>PVHT021183693.1:57252073-57268780 GCA_004024745.2 Catagonus wagneri
GTCACTGGAGATGCACGTGCAATTAAGAAACCAAGAACTTAAAACAATCTCATTTGTATATAGACTCCTATGTCAAAACTTCAGGGTAAAGAAAAAAGAAAAAAAAGGCAACAAAAACCCCAGTTAATACAATGGCAATAAGAACATACATATCAGTATTACCTTAAATATTCATGGACTGAATGCCCCAACCAAAAGACATAGACTAGCTGAATGGATACAAAAACAAGAAAAGAACCAATGGATCACTGAAGAAATCAAAGAGGAAATTAAAAAATACCTAGAAGCAAATGACAACAAAGACATGACACTCCAAAACCTCTGGGATTCAGCAAAAGCAGCACTAAGCGGAAAGTATATAGCAATACAAGCCAACCTTAGGAAACAAGAAAAAGCTCAAATAAACAACCTTACTTTACATCTAAAGCAGCTAGAGACGGAAGAAGCCAGGTCATGGAAACAGCCTAAATGCCCACCGACAGAGGAGTGGATAGGGAAGATATGGTACATACACATAATGGAATATTACTCAGCCATTAAAAGGAACGGAATAACATTTATAGCAACATGGATGAACCTAGAAATTATCATACAAAGTGGAACCAGTTGGACAATTAGACAGCAACACCCAGTGCTACCGCCTACATGTGGAAACCAAAGAGACACAATGAACTTCTTTGAAGAACAGACAATGACTCACAGATTTTGGAAAACCTTGGTTTTTCAAATGGTACAATCTGGGGGGTGGGGGGATGCACTGTGGGTTTGGGACACAAAATCTATCGTATTGACTTATAGTTATGTACACCTATAACTGCAATAAAATTCATTGTTAATATGGAAAAAAATAAATAAATAAAATCACACAGCCCCCAATTTTTTTTTTACCCACGCAGGAGGACCTTGATATCACCCATGCAATACACAATTAAAAAGGCAAAGTCACGTGTACACTATTCTAAAGTTATATATCAATATCTGAAACCAAATATTTGTAGTGCAAATGCAGAGATACTTTAACAAAGATATTGTTAATTTGTCAGGTGAGATTTTCATGGGTTGATGAGGACAAAGTCACTTCATACCCCCAAAATTTAAAAACCTAGGAGTAAACTTGACCAAGGAGGTCAAAGACATATAAACTATGTCTATGAGAACTATAAAACTATGAGAACTATGAAACATTAATCAAGGAAATTAAAGAGGATTCAAAGCAATGGAAAGCATTCCATGCTCCTGGATTGGAAAAATTGATATTGTTGAAACGGCCATACTACCCAAAGCAATCTACTGATTTAATGTGATTGCTGTCAAATTATGTATGACATGTTTCACAGAGCTAGAACGAGCAATCCAAACATTTCTGAGGAACTATAAAAGACCCAGAATTGCCAAAGCAATCCTGAGGGAAAAAAATACCAAACTGGAGGAATAACTCTTCCAGGCTTCAGACAATATTAAAAAGCTCTAGTAATCAAGACAGTGTGGTACTGGTACAAAAACAGACATTCAGACCAAAGGACAGAATAGAGAACCCAGAAATAAACCAAGACACCTATGGTAAATTAATCTTTGACAAAGGAGGCAACAATATGAAATGGGAAAACACAGTCTCTTTAGCACGTGGTGCTGGAAAACTGGACAGCTGCATGTAAACCAATGAAACTAGAACACACCTTCAAACCATGTACAAAAATAAACTCAAAATGGCTTAAAGACTTTTCATAAGACAAGACACCATAAAACCCCTAGAAGAGGACATAACCAAAACACCATCTGACATAAACTGTACAAATATTTTCTTAAGTCAATTTCCCAAAGCAATAGAAATAAAAACAAAAATATACCAATGGGACCTAATCAAATGTACAAGCTTCTGTACAGCAAACGAAATCCTTAAAAAAAAAAAAAAAGACAACCTATGGAATGGGAGAAAATAGGTTCAAATGATGCAACCAACAAGGGCATAATCTCCAAAATATACAAAAAACACATACAACTCAAGAGGAATAAAAAAAAAAAAACAACCCAATTGAAAAATGGGCAGAAGAACTAAATAGACATTTCTGCAAAGACAACATCTGGATGGCTAACAGGCACATGAAAAAATGCTCAACATTATTAATTATTAGGGAAATACAAATTAAAACTACAATGAGGTACAACCTCAAACTCGTCAGAATGGCTATCATTAATAAGTTTACAAATAACAAATGCTAGAAAGGTGTGGGGAAAAGGGAACCCTCTTACACTGTTGGGGGTAAATTAATTTGTACAACTATTACCAAAAACAGTATGGAGGTACCTCAGAAAACTAAATATACAGCTATTACATGATCTAGCAATCCCATTCCTGAGCATATATCTGGAAAAAACTACAATTCAAAAGGATATGTGCATACACCCAAAATTGAAATAAATCCATTTATTTATTTTAAAAAATAAATAAATATCAAAACTTCAGGGTAACTGCAAACCAAAAATCTATAATTGATACACAAACAAATAAGAAAAATCAACTCAAATACAACATTAAAGATAGTCATCTTGTGAGAGGAGACAACAAGAGAATAAGGGAAGAAAAAAGAGCAACAAAAACCCCAAACAGTTAATACAATGGCAATAAGAACATACATATCAAAAATTACCTTAAATGTTAATGGACTGAATGCCCCAACCAAAAGACACAGACAAGCTGAATGGATACAAAAACAAGAGCCATATTATATGCTGTCTTCAAGAGACCCACTTTACTTCTCGGGACATATACAAATTGAAAGTGAGAGGATGGAAGAAAATATTCCATGCAAACAGGAATCAAAAGAAAGCTGGAGTAGCAATACTCATATCAGACAAAATAGATTTTAAAATGAAGAACACTTTGAGAGACAAGGAAGGGCACTACATAATGATCAAAGAATCAATCCAAGAAGAAGATATAACAATTTTAAGTATCTATGCAGCCAACATAGGATCACCGCAATACATAAGGCAACTGCTAACAATCTTAAAAGGAGAAATCGACAATAACACAATTATAGTGGGGGACTTTAACACCCCACTTACAGCAATGGATAGATCATCCAGAGAAAAAATGAATAAGGAAACACAGGCCCTGAACGAAGCATTAGATCAGATGGACTTAATAGATATTTATAGGACATTCCATCCAAAAGCAACAGAATACACATTCTTCTCAAGTGCACACAGAACACTCTCTAAGATTGATCACATCCTGGGCTACAAATCAAGCCTCAGTAACTCTAAAAAAATTGAAATCATATCAAGCATCTTTTCTGACCACAATGCTATACCACTGGAAATCAAGAACAAGAAAAAAATGGCAAAAAATACAAACACGTGGAGACTAAACAACATGCTTCTAAACAACCAATGGATCACTGAATAAATCAAAGAGGACATTAAAAAATACCTAGAAGCAAATGACAACAAAGATATGACACTCCAAAACCTCTGGGGAGCAGCAAAAGCGGACTAAGATGGAAGTTTATAGCAAATCAAGCCTACCTCAGGAAACAAGAAAAAGCTCACATAAACAACCTAACTTCACATGTAAAGCAGCTAGAGAGGGAAGAACAGACAAGACCTAAAGTTAGTAGAAGAAAAGAAATCATAAAGATCAGAGCAGAAATCAACGAAATAGAAATGAAGAAAACCATAGAAAAGATCAATGAAACTAAAAGCTGGTTCTTTGAAAAGATCAA
This sequence comes from Catagonus wagneri, assembly GCA_004024745.2. NCBI lineage: Eukaryota > Metazoa > Chordata > Mammalia > Artiodactyla > Tayassuidae > Catagonus > Catagonus wagneri. The sequence goes on from PVHT021183693.1 coordinate 57,255,799, forward strand.
CAAAATTGATAAACCCTTAGCCAGCCTTGTCAATGATAAAAGAGAGAGGACACAAATCAAGAAAATTAGAAATGAAAAAGGAGAAGTAACAACAGACATCACAGAAATACAAAGGATCATAAGAGACTACTATATGGCAATAAAATGGATAACCTAGAAGAAATGGACAAAATCTTAGAAAAGTACAATTTTCCAAGACTAAACCAAGGTGAAATAGAAAATATGGATAGACCAATAACAAGTTCTGAAATTGAAACTGTGATTAAAAAACTTCCAAAAAACAAAAGTCCAGGACCAGATGGCTTTACAGGTGAATTCTATCAAACATTTAGAGAAGAGCTAACACCTATCCTTCTGAAAATCTTCCAAAAAACTGCAGAGGAATGGACACTCCCAAACTCATTCTATGAGGCAACCATCACCCTGATACCAAAACCAGACAAAGATACCACAAAAAAAGAAAATTACAGGCCAATCTCACTGATGAACATAGATGCAAAAATCCTCAACAAAATACTAGCCAAGCGAATCCAACAATACATTAAAAGGATGGTACATCACAATCAAGTGGGATTTATCCCAGGAATGCAAGGATTCTTCAATATCCACAAAATCAATCGTTGTGATACACCACGTTAACAAACTGAAGAATAAAAACCATATGATCCTCTCAATAGATGCAGAAAAAGCCTTTGACAAAATCCAACACCCATTTCTGACAAAAACCCTTCAGAAAGTGGGCATAGGGGGAACCTACCTCAACAGAATAAAGGCCATATATGACAAACCCAGAGCTCATGTCATTCTCATTGGTGAAAAGCTGAAAGAATTCCCGCTGAGATCAGGAACAAGACAGGGATGTCCACTCTCACCACTACTATTCAACATAGTTTTGGAAGTCCTAGCCACAACAATCAGAGAAGTAAAAGAAATAAAAGGAATCCAAATCGGAAAGGAAGAAGTAAAACCGTCACTATTTGCAGATGACATGATACTATACCTAGAGAATCCTAAAGACTCTACCAGAAAACTGTTAGAGCTCATCAATGAATTTGGGAAAGTTGCAGGATACAAAATTAATACACAGAAATCAACTGCATTTCTATATACTAACAATGAAAGATCAGAAAGAGAAATTAGGGAAGCAATCCCGTTTACCATTGCATCAAAAAGAATCAAATACTTAGGATTAAACCTACCTAAAGAGACAAAAGACCTGTATGAAAACTATTAGACAAGATGAAAGAAATCAAGGATGACATGAACAGGTGGAAAGACATACCATGCTCTTGGATTAGAAGAGTCAATATTATCAAAATGATTATACTACCCAAGGCAATCTACAGATTCAGTGCAATCCCTATCAATTTACCAAGGACCTTTTTCACAGAACTAGAACAAAATATTTTAAAGTTTATTTGGAAACACAAAAGACCCAGAATAGGCAAAGACACCCTGAAAAAGAAAAACGGAGCTGGAGGAATCAGGCTCCCTGACTTCAGACTATACTACCAAGCTACAGTCATCAAAACCGTATGGTACTGGCACAAAGACAGAAATAGAGATCAGTGGAACAGGATAGAAAGCCCAGAACTAAATCCACACATCTACAGTCAACTAATCTATGATAAAGGAGCCAAGAATATACATTGGACAAAAGACAGCCTCTTCAATAAGTGGTGCTGGGAAAACTGGACAGCTACATGTAAATAAATGAAACTAGAACACTTCCTAACACCATGCACAAAAATCAACTCAAAAGGGATTAAAAATCTAGATATAAGAGCAGATACTATAAAACTCTTAGAGGAAAACATAGGCCAAACACTCTCTGACATAAATAATAGCAACAACTTCTCAGATCCATCTGTCAGAGTAAGGACAATAAAAAGAGAAATAAACAAATGGGACTTAATTAAACTTCAAAGTTTCTGCACAGCAAAGGAAACCCTCAACAAAACGAAAAGACAACACACAGAATGGGAGAAAATATTTGCAAATGATTCAACTGACAAGGGATTAATCTCCAAAATTTACAAACACCTCCTACAGCTCAATACCAAAACAACAAACAACCCCATCCAAAAATGGGCAGAGGATCTAGGCAGACAATTCTCCAAAGAAGACATGCAGATGGCAAATAAACAGATGAAATGATGCTCAATATTGCTCCTCATCAGAGAAATGCAAATCGAAACCACTTGATGTACCACCTTACACCGGCCAGAATGGCCATCATCAAAAAGTCTACAAACAGTAAGTGCTGGAGAGGGTGTGGAGAAAAAGGATCCCTATTATACTGTTGCTGGGAATGCAAATTGGTGCAACCACTGTGGAAAACAGTGTGGAGATTCCTCAGAAAACTCAAAATAGAATTGCCATTTGATCCAGCAATCCCACTCCTGGGCATCTATCCAGAGGAAACCATGACTCGAAAAGACACATCTACTCCAGTGTTCATTGCAGCACTCAATGCAATAGCCAGGTCATGGAAACAACTTAAATGCCCATTGACAGGCTCGTGGATAGGAAAGATATTGTACATACACACAATGGAATATTACTCACCATTAAAAGGAATGAAATAACATTTATAGCAACATGGATGGACTTAGAAATTATCATGCGAAGTGAAACAAGTCAGACAATTAGACAGCAACACCCAATGCTACCGCTTACATGTGGAAACTAAAAAGAGACAATGAACTTCTTTGCAGAACAGACAATGACTCACAGACTTTGGAAAACCTTGGTTTTTCAAATAAGACAATCTGGGGGGGTGGGGGGATGCACTGTGGGTTTGGGATACAAAATCTGTAAAATTGACTTGTGATGATTTATGTACACCTATAACTGAAATAAAATCCATTAAGAAAAGAAAAAAAATAAAATAAAAGGATAGGTATGTACTTATAGCCATTTTGTTCCTTGCTTTCCAGTTGTTTTTGTAGTTATTCTTCGTTTATTTCTTATTTGTGATTTTTCCTTTGTGGTTTCATCTTTTTCTTTTGTTGTATGCTTGAGTTTCTTCCTTTTCGGGTTTTGTGAATCCTATTGTATGTTTTTGCTTTGAGGTTACCAGGAGGTTCATGTATGCTGACTCGTAATATATTTACTTGCTTTAAACAGATAATCATTCAAGTTCAATCACACTGTAATATATCTACATTTTTTACTCCCTTCCCCCCCATTTTGTGATTCTGATGTCCTCTTTACATCTTTATACTTATTCTTTTACTGTTGCTTGTAGTTGTAATCATTTTTACAATTTTAATTGCTTTTTAATTCATCTACTGAATACCCACTATACATTTGCTTTTCCTATTGGGATTTTCCCTTTCCTATGCATTCTTGCTTCATTTTCCACTTAGAAAAGACCATTCAGTATTTCTTTTAGGATAGGTTTAATATTGCTGAATTCTTTTAGTTTTTGCTTGTCTGAGAAATTCTCCTTCTATGCTAAATGATAATCTTGCTGGATAGTGTATCCTAAGTTGCAGGTTTTCCCTTTTAAGGCTTTGAATATATCATGGCACTTGCTTCAAGTCTTCAAAATTTCTGCAGAGAAATCAGCTAATGGCTTCATAAAGGTTCTATTGTAACTAACTTTTTGTTTTGCTCTAGCTCCCTTTAGAATCCACTGTTAAACTATTTTATTTTATTATAATTTTTTTTTTGGATGTGCCCACAGCATGTGGAACTTTCCAGGCCAGGGACAGATATGGCTTGGTGTAGATCTGTTTGAGTCATCATGTTTGGGACACTTTGTGATTCATGTAACTGGATATCTGTTTCTTTTTTAGATTTGGGAAGTTTTTAACCATATTTTCTTCAAACACATATTTGATCCCCTTCTCTCTCTCTCTTCTCCTTCTAGAAACCCTGTAATGCATAGGTTGCCCTGTTTTATATCATCCCACATATCTCATATATTTAATTTTAAAAATTTTGTTTTTCTGTCTGTTGTTCTGATTGTGTGATTTCCACTATTATAGCTTCAAGATCACTTATTTTTCTGTGTCATTTATTCAACCATTCATTGCTTCTTAGTTGCTTTTCATCTCAGAAATTGAAATACATTTTGATTGGTTCATTTCTATAGTTTCATGTTCCTTGTTAGTGATCTATGCTTCTACAGGTAATCTTTCTAAATTCAGTTGGTATTTTTATTGCCACCTTTTTGAATTCAGAGTCTGACAGATCTGTTTTAATATTTATTCTGTCAGGGGATTTCACATGTTCTTTTAATTGAGAGTAACTCTTCTGCCTTTTTGTTTTTCTTAAGTTTTTGTCTTTATGAATTTAGGAGAAACAGTTATTTATTTTTGTGCTTTTTAAATTGAAGTATAGTTGGTTTACAATATTGTGTTAGTTTCAGATTTACAGCAAGTGATTTAGATACATTCAAATTGTTTTTCATTATAGGTTATTATAAGATATTAAGTATAGTTCCCTATGCACTACCATAAACCCTTGTTGCTTACCCATTTATGTATAGTAATTTGTACCTGTTAATATTATACTCATAATTTGTCCCTTCTTCCCTCTCCCTTTTCCTTTTGGTAACTATAATTTTGTTTTCTATGTCTATGACTCTGTTTCTATTTTGTATACAGATTGATTTGTTTTTTTTTTTGCCATTTTTTAAAGTTTTATTGAAATATAGTTGGTTCACAATGTTGTGATAATTTCTTCTGTACAACAGAGTGATTTAGTTATTATTTTTTAGCTTCCACATATAAGTGATATCATACAATTTTTCTTTCTCTGTATCAAGAAATAGTTATCTATTGTGGTCTTAAAGGTATCTTCTTATGTGGGAATGTTCCTGTGTAGACTGTGTGTTCCCAATATCTTTGGTCTGAGTGCAAATTTTGATGTAGATGCCAGCCACACCTTTCTTCAGGGTGTGCTGGCTGCTATCACCTTGGTTGAGGGTGTAGTTGGTATTAGAAAATGTAAAGCCTGTTCAGGGTGTGAGGCAGGATTCCTCTCTGCTCTGTGACTGCTACCACCCTTTAAGGGGTGGGGTCTGTTTCCAGTTGTTGGAGTAGAAGCCATGGGGGTTGGGCTCATTCAGCCTGTTTCCCTTGAGTGCATGCTATACCCCAAGGAGGGGAGTTCTGAAGAAAGTGAGGCCTCTGTGGTCATAGAGGTCCAATGCCCCACCTGTTTAGATGTCAGCAGCACTGCTCAGAGGCAGCCCAAGGCCATGTCCCTTCCCCGGCTGTTTCCCCAGATCTGGTGCAAGGCTGGGAGTGGTGTGGGTGGATAAGAGAGTTCACTAGATTGGGGCTAGGGACAGTGTACTGTGGCTGCAGAATCTGAGATGGCACACTACCTCCAGAGACCTGGGCTATTTCCGTGGTTGTCTCCTCCAGGAATTGTTTGCCCCAGATTCAGTAGCAAGCTGTGCTGTGGAATGGGCGGGGCTGGAGTGTTTGCTTGGCTGGGAGCAGGAACTGAGGTATGCTGGTGCCCAGTGCTATCTGAGTTAGCACTGACCATGATGGTAACTGTCTGCCTGGACCATACCCCAAGCCTCTGAACTGTCTCTGCATAGCTAGACTGAGTCTTTTCCTGGGCTTGCCAGGCCCAAATCCTGTGCTGAGCTGAGACGTGGAACGAGCAGAGTTGCAGTGTTTATCCCTCTTGGATTAGGGAGTGCTGAAAGGCAAAAGCTGCCAGTGTGGAGCTCTCTTTGCCATGTCTGCCGACATCTGCACACTTTTCACATGGAATCTAGGTTTCTCCAGCCCTTATATCTGCCCCAGCAGTTCTCCGTGCAACCAAGGGGGGATTGTCTCCTCCACATAAGACCCCAAGCCTGGGATTTTCAGTCTGTGGTTTGACTTGGTTGTTCCCCAGGGCAAGGATTTACCCAAGAAGACTTTCTCATTCTTTTAGATCCCTCCGAGTGGGGGAGGGTTCCCATCTCTATGCATTTTTTCCATCCTATCCAGCTACATGGGAATCTTTTTTGCAGCTTTAGTTGTATGAGTTCTTTTACTAGTTTCCAGTTAGTTTTCCATGTGCATGTAGATGTATTTTTGATGTATTTTTGGGGGAAGGTGAGTTCTACATCCTCCTACTCTGCCATCTTAATCCAATCACTTTTGAAATTTGACAATAAGTTATGTTGGACTCACAAAATGAATTTTTTTTCTTTCACAATTCTCAAAAAAATTCTATCTAATATTTATGTTACTTATTTCTTAAAAATTTGGTGCAATTTATATGAATAGCAACTTGAAGTGGAGTTTTTTGACATTTGAAGATGTCTATTAGGCAGGTTTCCAAACCTTCTCACACAAGTACAGGTTATTCAGGGGCTCTGTAATGACTATCACCCCTCACAGTTACATTACATTGGAAATATGCTCTCTAAATGACTTATTCCAACTTTAAGCTACCAAACCTGGCAGTATACACCCACAGCTCTTAATTTTGGCACCCCCCTGCCTTTACAGGTCCATCTCTCAAGTAGGGTACTTAGGTTAGAGGATAAGCATATATTCTTGTCATATTAAACCATGGGACTATCACCAGTCCCACAGTGCCTTTCTTTTCTCCCCATCATCCATGGGCTATTTCTGTCAGCTTTCCTACCAAAGAATTTTTCAGTCAAGAAGCAAGTTCCCACATCTATTTTCACATATCCTCAAACCACACGCCACCTCATGCCAAATTCTAGGAACACAGATCTTTTTTTCAGGTATTCCTCCTTTCAGCCGAGTTCAAAGAGTTCTCCTGGAGCTATTAGACTTAGCTTAGGCGCAGATTGGGAAGCATAGAAATAGAGTCAAATATATATTTTAATGTATTATTTGATAAAAAGTGATTCCAAATTTAGAAGGGAAAGATGAAATATTCAGGAAGTGGAACTAGCACTACCCCTAGTCATCAGGAAAGAAAGAAACTTTAATCCCTATTTCATAGCTCATACCTTAATAAACTCCTGATAAGGACTTAAGTATATTAAAGAAACAATAAATATATCATAAGACAATATTCTTCATTATCTTAAAGTGAGAAAGAATTTTCTAAGTATGACACAAAATCCAGAGCCATAAAAGAAGAAAAAAATAAAATTACTTAAATTTTTAGATTTATATATATAGAAAAAATCCATCTTAAAGTCATAAAAGAAATAAAAGCAAGGAAAAATATTGTAGGTTATATCTTAGATAAAGCTAACTTCCATACTATGTAAATTTTTTTTCCCAAATCTATAAAAAGGCAACACATCGGGGGCTGTGGCAAGATGGCAGGGGATTAAGAGTTTGCGCTCACCCTCTCCCACAAACACATCAAAAAACACATCTAAATGTAAAACAACTTGGACAAAACATCAGCTGAATGCTGGCAAAACTTAAACCTCCAAAAACTGCAAGAAACTCTTCACATAACTGGGTAGAACAACAGAAAAAAAAAAAGAGAGAAAGAGAGAAAATGAATCAGGACTCAGGATGGCACCAGCACTCCAGGGAGGGAGCTGTGAAAGAGAAAAGGAACCCACACTCCTGGGAAGCCATGTAACTGACAGAAAGATCAGCAGAGGCAGAGCAACCTCAAAGCCCAAGAAAAGTGCAGCAGCTGGACTGAGAACGGCAAAGCGGAGCTAGAGCCTCACACACAGATCATCTGAACACCAGCAAGACACCACAGCCTGAGACACTCAGGCAGGGGCTGGGAGCTGAGACTTAGGCTCTGGAGGTCAGTGTCCAGGAGAGGACTGGGGTTGGTGGTGTGGAAACAGCCTAGGCGGCTAGGGAGCAGTGCATCACGGGTGGCAGAGCGATACTCTATGGGCTGGGGAGTGGAATGCCAGGAGAGAGGGAACCGGGGAAGTCTGGGCCCGCAGGAGAGGCAAGGCTCCATTGCTGGGGAGGAGGAGAGGAAGAAGAGCTGACTGCTGAAGGAAGCACCTCGAACCAGTGCAGAGGGTGAGGCAGATTGGGCATGAGCCTCCAACAGCCTGAGGTTAGCTAGAGGGGGGACGGGGTGACTCAAGTGCCAAGAGCTGGTCAGATTAAGTGCAAAACTCTAGCAGCTGGAGGGAACTTGCAAAGGGCGGGACAACCCAAGAGCAAACCGAGGTAGCTGGGTAGCTGCGGCTGCTTGCTAGACCACAGTTGCCCCAGTATCTTCCGGACACACCTCGCCCGGGTTGCGCGGCCAGAAGCCCCTTGCTAGACTGCTGTGGGCACAATTCACCCGTGATGGGAAGTAGCTTCCTAGACCATGGCAGACCAGGCTTCCTGGGGTGCAGACTGCCCACAACAAGGCGTCTGCTTGCTTCCTTGCAGTGGTCTGGCATCTCCGGAGCAACCATCCATAAGACTTTTGCTCCTATACAGGAGACTGAGCACTTCTTGTGCATGCTACCGCAGACCAGGCACCTCTAGCGTGGGCAAAGGGCATCAGGGGGGCTAAGTGTGACACGGGGCCTACCAAGCAGCAGAGACTGTTGCTACCACTCCCCTGGGAATACACCCACCCTGCAGCTGGCACTACGAAACCATCAGGGCAGCACTCAGAAACTTGTTCGCTGTCACCTCCCAAGTCCATACAAATAGATGCAGCTGGCGCAGGATCTCCTTTGTGGTCTAAGTAGGACAGGGTGCTTCCTGGTGGGCTGTAGGGGGCGGAAGCAAACCACCACAGTTATCCCTAACTCCATAGGAGGGTGTGGCCCACCACCACAGGAGACACCTGAACAAAAATCACTTGCAGACCCAACCACCTCAGAGGGCACCATAGAGAAGGACATTATGACGGAACACCAACTGCTGTTGCTCTTGCTCCCTTTGGAGCACACCTGCCACTGCCAAATATTCTGGGCAGACCTATAACTAAGAGCACCTTGTGCAGCACATCCTATAGGGGCTAAGCAGGATAAGGTACTTCCTGCATGGTCTACAGGAGGCAGGGGCAAACCACCGCAGTTATCTCTGGCTCCAGAGATGGGAATGACATGTTACCACTAGGGGTCCCTGAGTAGGCACCACCTGCAGCCCCAGTCACTTCAAGGGCACTACAGAGGAGGGCACTGGGACTGAACACTGCTGTGGGTGCTCTTGCACTCCTGGAAACACACCAACCCCGTTGCTCCCACTGCTAAGTGCTCTGGGCAGTACCCATATGCCTGATCTCTATCACTTCCCAGGACCCTGCAACTAGGTACAACCTGTACATCACATCCTATGTGGGCTAAATGAGACAGGTTGCTGGTCTACAGGTGGAGTGGGCAAACCAACACAATTATCACTGGCTCTAGAGAAGGTCATAGACTGCAACCACTAGGAGTCCCAGAACAGGTACCACCTGTGGTTCCAATCACCTTAGAGGAGGGCTTTGCAATCTAACACTAGCCATTGTGGCTCTCACTCCCCTGGGAATTCGCACATCCTGCTGCTGCTACTGCCAAATGCTCTGGACACCTGGTAGATATACCTAGAGCTCATTACCACTTCCCAGGGCCCAGCAACTAGGAGCAGCCAGTGCCAACCTCCTGCAGTACTTGCTGCTGTTGAGAGACCATAGACCAGGCACCAACTGCTGGCCCTACCCATTGCTCCATTCTCCCTGAAAACACACAGAGACCAGGGAGATAACAGCCTTCTCACAATGAAGAAAGAGACACCAAATATTCAAACTCCCACACCAAAAATAAATAGTAACCCCACCAAAAACATACAAAGGGGTGCTATTGCCTAGAATTAGCCTTACAAGACCACAGTGTGGCTTCCCCAAACTCACAAAAAAAGAAAACCAAAAGCAAGATGAAGAAGCTCAGAAACCATTCCCAGTTAAAAGAACAGGACAAATCATCCAAAGAAGCCAACAATGAAACAGACCTCTGCCGTCTGAGAGAAATAGAGTTCAGAAGGGAGGTAGTGAAAATACTTGAAGAATTAAGGGTGAATATCAAGGAATTAAGAGAAGACGCAAACAGCAATGCAGATTCCCTTAGAAAGGAACTAGAAAGTATAAGGAGGAGCCAAGAAAAGCTAGAAAACTCATTTGCAGAGATGCAAACTGAGCTAAAGGCAATAAAGAGCAGTTTGAATAATGCAGAGAAACGATTAGTAACATGGAAGGTAGAATAATGGAAATCACCCAATCAGGACAGCAGAGAGAAAACCAAATTAAAAAACATGAAAGCAATATAAGAGATCTATGGGATAATATAAAGCGGCCCAATTTATGCATAATAGGAATTCCAGAAGGAGAAGAAAAAGAAATGGGATTGAAAATATATTTGAAGTAATTATGTCTGAAAACTTTCCAAATCTGAAGGAATCTGACATCAAGATACAGGATGCTCAGAGGGCACCAAACAAGTTGAACCCAAACAGACCCACACCAAGGCATATTATATTAAAAATGGCAAAAATGTAAGATAAAGAGAGGATCCTAAAGGCATCAAGAGAAAAGAAAAGCGTTAATTATGAGGGATTCCCCCATAAGGCTGTCAGTTAATTTCTCCACAGACATTTCTCCACTACAGGCCAGAAGGGAGTGCCAAGATATATTTAAAGTGCTGAAAGGAAAAAATTTGCAAACTAGAGTACTCTACCCAGCAAGACTATCATTTAAAATAGAAGGGGAAATAAAGAATTTCTCCAATAAACAAAAGCTAAAAGAGTACAGCAATACTAAACCCTTTCTAAATGAAATACTGAAAGGGTTCCTATAAAAAAAAGTAAAAAGTAAGAAATAGAATGGAGGAAACCACAAATGGAAAGCAATCATTCAAATAAATCAGAATACAGATTTAAACATGAAGATGTTAAAAAAAAATTAAAAAAAAGACAACATAATCATACACTATGGGGAGGGGAAAACAAGAAAATATAGACTTTTTTAACTTAAAAAAATTTTTAATGATGTGTTAGCACCTATATGGCTATCCAGGCTATAGCAAGCAGATATAAGAACGTGTTAACATACTTAAAAAACAGGGCAACCACAAATCAAAATGGAATATCACATCCACAAATACTGAAAAGAAAAGCACTCAAGCATAAAATAAATGGAAATCGTCCAACAGAAAAAAGAAAAGAAGAGAAACATAGAATCAACTGGAAAACAAGGTCTAAAATGGCAATAAATACATATCTATCAATAATCACCTTAAATGTCAACGGACTGAATGCTCCAAACAAAAGACACAAAGTGGCACACTGGATAAAAAAGTGAAAACCTACAATCTGCTGCCTACAAGAGACTCACTTTAGGGCAAAGAACACAGATAGATTGAAAATGAGGGGATGGGAAAAGATATTTCATGCCAATGAACAAGACAGTAAAGCAGGAGTGGCAATACTCAGACAAAATAGACTTTAAGATGAAAGTCATAAAGAGAGTCAAGGAAGGACACTATTTAATGGTTAAAGGATCAATTCAAGAAAAGGATATTACAATCATCAATAATATATGCCCCTAATATAGGAGCACCCAAGTACCTACAAGTACTATCAGACATAAAAGGAGAAACAGATGGGAATACAATAATAGTAGGAGACTTTAACACTCCACTCACGTCAAAGAAGAGATTCTCTAGGCAGAAAATCAGTAAGGCAACAGAGATCCTAAATGACACAATAGAAAAGTTAGACGTAACTGACATTTTCAGGACATTACATCCCAAAACATCAAGATATACATCTTCTCAAAGTGCACATGGAACATTCTCAATGATAGATCACATGCTGGGGCACAAAGCTAACCTCAACAAATTTAAGAATATAGAAATTATTTCAAGTATCTTCTCTGACCACAAAGGCATGAAACTAGAAATCAACCACAGGAACGGAAATGAAAAAAAAACACACTACATGGAGACTAAACAACATGTTACTACAAAACGAATGGGTCAATGAGGAAATCGAGAAGGAAATTAAAAAATACCTTGAGACAAATGATAATGAAGACAAAAACCACTCTAAATCTATGGAATGCCGCAAAAGCAGTGCTCAGAGGGAAGTTCATAGCAATACAGGCCTTCCTCAAAAAAGAAGAAAAATCTCAAATCAACAACTTAACCCAGCCCCTAAATGAAATAGAAAAAGAACAAAAAAACCCTAAAGTCAGTAGAAGGAAGGAAATAATAAAGATCAGAGAGGAGATCAATAAAATAGAGATTCAAAAAACAATAGAAAAAATCAATAAAACCAAGAGCTGGTTCTTTGAAAAGGTAAACAAGATTGACAAACCTCTGGCTAGACTCACCAAGAAGAGGAGAGAAAAACCCCAAATATACAAAATAAGAAATGAAAAAGGAGAAATCACAACGGATATTACAGAAATACAAAAAACCATGAGAGAAGACTATGAACAATTGTACCTCAAAAAATTTGACAACCTAGAAGAAATGGACAACTTTTCAGAGACTTACACCCTGCCAAAACTGAATCGGAAGAAACATATCAACTGAACAGACCAATCACTAGAAATGAAATTGAGTATGTCACCAAAACACTCCCTACAAATAAAAGTCCAGGACCAGATGGCTTCACAGGTGAATTCTACCAAACATACAAAGACGAACCCATGCCCATCCTCCTTAAACTTTTCCAAACATTTGAAGAAGAAGGAACACTCCAAAAGACATTCTGTGATGCCAACATCACCTTAATTCCAAAACCAGACAAAGACACCATAAAAAAAGAAAACTATAGGCCAATATCTTTGATGAATATAGATGTAAAAATTCTCAACAAAATTTTAGCCAACCAAATACAACAATATATAAAAAAATATCATACCCCACGACCAGGTAGGATTCATCCCAGGTGCACAAGGATGATTCAACATACACAAATCAATCAACGTCATACACCACATTAACAAAAGAAAAGTCAAAAACCACACGATCATCTCAATAAATGCAGAAAAAGCATTCGAAAAAGTCCAACATCCATTCATGATCAAAACTCTTAACAAAGTGGGGATACAGGGAACATTCCTTAACATA
>PVHT021183693.1:57269780-57331056 GCA_004024745.2 Catagonus wagneri
GGTAGGATTCATCCCAGGTGCACAAGGATGATTCAACATACACAAATCAATCAACGTCATACACCACATTAACAAAAGAAAAGTCAAAAACCACACGATCATCTCAATAAATGCAGAAAAAGCATTCGAAAAAGTCCAACATCCATTCATGATCAAAACTCTTAACAAAGTGGGGATACAGGGAACATTCCTTAACATAATAAAAGCCATTTACAACAAACCCACAGCAAACATAATACTCAACGGAGAAAAGCTGAAAGCCTTCCCACTAAAATCTGAAACAAGACAAGGATGCCCACTCTCACCACTGTTATTCAACATAGTATTGGAAGTCCCAGCTACAGCAATCAGACAAACAGAAGAAATAAAAGGCATCCAAATAGGAAGAGAAGAGGTAAAACTGTCACTGTATGCAGATGACACGATACTATATATAGAAAACCCCAAGGACTCAACCCCAAAATTACTTGAACTGATCAACAAATTCAGCAAAGTAGCAGGATATAAGGTTAACCTTCAGAAATCAATAGCATTTCTGTATACTAACAATGAAATATTAGAAAAAGAATACCAAAATACTATACCTTTTAAAATAGCACCCCAAAAAATCAAATATCTGGGAATGAACCTGACCAAGGAGGTGAAAGACTTATATGCTGTGAACTACAAACATTAATCAAGGAGATCAAAGAAGATACAAAGAAATGGAAAGATATCTCATGCTCATGGGCTGGAAAAATAAATATTGTAAAAATGGCTATACTACCCAAAGAAATCTACAGATTCAATGCAATCCCTATCAAATTACCCATGACATTTTTCATAGAACTAGAACAAACAATCCAAAAATTTATATGGAACTACAAAAACACCCAGAATTGCCAAGGCAATTCTGAGGAACAAAAAACCAAGCAGGAGGCATATCTCCCAGACTTCAGAGCAATATTACAGGGCCACAGTAATCAAGACAGTGTGGTACTGGTACCAAAACAGACATATGGACCAAAGAAGAGACAACCCAGAAATAAACCTAGACACCAACTGATCTTTGACAAAGGAAGCAAGAACATAAAATGGGAAAAAGACAGTCTTTTCAGTAAGTATTGCTGGGAAACCTGGACAGCTGCATGCAAATCAATGAAACTAGAACACACACTCATACCATGCACAAAAATAAACCCAAAACGGCTTAAAGACTTAAATATAAGACAAGACATCATTAAACTCCTCGAAGAAAACACTGGCAAAACATTCTCTGACATCAGCCTTACAAATGTTTTCTCAGGTCAGTCTCCCAAAGCAACAGAAATAAAAGCAAAGATAAACCAATGGGACCTAATCGAGCTGACAAGTTTTTGCACAGCAAAGGAGACCAAAAAGAAAGGTAAAAAACAGCTTACAGAATGGGATAAAATAGTGTCAAATGATGCAACTGACAAGGGCCTAATCTCTAAAATATACAAACAATTTATGCAACTCAACAGCAAAAAAGCCAACAACCCAACTGAAAAATGAGCACAAGGACCTGAATAGACATTTCTTCAAAGAAGATATGCAGATGGCCAACAAGCACATGAAAAAATGCTCATCACCACTGATGATTAGAGAAATGCAAATCAAAACTACAAGATACCACCTCACACCAGTCAGAATGGACATCATTAACAAGTCCACAAACAACAAATGCAGAAGGTGGCGTGGAGAAAAGGGAAACCTCCTGCACTGTTGGTAGGAATGTAAGCTGATATAACCACTATAGAAAACAGTATCGAGGTACCTTAGAAAACCATACATGAAACTACCATATGACCCAGCAATCCCACTCTTGGGCATATACCCAGACAAAACTTTCCTTGAAAACAACACTTGCATACTCGGAGTTCCCTTTGTGGCACAGTGGTTAAGGAATCCAATTAAGAACCATGAGGTTGTGGGTTTGATCCCTGGCCTTGCTCATTGGGTTAAGGATCCGGCACTGCCATGAGCTGCGGTGTAGGTTGCAGACGCGGCTCGGATCCCACGTTGCTGTGGCTGTGGTGAAGGCCAGCAGCTACAGCTCCTGTTAGACCCCTAGCCTGGGAACCTCCATATGCCATGAGTGCGGCCCTAGATAAAGGCAAAAAGACAAAAAAAAAAAAAAAGACACTTGCGTACTCATGTTCATTGCAGCACTATTCATAATAGCCAAGACATGGAAACAATCCAAATGTCCATTGACAGATGATTGGATTAGGAAGATGTGGTATATATACATGATGGAATACTACTCATCCATGAAAAGAATAAAATAATGTCATTTGCAGCAACATGGATGGAATTAGAGACCCTCATAGTGAGTGAAGTAAGTCAGAATGAGAAAGACAAATACCATATGATATCATTTATATCTGGAATCTAATATACTGCACAAATGAACCTTTCCACAGAAAAGAAAATCACGGACTTGGAGAACAGACTTGTGGTTGCTAAGAGGGTAGGGGAGGGAGTGGGATGGTATGGGAGTCCGGTGTTAACAGTTGTAGACTGTTGGCTCTGGGATGGAAAAGCAAGGAGATCCAGCTGTATAGCACTAGGAACTATGTCTAATCACTTGTGATGAATCCATATATGTATGTGTAACTGGGTCACCACGCTGTGCAGCTGGAATATCGACAGAAATCTGTAAACCAGCTATAATGGAAAAAGAAAAAAAAAGAAAGAAAAAAAGACAACAGATCTACAAAAAAAAATGGACACAGAATACAAATAGAAATGTCATAGAACAAAAAAAATGTTCAATTTCACTTAAGATACAAGTAAAATGTTAATACTGTATCTCTCATTACTAAATAAAATGAAGGGATTAAAAATTTGGTTATAGGAGTTGCTGTTGTGGCTCAGTGGAAACAAATCTGACTAGCATCCATGAGGATGCAGGTTCAATCCCTGGCCTTGCTCAGTGTATTAAGGATCTGGTGTTGCCATGAGCTGCGGTGTAGGATGCAGATGAGGCTCGTATCCTGTGTTACTGTGGCTGTGGTGTAGGATGCAGATGAGGCTTGGATCCTGTTTACTGTGGCTGTGGCTCTGATTCGACCCCTAACCTGTAGCTCTGATTCGACCCCTAACCTGGGAACCTCCATATGCCACGGGTATGGCCTAAAAAGACAAAAAAAAAACCAGTTTGGTTATAAACTATTATTAGTAAGGTTGTAGACAGTCTCAAACATTGCTGGTGGGAATATAATTTGGTACAACTTCTATGCAGGGCTACAACCTAGGAATATGGATTAATTAGAACTTAAATTAGCTTTTAAAGGGGATACAATCCAGCTTTTAGAGGGAAGATGAAGATTAGACTATGCTATTCTGAACTTTTTACTGCCTCTTATCTTAGTCTATTAGAGGAAATGAAAATACTTTTTGGAGAAAGATGACATCATTTATAATCTCAAATTCTCTCTCTATATATATGTATATGTGTATATATATATGTATGTATATGTATACACACACACACACACACACACACACACATATATATATAGTGTTCATATAATGTTCAATTAAGAAAAACCCAGAAACAAAACCAAAAAGCAAACCTGGGTTACATGAAGACAATATAATATTATAATGTGACCAAAAACCAAGAGAAATGACAAAGTAGATACAGATATGGACTTACCAAACACATATTCAATGTAACTATATTTAACATGTTCAAGGAAATAAAAGACAAGAGTGATAATTTAGAAAGATAACAGAAAACTTTAAAAGGAAACAAATGGAAGGTCTAGAACTAAGAAATAACCAAAATTTAACTCCACTGGTGGATCTACCATTAAATAAGACACCACTAAAGAATTAGTAAACTCTTAAAGACAGCTCAGAAGATAGTATCCAAAATGAAACAAGGAGGAAAAGGGTAGAAAATACAAAACAAAAAGTGTAATAACATCTAAACCTCCCAACAACATTAAAAGTGGGGACACTACCACAAGTTTGACATTAAGAAAGAACATATAACCACACTTTAAATTGTTATTTTTCTTATACCATTTCCAATTTCATAAAAATCCAGGTAAGGGCTTTCCATTTTTAGGACTTCACTTAAGTATTTTAAAAGAAACATTAAATATATCAAACATATTAGGTAAAAAGACAAATTAGAAAGAACATTTAGCTACTTACATTCCATATGCTGAGCTTACAGCAAGGCTAGTAATCTGCTGTGGAGGTTCACCATCCACCCATACCAACTGAATAACAAGTTCTGCTTGATACCCTGGAGGCATCCGCACTGGTCGAGTCTTAACACTAGAAAAAAGAAAAAAAAGTAATTGTATCAGATACGGTTCAGATATGTATGCTGATACTTATTTTCAGAATCTACAAAGGATATTCCTACAGAAACATGTAACACCAGGCACTGAGGACAGTACACAGGAGGACAGTATCTTCTAGCTTTCTCAGAATACACCAAGCCAATTATGATTGCTTAGCCTTTCTTTCAAATAACATTTCAGTCAGTCAAATCCCCAACTTCAGCTGGCCTTCATCACTTCCCTCTCCTCTTCTGATGGTATTTTAAATTATTTTTATTATTTATTTTCCTTACATGATATTTGCTACACACGTGCAAGTTATAAAACATAACAATAAAACTATGACCATTAATCTACCAGCCAACTTAAGTCTCAACATATCCAAAACCTGAATTTCTGCTCTTTCCCTCTAAATTTGTTCCACCTGAAGCCTTCTCTATTCCAACTAATAGTAACTCTTATCCTTCCATTTATTCAGTTAAAAAACCGTAGAGTCATCCTTGACTAATACCCTCTCACACCTCACATCCAATCAGTTATCAAATGCTATCATCTTCAAAATATGTGCAGAGGCTGACCACTTTTTACTTTTTTTACTCTACTGCTGTAGTAGTTACAGTTGACATAAATACAGGATATACATTTAAGTCTGAATTTCAAAGAAACAACAAATAGTGGGTTTTATTTGTTTGGCCTCCCTGAGGAATATGGAGTTCGGTGCCAGGGATTCGGTCCCCACCGCAGCTGCCACCTACTGGCCGCCTGCAGCAGTAACGCAGAATCCTTTAATCCACTGTGCCACGTGCGGATGGAACCTACATCCTGGAGCTGCAGAGACTCTGTGGATCCTGTTGCCACAGTGGTACCTCCTGTTCGGTTGTTTTTACTGTAAATGCTTTACTGTAAAATATTTTACTGTAAATATTTCCCATGTAATATTTGAGATATAGTAATACTAAAAATGTTTATTAATTTTGTTTTTTTCTGTTGTTTGTTTTTTGCTGAACTTGCCAGGCCTTAATATCATCTCTAGTTAGGTGCAACAGGCTCCTTACTGGACTCCCAGCTTCTACTCTTCCTTTTTATCACCAAATCTACTTTCACCATAGTCACCTATTTGACCAATTTAAAATTTAAGTCTGGTATTATTACCTGTGTATTAAAACCCTATAATGACTGCCCATTTAATTAGGAATAAAAGCCAAGGTCCAGACAATGGCCTATAATTTGCCCTCTGTTACCTACCTGACATCATCTCCTACTACCTCATCCTCTAGCCCCCACCATCCTTTCTTTGTTCTAGCTACAATGATTTCCTTATACGCCAGGCACTTTAAGGCCTTTGTTCTAGCTGTTTTGCTGCCTGGAAC
The DNA here is from genome assembly GCA_004024745.2 of Catagonus wagneri. NCBI lineage: Eukaryota > Metazoa > Chordata > Mammalia > Artiodactyla > Tayassuidae > Catagonus > Catagonus wagneri. Next base: position 57,275,455 of record PVHT021183693.1, read on the forward strand.
ACTCTTCCATAAGATATTCTTCAGATAACTTCCTCATCTACTTTTTGTTTAAATCTCACCCTCTTAACGAGGCTTATGATGACCACACATCTTATACACTAGGAAGCACAAAGCAAAAAAAAAAAAAAAAAGCAAATAATTGCACAAATGTATATTGATAAACTGCAATACTGCCAAAAAATGAAGAGATGGTAGTGTTGAAATGCTTATTTATTAGCTTACCTATATAGAAATTTAAATTCAGCAAAGGAAAATCATTTAGGGATAGATGCCAACATATAATTTAGTAAAGCACAGACTATATGCAACATAAGAATCACTAGATGAGTTCTGCTGCTTGGTCCCTAGGAGCTTATATACATATAGTTTTATATTGAGTTTCTCCCTTTGGTTCTCTTGATAATCCTTAGGATTGTCATGACTATTTTTAAGTTAGCATTAAATGCTATAACACACATTAATGCTTACTTCTCCACTACATATTTTTGTTGATTTTATTGGTTTTTCTCTTTTATTCCTATTTTGACATTTTTTAAATTTTATAGAAAAATATTTATGTCATTGGAGGACCCACTTTAGTGGTGGATCTTCTCAGTTTATCTACAGTGTTTTCCTAAGCTTTAATTTTTGGTTCTCCTTTTGACTTTAATTTTAATAGACATCGATAAACAAAGTGATGAGAAAGAAAAATTAAATATTTAAAATTATAACATTATGAAATCTTCCATTCACTAAAATTTAATGATTTTTGTTTCCCCTTCGCAGATTTTCAGTAATGCGTGTCTATACTTCCTTTTATAATTTTACAAGAAAATTTGGAGAGGGGGCAGAAATCAATAATTACAAAAATATAGCAACTACTAATTGTATGGTAAACTGACTTTGCTATTGAGACCTCATCTTTAAATTTTCCATGAGTGTTTTTATAAGAAATGAGAATGTTTAGATATACTGAGAGAACATCGTTTATTATCAAATAACATCACTTGAAAAAAAAAAAGAAATATGTAATATCCTAGCAACCATAAGAGAAATCCTTTATTCTAACATAGTATTCTTATAGTAAACTTGGTTTTCTTTTTGATTTCAAGAAAACTGAAGAATTCCCTAAACATATTTTTCCAATTGGGAAATAGCAAGCAAGTGGCCAAGTTTTTCTCTGCCAAACATTTTCCCATTCTATTAAAGCGATGTTTTCTTTGGGCTCTTTCAGGCTAGAAAATATATTAATTAGTAATTAAGAATGGAAATAGTGTGCCTTCTTCACAGATATTAAAAAAAAATTAAAAAAAGACCAGTGTTCAGGGTGCCCTTTTGTGGACTGTAGATCACTTGACAACTTAATAAAAGAAAGGAATGACTTTATTTGACACAATTTTGAAGAATTATGATTAATATATAAAGAAGAATTATGACTTCAATTTCACATGAAGAATTATGACACAATTTGGGAGAATTATGATTAATATATAAAGTTGTTTTAAAATTTGGTAGCAACTCTTACTTGAGGCATGGGATACTGTCCTTTGTTACTCCTTCACTAGACACAGTGTTAGTGCTCCCAGATAGACTCCTTGAAGAAGGAAGCTGGGATGAGAGATCTGGAAAGGGAGGACTTGTTTCTGGTTCTGGCGTGATAATATCTTCAATATCATACTGAAGTCGTACCTCTAATGACTTAAAAAAAGAAAAACAAGTTTTGATTCAATCTCAGTCATAATAACAATCACATTTGAATATCTGGTATTTTGGGGGTAATTATCATTATTATTATTATTATTATTTGTCTTTTTAGGGCTGCACCTGTGGCGTATGGAGATTCCCAGGCTAGAGGTCAAATCAGAGCTGTAGCCACTGGCCTATACCACAGCCACAGTAATGCCATATCTGAGCCGTATCTGCAACCTACACCACAGCTCATGGCAACACCAGATCCTTAACCCTCTGAGCAAGGCCAGGGATTGAACCTGTGTCCTCATGGATGCTAGTCAGATTCATTTCTGCTGAGCCACAATGGGAATTCCTCATTATTTTTTCATACCATTAATTTAATTTCATTTCACAGTTGAGATACCTCAAATTCAACTAAATAGTAAATTATATAGAATATTCAATGACTTTCATGAAAGATGTAAAATATTTTTCAGTTCTTCACAATTCTAAGAAAAAACCTATCAGTGGAGATAAAATTTCTATATAATAAATATTGCTTAAGATAAAGTATAAATTACAGTTCCATATATGATAAAATAAAAGGTGAAATTGGTCATGGTTATTCCAAAGAAAGAAATTATGCAAATTGTCAGCTTTAAAAAACCTTCAGTATTGACTATGAATAAATTCAGTATAAATTTTCCAAAATAAATACAATATTTTTGTTTGCTTCATTAGTTTAGGTCTTAATTAATTACATTACCTTGGTCGGAGTTGCTTAATGAAAAACATATGATAATTTATATTGGAATAAAAAGGTGATTTAAAATCCTTTTTTAGATAAAAATGTTTAAAAACTAAGCACTTTATGACTGCATTCAATGCTTTAATTAAAATCATTTTTATAATATAAACATTTGCTTTTAAATGTAAAAGTGTGTTTTTGAGATTGAAAACAATTGCTTATAAAAATGTAATTACAGAATGGTAAATACAGCAATATTATCAAGATGATTGTCATAATTATCTTAAAAGGTTAAAAACCTGTAGTGAAAACAATTACCAATTAATAAGTGCTTACTATATATACTTAGTCACTCTACTAATGACTTAATATAATCATCACAAGAACCCTATGAAATTGGCATTACTAATTGTAGTTTATTGCTACTTTATATTTTTCTGTTTTATTTATACAGAAAATCATAGAAATTATATAAATAATAAAATTGAGTACCAGACTGCACTGCTAATGGGGCCTTGTGACTTGTTCAGAGTCACACAGGTATTCATTGGAAAAACCAGAATTAAAAGCTAGGCTTATCTGACTCCAAAGCCTGGGTTTTAACTAATATATTTTAAAGGGAAATACTTAATTTCAGCTCTTCAGGTAAAAACAGTTATGTATAGGCCTAGATTAGATAATCTTTGTTTTCTGATAAAATGGCACAATGGACTAGGTAGAGACAATCCATTATCTACAGCTGTCCTAATTTAGATTTAATTTATCCCATGAAAGCATCACTATTTTGAAAAAGTAAATTATTTCATTAGTTTAAAGAAAATTAATATTAGGCAAGGTAGCCCTATAACTATTACCACACTGTAAAAACATTGCAATTTAGAAAATCATTCAAAATAATTGTATTGTATTGTATTTGAGAAATAATCATTTATGGCAATTAACTAACAAAAAAGACAAAAAATTTAATAGAGATCTATAACAAAGCATGCATAAAATAAATCAATAACTGTCTATGTAAAACCTATTGGCATATTTATCCTATTTAATACTAAATTTTGATAGAGAACTGTTTTTGTAATTTATGGCAGACTTTTTTAACATGTTACACTGAGTAATAATTAAAAATCCCATGAATTGGATTACTGGCCACATACCAAAGTCTCAATGGCTTAAAACCATACCAAGCATTAGCCAAAATCTGTAACTGCTTTCTTTTAATAACTCTAGCTGTGAAAGTTAAATTTTAAATGACTTACCACTATTTCTGTTGTAATTTCATGTCTGCTGAATTTATAAATTATGACATATGCAGAGACTCCTGATACACAGAATATTCTGCTCTCTGGACACCAGTACATCATCTGAATGGCATATGGATCTTCCTCTACAATTTCACATGTTTGTTTTCCTTCCCCTACCTTCTGTTTTTCAAACACTTTTGACGTTTTTAGCTTGTACAGCATCTGCAGAGTTACTATAAGATATTGAAGCACAGTTTTATTATTTGAACTTAATTCTTAGATATTGTTAAAGCCTTTTCAATAGTAAAATCCAAGTAAAAAAATTAAATTACATTTTAATAAGTAATCGTTCAATGTCATGCTCTCATTAGTACACTTTAGCTGGAGGAAGACAATAGGCAAAAAACAAACATTTATTGAACATATACTATATACCAAGAAACACAAATGTCCTTTGTATATATGCACTGCCTCATGTGTTCCTCAGAAAAGTCCTGTGAAGTATTTTTATCCTTGTTTGATAAAAACACCAGGGCTTAGAAAGCTTATAATAGGACTACTGAACCTACTTCTCTCCTAAGGGAGATCTCTCAATCCTATTCCACAATTTTCCCCTTTGATTGTGAGATGAGAGGTTGATACTATTCTTTGAGAGTTTACTCCTCTCAACAAATTTTTAGATACCCCTTCAGATGAATGTTTGTAATCTACCAGTTAGCAATACTGCGAGTTCAATGATCTAATTATTTTAGAAAGAAGCTTTTCTGAGTGGCTCTGTGTAAGGAAATAGTTATAATTTTTAAAAAGTCTGCTGTTGTGAATTATTTTGGGGAATATTTATTTAGGAGAATATTATTTCCACTTTAGAACCCAATGATAACTCCCCTATATAAAAGCTCTGATTCTATAAACAATCCTTGAGAAAAATTCTAAAAATCTGGAAGTTCCTGCCAAAAGCAACTTTGCCATGCTTTTAAACCTAATCATGAGAAACATTAGTTAAATCTAAATTGAAGGAGATTCTACAAAATACTGGCTTGAACTCCTTAAAAATATCAATTTCATGAAATAAAGACTTACCAACCATTCCTAATTAAAGAAAACTCAAAATATATAACTAAATCCAACAAATGATCCTAGATTTTCTTCTATTATAAAAGATATATTATTGGGAACAATTGGTTACAACTTAAGATCTGGAAGTTAGATAATAGTATTGTATTAACGTTAAACTCCTGCTTTTGATAACTATAATTTGATTATGTAAAAGAATGTCCTTGTTTGTAGGTAATACACTCAAGTATTTATGGGACAAAAACAGTTAGAGGAGCACTGTGTTTGCAATCTACTCTCAATTGGTTATAAAAAGGTGTGTGTGTGTGTGTGAATATGGAGGGGAGAAAGGCTGAGGACAAGAGGAAGGGGTGGAGGGGGAGAGAGGGAAGTAGAGGGAGGGAAAGAGAAAGACAGTATGTGCTCTAGAGAGAAGGCATGTGAGTAGGAGGGCAAGTGAAGGGATCAAATATATACACTGACATCAGGACACGTCGCTGAAGGCTATACAACACTTCATAGTATGTTTATGCAGTTTTTCTATAAGCATTATGTGACATGGAAGTATTAAAGAATATTGCAGACATTATAGATCCCTAGTTACTTGACTTTGAGTTAATCAACAGAGATTATCCTTAACAGGCCCTACAGAATTGGGTGAGCCCTTCAAAAGAGGGACTGGGCCCTCCCTGAAGTTAGACACTACCTTGCTGACTTTGAAGAAAGAAGTCACCATGAGTTTTAAAGCTGCAAGAAAATAAATTCTGGGAGTTCCCGTCGTGGCTCAGTGGTAATGAATCAGACTAGTATCTACAAGGACGAGGGTTCAATCCCTGGCCTTATGCAGTGGGTTAAGGATCCAGTGTTGCCGTGAGCTGTGGTATAGGTCACCAGATCCTGTGTTGCTGTGGCTGTGGCTGGCAGCTGCAGCTCTGATTCAATCCCTAGTCTGGGAACCTCCATATTCCACAGCTTCGGTCCTAAAAAGCAAAAAAAAAAGAAAAGAAACAGAAATTCTGTCAACAATATGAACTTGCAAGAGAACGCTGGGCCACTGATGAAACTGTCAACACCTTGACTGTAGTCTCTGAGACCCTGAGCAAAGAACCCAACTAACTTTAACCAGACTCATGACACAGAAACTGTGAGATAACATATGAGTATTGCTTTAAACTGCAAAATTGTGGTATTTTATTTCTCAGCAATTGAAAATGAATACAGTTGACCCCTGAACAATAATATGGGATTGAAATGAATGGTTCCACTTATACTCAGATTATTTTCAGTAGTAAATACTACATTACTTCACAATCTGAGATTGACTGAATCCTCAGATGCTGAACTACAGATACAGAGGAATGGAGTATATTGTTAAGTGATGCCCTGACTATAAATTATGCTCCAATTGCTGTGTAGAGGGTCAGCGCCTCTAACTCCCATGTTGTTCACGGGTCAACATGTTCAACTATTCAAATTTAGTATAACTTCATTTCCAGCACTGGACATTATGCCACAAAATAGGCAAACTAAGTGCTATTTCTCCAATGATAGCCATCAGCTTGGAGATATGTCTTTATACTTGATTATAGTAAAAATATTAAACATGTTACAAACCTTTACAATATATGTTCTGAATGTGATAAAATAACATTTTACTTAAAAATTAACTTAAAATATTAGCATGAATGCTTAAGGGTGGTATGTACTTTAGTCATTAGAGTGTTAGCGTATTCTCACATTTTAGAAGCTAAGGAGGGACTTTAAGGTGGCCGGAATCAAGTAAAGATGTCATTATGCAATTAATTGTGTTCATGGAACAAACTCAGATTTACATGAAAAGGTTTACATCAAAATAAAATTTGTTGTCCTTTGGAATTTCCCCTGAACAAATGTTCTTTATTTTGCGAAGCCAGAAAGGGGCCTCAGAATTCATGGCTTTAAATCTTTTAATCATTTTCTCATGCTGATGTTTCGCTCCACTGCTGGAGGACTCTAGCTTGCAGACTGAGAGTTTCTTAGTAAGTAATAAGATAATTGAATAGTAATTGTAATTACTTGAAGAGTAATTATTCAACCTTCTTCCCTCTGTTTTTATGCTTATCAGTCTTTCTCAGTTCACTTCTATAGCTTTAGGTATCACTTTTATGCTGCTTTTTCATCAGTTTCCACTCTTGACTGTCCTCCCTACCTGTGAGACATCTTTCCTTAGATTTCCTGTGTTCCAAAAAAAATCCAAATCTCCAGAACTCTCCTGTATCCTTGTTTCCAAAGAGTTACCTCTATTTTGCTGGTTATTCATCTTCAGAAACTTAAGAGATATTGCTCACTTATTCTTTACCTTCTAGTCTTATAGAATCTTTTTTTTTTTTTTTAATTTTTTGCTTTTAGGGCCACACACAACATATGGAAGTTCCCAGGCTAGGGGTCAAATCGGAGCTGCAGCTGCTGGCCTACACTACACCCACAACAATGCCAGATCCAAGCCGCATCTGCAACCTATACCAAACTCATGGTAACACCAGATCCTCAACCCACGGAGCAAGGCCAGGGATCAAACTCGCATCCTCATGGACACTAGTTGGGTTCATTACTGCTGAGCCACCATGGGAACTCCAACCAAAATCTAACTATCTTCCAAACAGTACCCCATCAAAATACCCTTCCTGGACCTCCCTGGTTCAAACAAATATTCCATTTCTGATAACATATAGAATGTGGGTTGTACTTCCCTTACAGTTCTTATCATAGTTTTCCCTGTAAGTATTCTGAAAGGTATAAATGGGTATAATCAAGACTTAAATATCTTCGCATACCCTTCAACATTGAACAGAATATCTTCAGTCTTTAAACTATATAATTCTCAATATTTCAAAAGAAAATTTATACTTATAAAATTATTTCTTTTGATTCTCATGGACTTTGTAGACAAGTGGCAAGGAAAAGTGAAGATTAGTAGGATAACAGCACTAAGACCACAGAGCGAGAAGGTAAAGCAAATTCCTTGAAGAGACTTAATATGACACAGTCTGGTACTTTTTCTAATGCACATGGCCTCTTGTAAATGGAATATGTGGGTAATAAAGAATGATTTCAGTCCTGTCTGGTTATACCACAGAAGAAAAGTACAGTAGAGAGAATATTTTAAACTGATTTAATAATATAGGAAACACATTAAAAAAAATTTATGGCTGCACCCGCAGCATATGAAAGCTCCCAGGCCAGGGACTTGAACCCAAGCCACGCTGCAACTTACCATGTGACCAGATCCTTTAGCCCACTGCACTGGGCCAGGGACTGAACCTGCACCTCCACAGCAACCCAAGCTTCTGCAGTCAGATTCTTAACCCACTGCTGCCATGGCAGGAACTACTAGGAAATATATTTTTGTAACACAGCTATACGTGTATGCTAAATACATATCTAAAATAGTAATTATTCAAACTAAAAAGTAGTGAATGGCTATTAATAAATATTAACTGTGTGTTTTCTGTAATAGAAGGAGAAACTTAAAACTTACTTGCAGAAGCATCCCAAAACTTTATTGATCCATCTGCATGACTAGATAAGAAATAAATTAGCATTAAATATGGTAAATAAAAATCATAATTATTCTAAATATATAAAAATGTGAATTACTATTAAAAACTGATTTTAAAATACCATTCAAATGAAAAACTAACATATGTTAAACCACCTCTAAGATTAAAACAATAGTTTATTTTTTAAACAATATACAAGAACCTAAGTTTTTACAAAGACAATAATTGGATTTATTGTAAAAATATTTTGTGTAATAGAAAACAAAACTTCCCTGAAAAATGAATAGTATATTTTTATATAAAATTGTTTACAATCAAGGGAAAAGATACCTGAGTTAATTTAGATTACATTAAAATAGTTTTGAAGTGAATATCACAGTAAAATTGAAGTTAAGCTTCAAATATAAAAAGCAGATCCCTAAACCTATCTAGAGTTGCTTCATTATTTGGCAGTAACATAATGGCAATTATATAAGAAAACATCTACAAGTAAAGAGGATATAATACTTCCCAACACATTTTATGAAGTCAGGTTTTATGACACCAAAACCAGGCAAAAAACATTGCAAGAAAAGAAAATAAAAGACCAATACCTCTTGAACATAGCTGTAAAAACTGTCAACAAAATATTAACAAATCAAATAAAAATATATAGGAAGGATAATACATCATGACTAAGTGGGGTTTATCCTAGGAATGCAAGGCCAATTAAGTAGTCTAAAAAATATCGATCACCATATTGTAATATATCAATCACACTGTCAGACTGAAGAAGGAAAACCATGTCATCATCTGAATAACTGTAGAAAAAGCATCTGAGAAAATTCATCACCTATTCATAATAAAAAGATCTCTCAATAAATTAAAAACAGAGGAAACTTCTTCAACCTGATAAAGGGCAGCTAGGAGCAACCTGCAGATGGTGTCTAACACACATAACAGTGGCAGAGATGGAATACTTTTCCTCAAAGAACAAGAATAAAGCAAAAAAAAATTCCCTTTCACCTTTCTTATTCAACATTATATTGAAGGTCCATTAGCAGTTATACTGCAACAAGGGAAGAAAAAGAAATAAAAAGGAATAAAGACTGAAGAGGATGAAATAAAATTCTATCTGGAGATCACATGGTTGGATATGCAGAAAATCCCAAAGAATCTACAAAAGTATACTAGAACTCATACATGAATTCATCATGATTGTATTTCTATATACTAGCAATGAATGTTTGGAAACTGAATACAATTTACAAAAACGATTGTATTTCTATATACTAGCAATGAATGTTTGGAAACTGAATACAAGTTAACAGATTTTTTTTTTCTTGTTATGAGAACTTTAAAGATTAACTCTTTTTTATATGCTTTATGTATGTATGTACGTATGTATGTATTTATTTTTGTCTTTCAGGGCCTCACCCGTGGGATATGGAGGTTCCCATTCTTGGGGTCTAATCAGAGCTGTAGCCGCTGGCTGATGCCACAGCCACAGCAACGCGGGATCTGAGCCACATCCACAACCTACACCACAGCTCGCGGCAACGCTGGATCCTTAACCCACTGAGCAAGGTCAGGGATCGAACCCGCAACCTCATAGTTCCTAGTCGGATTCTTTAACCACTGAACCACGACGGGAACTCCTAAAGATTTACTCTTTTGGCAACTTTCAAATACGCAATATAGTGTTATTAACTATAGTCACTATGTTGTACACATTACATCCCATGACTTTTTATAACTGGAAGTTTTTACCTTTTGACTCTCTCCAGACATTTCACCCACCCCCAACCCCTGCTTCTGGACACCACCAACCTGTTATTTGTATATATGAGCTTTTCTATATGATTCTTTCTTTTTCAGATTTCACATATAAGTGAGACTGTATAATACTTATCCTTTTGCCATCTGACTTCTTTCACTTAGCATAATGCTCTCAAGATCTATTCATGTTGTCAGAAATGGCAAGATTTTATTCTATTTTATAACTGAATGATATTCCATTGTGTGGAATATACACAGTTCTCTTCTTAATTCTTTCACCTTGCCTCCTTTGTTCCAGAAGTAACCACTATTCTGAATTTTTATCGTTTTCTTGCTTTTCTTTATAATACTGTCACATTATATGTATGTATAAACAACAAATTACTTACTTTTGCTTTTTTTAATATTTTTAATGGAATCATGTTGTATGTGAATTTAAGACTTGCCTTTTCCTTTAATATATATAAAATTCATTGTTGCTTATAGCTGTATCTTACTCATTTCACTAACACATATATAGTAGTATGTTTTATGATTATATGATTATATCACAATATATGTCTTACTTGATCACTGATCTTTTGGGTTGTATGTCTTTTTTTTTTGGCTCTTACAAAGAATGCAGCCAAAAAGTATCTTGTACATGTCTTTTGGTATTTATGCACAGGAGTGGAATTGGTGGATCTTAGGGTATAAAAACTTTCAAATTTAGGAGTTCCTGTTGTGGCTCAGTGGTTAACGAATCTAACTAGGAACTATGAGGTTCTGAGTTTGATCCCTGGCCTTGCTCAGTGGGTTAAGGATCTGGCGTTGCCGTGAGCTGTGGTGTAGGTTGCAGACGTGGCTCGGATCCCGCGTTGCTGTGGCTGTGGCGAAGGCCGGCACCTATAGCTCCTGTTAGAGCCCTAGCCTGGGAACGAACCTCCATATGCCGTGGGTGCGGCCCTAGATAAGAGAAAAAGACAAAAAAAAAAAAACTTTCAAATTTACAATGCCAATCTGTTATTTGTATATATGAGCTTGTCTATATGATTCCTTTTTTTTTCAGATTTCACATACAAGTGAAATCTACAAATTTATACTCCCACTTACAATGGAGAAGAATTATCACTGAGCCATGTCCATTTACTTATAACTAACAAACTTCTAAATTTTCTGCCAGTATGTGTTTAATGTAAAATGGTCTTTTTGTCTATTTTTCAGTTGGATTGACTTTTTCTTTGAAGTTGTTTACACATTCTGGAAACAAAATTTCTTTGGTTATATATGTTACAAATATCCCAATTTTGTTTCTTGCTCTTTCATTTTCTTTACAGTGGTGTTTTCCAAATATATAGATCAAGTTGATTAATCATATTTTCCAAATTTTCTATGTCCTTACTGATTTTTTTGTTTTTAGCAATAACAGGTGTCTAACTACAATTTTTATTTGTTGAGTTTTAAAACTTTCTCTTAATTTTTGCATTACAAATTTTGAAGCCATATTACTGAATACATACAAATTTTAAATTACTGTATCTGTAAACAAACTTTTAATATGATAAAGTGATCTACTTTATCTCTGAGAATATTTTGGCCATAAAATACACTTTACCAGACTTTTTTGAGATATTTATGGCTTAAAATTATTTTCTAATATCCTTTCATTTTATCTTGCAGGACTCCCTTTAGCATTTTTTGCAGAGGAGGTCTAGTGCCAATGCACTCCCTCAGCTTTTGTTTATCTAAAAATGTCTTAATTTCTCCCTCATTTTTGAAGGATGGTGTTGCTGGATATAGGATTCTTAGTTAACATTTTTTTCTTTTAGCTCTTTGACTATATTAGCCTATTGCCTTCTGGCCTCCAATGTTTCAAATGAGAAATATGCCGATAATCCTTATATGTAGTGAGTCACTTCTCTCCTATTGCTTTCAGTATTCCCTGTTTTGCTTTGTCATTACATTTTTCAAAATTACTTAATGAATTTTATTACATTTATAGGTGTACAAAAATCATCACGACCAGGAGGAGTTCCCGTCATGGCACAGCAGTTAACGAATCTGACTAGAAACCATGAGGTTGTGGGTTCAATCCCTAGCCTTGCTCAGTGGGTTAAGGAACTGGCATTGCCGTGAGCTGTGGTGTAGGTTGCAGATGTGGCTTGGATCCCACGTTGCTGTGGCTGTGGTGTAGGCTGGCAGCTGTATCTCCAATTAGAACCCTAGCCTGGAAAACTCCACATGCTGTGGGTGCGGCCCTATAATGACAAAAAAGGTAAAAAAAAAATCATCACAACCAAATTTTATAGCATTTCCATCCCAAACCCTCAGTGTATCCCACCACCCCCAGACTTGCCTCATTTGGAAACCATAAGTTTTTCAAAGTCTGTGAGTTAGTATCTTTCTGTGAAGAAGTTCATTGTGTCCTTTTTTTAGATGGCACATGTTAATGATAGCATTTGATGTTGGTGTCTCATTGTCTGACTCACTTCACTTAGCATGAAAATTTCTAGGTCCATCCACGTTGCTATAAATGCTGTAATTTTTGTTCCTTTTAATGGCCGAGTAATATTCCATTGTACCACATGTCCTTTATCCACTCCTCTGTCGATGGCCATTTAGGTTGTTTCCATGTCTTGGCTATTGTAGAGTGCTGCAATGAACACTGGAGTACACGAGTCTTTTCGAATCATGGTTTTCTCTGGATGGATGCCCAGGAGGGGGACTGCTGTGTCAAATGGTAATTCTATTTTTCGCTTTCTCAGGTATCTCCATACTGTTTTCCACAGTGGTTGCACCAATTTACTTTGCCACCAAGAGTGTAATAGGGTTCATTTTTCTCCACACCCTCTCCAACCCTTATTGTTTGTAGACTTTTTGATGATGGCCATTCTTGCTGGTGTAAGGTGGTACCTCACAGTGGTTTTGATTTGCATTTCTCTAATAACAAGTGATGTTGAACATATTTTCATGTGTTTTTTGGCCATCTGTATATCTTCTTTGGAGAATTGTCTATTTAGACCTTCTGCCCATTTTTTGAAGGGGTTGTTTTTTTGGCATTAAGCTGTAGGAGGTATTTGTAAATTTTGGAGATTAATCCCTTGTCAGTTGATTCATTTGCAAATATTTTCTCCCATTCTCTGGGTAGTCTTTTCATTTTGTTTAGGGTTTCCTTTGCTGTGCAGAAAATCTGAAGTTTAATTAAGTCCCATTTGTTTATTTTTCTTTTTATTGTCATTACTCTAACAGGTGGATCTGAGAACATGTTGCTATGGTTTATGTAGGACTGTTTGGCCTATGTTTTCCTCTAAGAGTTTTATAGTATCAGGTCTTATATTTAGGTCTTTAATTCATTTTGAGTTTGTTTTTGTGCATGGTGTTAAGAAGTGTTCTAGTTTCATTTTTTTACATGTGGCTGTCCAGTATTCCCAGCACCACTTACTGAACAGGCTGTCTTTTCTCCATGGTACATTCTTGCCTCCTTTGTCATAGATTAGTTGACTGTAGGTGCATGGGTTTAAGTCTGGACTTTCTATCCTGTTCCACTGATCTATATTTCTGTCTTTGTGCCACTACCATATGGATTTGATGACTATAGCTTTGTAATATAGTCTGAAGTCAGGGAACCTGATTCCTCCAGCTCCATTTTTATTTTTCAGGATGTCTTTGGCTATTCTGGGTCTTTTGTGTTTCCAAATAAACTTTAACATATTTTGTTCTAGTTCTGTGAAAAAGGTCCTTGGTAATTTGATAGGGATTGCACTAAATCTGTAGATTGCCTTGGGTAGTACAGTCATTTTGACAATATTGACTCTTCCAATCCAAGAGCATGGTATGTCTTTCCATCTGTTCATGTCATCCTTGATTTCTTTCATCAGTGTCTTATAGTTTTCATACAAGCCTTTGTCTCTTTAGGTAGGTTTAATTCTAAGTATTTGATTCGTTCTGATGCGATGGTAAATGGGATTGCTTCCCTAATTTCTCTTTCTGATCTTTCATTGTTAGTATATAGAAATGCAGTTGATTTCTGTGTATTAATTGTGTATCCTGTGACTCTGCCAAATTCATTGATGAGCTCTGTTTTCTGGTAGAGTCATTAGGATTCTCTAGATATAGTATCATATACTATAGCATTTGCAAATAGTGACAGTTTTACTTCTTCCTTTCCAGTTTGGATTCCTTTTATTTCTCTGATTGCTGTGGCTAGGACTTCCAAAACTATGTTGAATAGTAGTGGCAAGAGCAGACATCCTTGTCTTATTCCTGATCTCAGAGGGAATTCTTTAAGCTTTTCCCGACTGGAAATGTTAGCTCTGGGTTTGTCACAGATAGCCTTTATTATGTTGAGGTAGGTTCCCCCTGTGCCCACTTTCTGAAGGATTTTTATGAGAAATGGGCATTGGATTTTGTCAAAGGCTTTTTCTGCATCTCCTGAGAAGATTATATGGTTTAACTTTTCAGTTTGTTAATGTGGTGTATCACACTGATTGATTTGAGGATACTGAAGAATCCTTGCACCCCTGGGATAAGTCCTGCTTGATCGTGATGTACAGTCCTTTTAATGTATTGTTGGATTAAGTTGGCTAGTATTTTATTGAGGATTTTTGCATCTATGTTCACCAGTGAAATGGCCTGTAATTTTCTTTTTTTTGTGGTATCTTTTTCTGGTTTTGGTATCAGGGTGACGGTTGCCTCATAGAATGAGTTTGGGACTGTCCTTTCCTCGGCAATGTTTTGGAAGAGTTTCAGAAGGCTAGGTGTTAGCTTTTCTCTAAATGTTTGATAGAATTCGCCTGTGAAGCCATCTGGTCCTGGACTTTTGTTTGCTGGAAGTTTTTGAATCACAGTTTCAATTTCAGAACTTGTTATTGGTCTATTCATATTTTCTATTTCACCTTGGTTTAGTCTTGGAAGATTGTACTTTTCTAAGAATTTGTCCATTTCGTCTAGGTTTTCCATTTTATTGGTGTATAGTTGCATATTGCAGTCTCTTATGATCCTTTGTATTTCTGTGATGTCTGTTGTTACTTCTCCTTTTTCATTTCTAATTTTATTGATTTGTGTCTTTTTTTCTTGATAAGTCTGGCTAAGGGTTTATCAATTTTGTTGATCTTTTCAAAGAACCAGCTTTTACTTTTGTTTATCTTTTCTATGCTTTTCTTCATTTCTATTTCTTTGATTTCTGCTCTGATCTTTATTTCTTTTCTTCTACTAACTTTAGGTCTTGTCTGTTCTTCCCTCTCTAGCTGCTTTACATGTGAAGTTAGGTTGTTTATGTGAGCTTTTTCTTGTTTCCTGAGGTAGGCTTGATTTGCTATAAACTTTCATCTTAGAACTGCTTTTGCTGCATCCCAGAGGTTTTGGGGTGTTGTATCTTTTGTTGTCATTTGTTTCTAGGTATTTTTTAATCTCCTCTTTGATTTCTTAGTGATCCATTGGTTGTTTAGTAGCATGTTGTTTAGTCTCTGCGTGTTTGTATTTTTTGCCATTTTGCTCTTGGTGTTGATTTCCAGTCGTATAGCATTGTGGTCAGAAAAGATGCTTGATATGATTTCAATTTTTTTAGTTACTGAGGCTTGATTTGTAGCCCAGGATGTGATCAATCTTAGAGAGTGTTCTGTGTGCACTTGAGAAGAATGTGTATTCTGTTGCTTTTGGATGGAATGTCCTATAAATATCAATTAAGTCCAGCTGATCTAATGCTTCATTCAGGACCTGTGTTTCCTTATTGATTTTCTCTGGATGATCTATCCATTGCTGTAAGTGGGGTTAGTTAAAGTCCTCCACTCTGATTGTGTTATTGTCGATTTCTCCTTTTAAGGTTGTTAGCAGTTGCCTTATGTATTGCGGTGATCCTATGTTGGCTGCATAGATATTTAAAATTGGTATATCTTCTTCTTGGATTGATTCTTTGATCATTATGTAGTGCCCTTCCTTGTCTCTAAAAATCCTCTTCATTTTAAGGTCTATTTTGTGTGATATGAGTATTGCTACTCCAGCTTTCTTTTGATTCCTGTTTGCATGGAATATTTTCTTCCATCCTCTCACTTTCAATTTGTATGTGTCCCGACAAGTGAAGTGGGTATCTTGAAGACAGCATATAATATGGATCTTGTTTTTGTATCCATTTGGCTAGTCTATGTCTTTTGGTTGGGGCATTCAGTCCACTAACATTTAAAGTAATATTGATATGTATGTTCTTATTACCATTTTATTAACTGTTTTGGATTTTTGTTGCTCTTTTTTCTTCCCTTATTCTCTTGTTGTCTCCTCTTGTGGTTTGACGGGGCTATCTTTAGTGTTGTATTTGAGTTGATTTTTTTTATTTGTTTGTATATCAATTGTAGATTTTTGGTTTGCAGTTACCCTAACTTGATATAGCAGTGTAAATATAAACAAGATTGTTTTAAGTTGTTGGTTTCTTAATTGCAAGTGCGTCTCCATTATCTTGCATTTGTGCTCTCCTCTTCTCATGATTTCTGATTTTGGTAGCATAATTGTGCATGGATGATTTCCTATTTTTACTGTATATGTGCCTTTACTGGTGAGCCTTGTCATTTGTGGTGTTTGTGTTTCTGGTTATGGCCCTTTCTTTTCTGCCTGGAGAAGTTCCTTTAGGATTTGTTGTAAAGCTGGTTTAGTGTTGCAGAAATCTCTTAGCTTTTGCTTATCTGTAAAGCTTTTGATTTTTCCTTCAAATCTGAATGAGAGCCTTGCTGGGTAAAGTAATCTTGGTTGGAGGTTTTTTCCTTTCATCACATTAAGTATATCATGCCAATCCCTTCTAGCCTGCAGCTTCAGCTGAAAAACCTGCCAATAACCTTATGGAAGTTCCCTTGTATGTTATTTGTTTCTTTTCCCTGGCTGCTTTCAATATTTTCCCTTTGTCTTTAATTTTGGTCATTTTGATTAATATGTGTCTCAGGGTGTTCTTTCTTGGGTTTGTTTTATATGGTACTCGTTGCACTTCCTGGATTTGAGTGAGCAGTTCCTTTCCCATGTGAGGGAAGTGTTTGGCTATAATCTCTTTGAATATTTTTTTTTGTCTCCTTTTCTCTCTCTTCTCCCTCTGGCACCTGTATGTCAATGCATTTAACATTGTCCCAGAGTTCTCTGGGACTCTGCTCATTTCCTTTCAATCTTTTATCTCTTTTCTGTTCTGCATTAGTGATTTCCACTAATCTGTCCTCCACTGCACTTGTTCGTTCTTCTGCCTCCTGTATTCTGCTGCTGGTTGCTTCTAATGACTTTTTTATTTGTTAATTTATTTTGCATCTCTTCTTGCTTAGTTTTTATATCTTGTATTTCATTGCTCAGTGTTTTCTGTAAATTTTTAATCTCTGTCTCCAGTTTAGTTCCAATCTCTTACATCATCTTCAGCATCAACAGTCTAGTCTTTTTCCAGGAGGCTGATAATCTCATCACTGAGCTGTTTTTCTGTGTTTTTGTTCTTTCTCCCTTATCTGAGTTATACTTCTCTGTCTTTTCATTTTTATAGGTTTTTGGTGTGGTGACCTTTTTGCAGACAATAGAGTTGTAGCCTCTCTTACTTCTGGTGTTTGCTTCCCTTGTGGCTGAAGTTGGTATGGTGTGGCTTGCTGTAGGCTTCCTGATGGGAGAGACTGGTGCCTGCCCATTGGTAGGTGGGGCTGATTCTTATTCCTCTGGTGGGTGGGGCTTTGTTTCTGGGTGAGATTAGAGGTGGCTGTGTGCCTGAGGGGTCTTTAAGCAGCCTGTTTACCGATGGGTGGGACTGAGATCCCACCTGACTTATTGTTTAGCCTGGGACTTCTCAGCATTGATGGGAGGGGCAAAATTTTCCCAAAATGGCCACCTCCATAGGAATGCAGGCTGATGAATGTTCCCAAGAGTTTTGCCTCCAATACCCTTCCCCCACAAGAAGCCACAGTCACCCCTGTTTTCCCAGGAGATCCTTCAAGAATTGCAGTCAGGTGCAACCCAGATTCCTATGGAGACTTTGCTTTGCCCTGGGACGCAGTGCACATTTAAGTCTGTGTGCACCTTTCAAGAATGGGGTCTCCATTTCCCCCAGTCCTGTGGAGCTCCTGCATACAAACCCCACTGGCTTTCAATGCTAGATGCTCCGGGGGCTCTTTCTCCCAGTGCCAGATCCCCAGGAGTGGGGATTTGACATGGGTCTCAAAACTCTCAGTCCTGTAGGTGAGTCTCTGTGATACAGTTACTTTCCAGTCTGTGGGGCTTCTCACTTGGGAGGTATGGGGTTGCTTATATCATTTAATCGCCCCTTCTACATTTTGATATGGTCTCCTCTGTCTTCTGGAGTAGAATATTTTTTTGAAAGTCTCCAGTCCATTTGGTTGAAGGTTGCTCAGCATTTGGTTATAATTTTGTTTTTATGAGAGAAGTTGAGTTCCAGTCTTTCTGTTCCGCTATCTTAATCCCATCCCAGTTCTTGACATTTTGATTATAATGAGTCTCAGTGTGGATATCTTTGAGTTCATCACAGTTGGGATTCACTTATCTTCTTGGACTCATATTTTATTAAATGCAGGAAATTTGGGGTTATTTTTTCAAATAATCTCTCAGCCTCTTTCTCCCTCTCTCTTCATCTGGAACTCCCACGATGCGTATTTTGATTTACCAAGTAGTATCCACATTCGCTAGGGTTTTGTTTACTTTTATTCTACCTTTTTTTGTCCTTTTAGGGACACATCCACAGCATATGGAGGTTCCCGGGCTAGGGGTCCAATCGGAGCTGTAGCCACTGTCCTTGCCACAGCCACAGCAATGCCAGATACAAGCCACATCTGCAACCTACATCACAGATCACAGTAACACAGGATCCTTAACCCACTAAGTGAGGCCAGGGATTGAACCTGAGTCCTCATGGATGCTAGTCATATTCATTTCCACTGAGCCATGATAGGAACTCCTCTTCTACTTTTTTTATGTTCCTTGGGCTCAAAAATTTCCATTATCCTCGCTTCAAGTTCACTGATTCTTCTGCATGTTCATATCTGCCTTTGAATGCCTCTAGTGAATTATGTTAATTATTTTACATTTCAGTTATTGAACATTTCAGTTCTAGAATTAAGTGCACAACATAGTGGTTTGATATTTTTATACATTACAAAGTGATCACCACAAGAAGTCTAGTTACCATTTGTTAACAAAGTTATACATCATTATTAACTATATTCTTCTTAGTGTGTATTTCATTTCTGTAACTCATTTATTTTGTAACTAGAAGTTTATAGCTCTTAATCTTCCTTACTTATTTCACTCATCCTTCTACCCCACTCCACTCTGGCAACCACTTCTTTGTTCTTTGTATCTATGAATCTTTTCAGTTTTGCTATGTTTATTTTTTTTTTAGTTTTTTGGATTCCACATATAAGTGAAATCAGATATTTGTCCTTCTCTGGCCAGCTTTTTCATTTAGCATAATAATTTCTAGGTTCATCCATGTTGTTGCAAATGGCAAGATTTCATTTTTCAAAACTTAATAATATTCCATTGTGGGTATATATAAACACACACGTATATCACATTTTCTTTATTTATTCATCTATCAATGGAAACTTTGGTTGCTTCCACATCTTGACTATGTCAAATAGTGCTGCTATGAACATTGGGGTGTACATAATTTTTTGGAGTAGCGTTTTCCTCTTCTCTGGATATGTGCCCAGGAGTGGGATTGCTGGATCATATGGTAACTCTAGTTTCAGTTATTAAAGGAAACTGCGGACTGTTTTTCTATAGGCTGTACCAATTTACATGCCCACAAATAGTGTAAGGGGCTCCTCTTTCCCCATACCCTCTTCTCTCTAGCATTTATTGTTTGTAGACTTTTGATGATGGCCATTCTGACTGGTGTGAGGAGATATCTCACTGTAGTTTGATTTGCATTTCTGTAGTAATTAGCACTACTGAGCAAGTTTTTATGTGCCCTTTGTCCATCTATATGTCTCCTTTGGAGAAACGTCTATTTCTTTTTTAGTTTTTTTCCCAGTTTTCTGTATACTGATATTTCCATTTGGTTCATGAATATTTTTCCTGACTTTCTCCATATTTTTGTTTAGTGCTTGAATATCTATAATGTGGTTGTTTTAAAGATTTTGTCTAGTAGATATGCCATTAAGTCTTGTTCAGAGATATTTTCTGTTGTTGTTGTTGTTTTTTCCTTTGGATAGGCCATACTTTTTCTTGGTATGCCTTATTTTTATCTCATCCTACTTTGGCTTCATCAAATATCTTTCTATTAATATTTTTTGTAATCTGTTTATAATGAACCTTTCTGAATTCATATATATTGGAAACATTTTTAAACAGCATAGAGTTGAATTATTTTGATGTACAACTACAAATTTAACTTTAGCAGGAGAATTTCAGTGCAAGTATCTTTAATATAATATAAACGTATTCATATATTGTCTTTATCTGTCATCTTATTTGGTGCTATTTATTAGTCCCTCAATGAAGTGTGCTTCTTTTTCTATTTATTCTCACTTTTCTTGAACATATTTTTCACTGTGGCAAAATTTATCTGATATAAACTATTTTAATAAGTGTAAAGTATATAATTCAGTGACATTACATTCACATTATATCTCTAGAATATTTCTGTCACTCCAAAAGTAAATTCAATATTCATTAAGCACCACTCCTCATTACTCCCTCTATAAGTCTCTGGCAATCATTAATCTACCACTGTCTCTAAGGATTTGCCTATCCTTGATATTTTATGTAAGCAGAATTATAAAATATATGGTCTTTTGTATATGGCTTCTTTCTTTCACATAGCATATTTTCAAAGTTCATTCATGTTATATCATGTATCAGAACTTCTTTTTCTTTTGGTTGCACCCATAGCATATGGAAGTTCCCAGGTCAGGGGTCAAATCTTAGCCACAGGTGCAACAACGTCAAGTCCTTAACCCACTGTGCTGGACTGGAGATTGAAATTGAACCGCCATAGAGACAACGGCAGATCCTTAACCCACTGAGCCACAATGAAAACTTCATAAATTCATTTTTTTAAGGCAGAATAATATCATTGTATGACTATACATTATATTCACCTATTCATCAGTCAATGAACATGTGAGTTGTTTCTACCTTTTGGCTATTGTGAATAGTGCTGCTACAAGCATTCATGTATAAGTCTTTGTTTAAATTACTACCTTAAATTATTTTGGGTATATAGCTAAAAGTGTAAGTGCTAGGTCTTATGATAATTTTGTTTAGCTTTTTGATGAATTTCCAAACAATTTTACGTATAAGCTGCATCACTTTACATTCCCACCAGCAATGTATACAGTTCCAATTTCTCCATATAACTGTCAATACTTGTTATTTTCCTTTTCTAAAAAAAATTAGCCATCGTAGTGGGTATGAAGTGGTATACATCATTGTTGTTTTGATTTTCATTTCCCCAGTGACTAAGGATGTTGAGCATCTTTTCATTAGTCATTATATATCTTTTTTGAAAAAGTCTTTGCCCACTTTTAAAAATTGATATGCTTGTCTTGTTTTTGAGCTTAAGTTTTCTTTATATATTCTTAATCCTAAACACTTATCGGAGATATGAGTTAAAATCTTTTTTCCCATTCATTGTTATCTTTTCACCTGATGGTAAAGACCATTTAATCTATTTTTTGTTGTTGTTATTTATGCATTTTTTCCCTTTTTTATCAGTACATTTATTAAACGCATAACTGCATGTGGCCTGGGCTATTAAAAGCTTAAGTACGTAGCTAAAACCAGGAAAGCTGCAATCCCTTTTTCATGTTTGCAGCACAGCTACTGCTCATAGTTAGGTCAATCCTATGGCCTTCAAAGAAGGGGTAAATATCCCAGAGCAAGATTCTACTGAACTGAAATGGAGCGAGGAGTGAGGGCACTGAACCACCCTTTTAAGGAAATGATCTTACAGCCCATTCTTCCTGCTGCCAAAGCTCTTTTGCTCTGAAGACAGATAGGGAGCTTAAAAGCTCTCTTCTGGCTGTGGTGAAACATCTAGATGATAGGAAAGAAAGCCATAGAGAGTTTGGAGAAGGGAGTCAGGAGTTGCTTTTTATTAACTGAATCATAGATTCTCTAGTGGAGCCACTTATGTTTAAGAACATTTTTTTGCTTCCTTTATTTCCCTGAAAATTCTCCTGCTGCCTGAGTTGTCATGCCAGTAATCCAGCATCCATTTCAGATAATTTCTATGCTTTTGGTGTAATATCTAAGAGCCTTGTCACAATCAATACTAGTGTTTAGTATTCAGAAATTTGTGTATGATGTGTCTTGTAGATTTCTTGCATTCACCCAGCTTCATACTAGGTTCAGTTCTTATGCCAAATTTGGGGTGTTTTTAGCCGTTAATTCCTTATGAACTGTTTCAGCCCTGTTATTTTCCTTTTCTCCTTCCTCACTGGGCTTCCACTGACACAAAGGGGGGTGTGTGTGGCTCCTCATTATTGCTGGGCAGTGGTGGGAATTCTGGCTCCCCACATGATCTCTGTCACCACAAGTAATGAGTTTCATTACCGCCCAGCAAAGTTAAAAGTCCCATTTCCCTATTCAGCCTTTTTTTCAGTATCAGTCTCTTGACAGTCCCCTCATGCGCAAGTGAGGCACCTTGTTATAGCCTGATCAGGATGAAAATTCAGGCTCCCCAGTCAACCTCTGATGAAATAGATTGTGGTGGGGCTGAAGTTTTCTTCTGTGGTGGTTAGCTATAGTAGAAAGATTATTTTCTAAAAATTTTCTGTCTTGATAAGGCTGCATCTTTCCTCATCTTTTAGCTAGAGAGAGCTAGTTTTTGTTGGGGTTTTTAGGTCTGTGCACATTGATAGTTCCAGGCTGCTGGCTTCTTCAGCTCCAATTCTGGAATATATGAGGCAAAAAGAAAAGCTAGGAAACTTACCATTAGGTCATTCCCTTAGGTCTCTGGAGCCCCAGCCAGTATGACTTCTCTTTTCCAGTCATATTATGTTTGCTTAATATATAATGTCCACGGTTTTCAGTTGTATGTAGTGAGAATAGGGAAAAGTACATCTATTCCATATCCCATAAGCCAAACCCCTTATTATCTTTTAAATCTCATCTTTATCTGTTGCTATGTTTCTATTTCCATTTCTGCTATTAGAGCATCAAGTGGGTGGTTATAAGAAATAGTAACATTTCTGGTACTGTAAGTTTTGAACCACCTGATGGGGATACAGAGAACTGATTCCTGGATTTGGATGGAATCAAGAGATACTGGTAAGGGTCTTTCTAAGGCTAAAAATCTATGATTTCTACAGAAATTCTTCCTTGACTTAGACTCTTATGATTTTTCAAGAGAGTCATGATTTTGACTTTCTTCTGCTCTTATAATCTATACTTATTTATTTTTGTTATATATTTTTAATGGTTTTATTCTTTCTTTTATAAAGCTTATAATCTGTGCATAGAAGCTGTGTCTTATATTTTTATTTAAACTGTCAGCATTCCTAGAAAACAATTATGAGAAAGTGAAAATTCAATGAAAAATTTTTGTTGAGAAATTGATAATTCCACAAATCACATCCCACTTACCCAGTAATAATAATTTCTGGATATGTTTGTGTGCCAAGGTTCCAAGCTCCTCCACTTATTGGCCACTCCTAAACAGATTATAGGAAGAATTTATAAGTTTTAGGTTTTAAATTTAAATAACAGAAATTTAAAATAAAAATACTTTAAATAATTGTAAAAATTTCACTTAAAATAAGTAGCTGTTAAATAATAAAGAAAATATGTGGCTATCTTTTCATTCTTTCATTGAACAATTCCAAATGCACAATTCCATATTCTTTAAAAGTACAGATTTTAACAAATATTACCATTCATCTAAAAAATTCAAAGTATCTTTAATCATACAAATACGGTGCTGCTAAACTTTCCACATTGTCTGTGTATCACCAAATTGCTGTGGTGTCATTTAACACAAAACATTATGTAAATTATGCCTCCTAGAGTTGTCCATCCCAACAGTCCTGTGCAAATAATGGAAATCACAACAAGGCGGTATAACAACTGTAAGTGTTTGAATGCTGTGGTGAAATGTAAGAAAATAGGATCCTAGAAAGTTATTAAACAAGTGACTTTTGATAATTATGTCTTATTAAACATTGATTGATAAGAAATAATTAACAAGAGAGAGAGTTGACTCTTAGATTTCTTAAAACATAATCCCTCACCTAAACTACGAAAAGTAACACCTTATAATTCAAATATATATTATTTTAAATATTCAGTATATATACATGATAGGTAAGTATATTTTATTATATAATTGTTTACCTGTTATATCAGATTTATATTCACATAGATTTAAAGCTATGTGGCATTTAGAAAATTTGAATTTCAGAAATTATGTCTTTTATAGGTGCCAGTTTATAATTTCAAAAGAATTTAGTTCAAGTCTTCTTTTATGGAAAGTTAGAAAATAATAGGAAAAAGTATGATCACATGAATTGAATATGAACATATGAGAAGTTATTTATAGTTGTTGTTTTACCTTATTACTGTATCCTTGTTTTTTATGCTTGACTCCTATGGAGTAGAGCACTAGAATCAAATCTGGTGGGCAATCAGCAAAGTATGCTGTGCATGTAACTGGTGATTCGTGAATGTCCATGGGATATGGATTTTCAAAGATTGGAAAGCTAATAGACAAAGATAATATATTAGTGTCATTTTGTAACGATATTAAAATGAAATAAATTTTATACAAGAAACCCTGAAATCTTCTAATATTAATTATACATTTCACTTAATAATTCCTTTTAAAGTATCATAATATAATGCTCATATGAATAAGAATTCTCTTTTAAAAGTATTTATCTATGGGACTTCCCATCATGGAGCAGTGGAAACAACTCTGACCAGGAACCAAGAGGTTGTGGGTTCAAGCCCTGGCCTTGCTCAGTGGGTTAAGGATCCGGTGTTGCCGTGAGCTGTGGTGTAGGTTGCAGATGCGGCCTGGATCTGGCATTCCTGTGGGTGTGGCATAGGCTGGCAGCTGTAACTCCAATTCAACCCCTAGCCTGGGAACCTCCACATGCCACGGGTGGGGCCCTAAAAACACAAAAGACAAAAAAAAAGTATTTACCACCTATGACATGTAATATGAATACTGGTAGAATACTACCTGAGTAAATTCATTTTCTTTCCTGTAATTCCAAAATTCCACAGTGAAATCACTTTGCTAATATGGATAGACTAAATTACACTGAACTGAAAATATGCAGCAAGTTTACTTTTATCTCAACAAGGTACTTCAAATTTTATCTAAATATTTATGTAACATACTTATAAGTATTAAAATATCTTAATAAATTTTACAGTGAGGTAATATGTAGGCAAGTATTTTGTTTTTGTTTTTTTTTTTATAGGGAGAAACAAAGATGTGTGTGCTATGTGGGTTTATCTGTGGTTATATATGTTTAAGATCATTGTCTATGCAAACTAGAGAACATAGTGGGAATGCAGCCTTATGGATATAGGTAAACTTCATATCCTCAAGCCTACTACCATTTTAAAAAGGGATATCAGTACAGACCAAATTAAGAATTCTTAGAGCCACAGTATATTGTATAGGCACTGTAGTAGAGGGAACTGAGTATTATTCTATGATGCAGTTCTAACTGAGTATCATTCTATGATGCAGTTCTGAGTATTATTCTATGATGCAGTTCTAAGTCTGTGTGATCATGTTACTTCTGATACAATATGATTTTGGTGGGGGGAAGGCGACTATTAAAAAAGCTTTTTCCTGTATTATAGGATAATCAGAAACTTAGTTTAAAATCCAGAAAGAGTAGTGTGTGTGTGTGTGTGTGTGTGTGTGTGTGTGTGTGTGTGTGTGTGTTGATAAGGGTTCTCTTCCCTCCAATCTGAAATGGTTTTCCAAATAGGAAGAATAGTATATGTAAAATCACATGGAAAGGAGAAAGTTATGTTTAATAAATAGCAAGTAGGTTAAACTTAACAGATTAGAGGTTCTCTGTTTCAGAATAGGAATTATTGACATTTCTGATATTGAAGAATTAGATGTAAAATACATGGTCAGATCAGATCTACAACCTGGGATTTGATAATATCAAGAGGTTACAATGACAGACACATGAGAAGGCAAACGTCATGAAAATGTTTGGGCAAAATCATTTCATTATATTGGTAATGAGTAGAAAAATATATTTAAGAAGGAAATAATAACTAAAAATGTGTTATAGAAATTTACATGTAAAAGTGTAAACTGGTTGTTGTAGAAATGTAAACAAGGATATAAATCTTTGAAACCAAGAAGTGGAAATCTGTAAGCCCTAATGCTTGTTTTCATATAGAGGATTAAATGGAAAAGAAGGAAGGAATAGACTAGTTTGAAAAGGACTACAAAGCTGCATTTTAACTGTTAACATTAAACATGGCTAAAAGGTAAGTGGAGGGAAAGAGAACACATTCAGTTTTTAACATGTTAAACTTCTTGTAATAGACAATGAAGTGAGAATATCACATAGATTTTAAAACATGCTGCTGAAGAAAGAAAAATGTTAGATAAAAACTTATAAACAAAATGTAAATTCACATATAAGGTAATGAAAAGCACAAGGATTAATTTATAATTTTAATGTATAAAAGTACTAGCTTTTGTATATTATAATATATACTAAAGTTACCACGATAAAAGAATATGTACTAAAGACTGTAAGTATTAAAGGTAATATAGTGGGCCTTAGAGGATGTTAGATAATTAGAAAAGTATGAAGAACCAACATATGTGGCATGGAAAGAAGAGTACCAACGAGATCAGAAGAGTGCACTTTAAAAAGCCTATGTTAGAACTTCAAGGAAGAGGCATAAATCCACGTATGTACACAAAATTTAATCAAATAATGTTGATAAATAGAGCAACCAGGCAGAATTCAGTTATGGTGATCTTATGGCCCCATTTCCTATTCCTTTACAAAATATTGAAATATTACATGCTTCAAATTATCACAAAGAACTTTAACTCTTACATTCACGAACTACATTGAAAGTTAAACTCAGACTGTACTTTATCCAACAAAAATATATTAAGAACTTACTTCATGTGGAAACAAAGGCCCTACTTCATGAGGCCTATAATATAGTATGGAGACAATCTTTAAAACACTAACTAATGGAAATTTTCATCAAAACTATGAAGGAGAGAAACAGAGCTAAGACAGCCCTTAAAAGGATATTTGACCAAATTATATAGATAAGATTTTTTAAATGAGGAAATTATATCTGAGTTGAGGTACTTATGTTAATAAGGGGAAAAAGGAAGGTGTGATTTTACTATGAAGAGTGAGAGAATGCACAAAAGCTCTAAAAATATAAGGGTTTAAAAAGATCAGTGGGTCTAGAGCATAGAATGAGGGAAAATGAGTTTCATGACTACCATCACCGATACTGAAAGTGTGTAGCAAGAAAATAGTGTTCATCAATTTCAATCTACTTCCACTGTCCATGTGAAGTAGTTGAGAGCACTACTCTAACAGCAATATTTTATATTTGTTTCCACTGCCCACAACATAATGAAGGAGAAAAGAAAGTAAAAGAAAGCTGCTATCATCTCTGCCCTCGAGATCCTACTCTTCTTTACTGTCTGTCACAGTAGTCAAATTCTACAAGTTTTTGTAATAATTATTTTGGCTTAGGGAAAGAGCAGAAATGTGATTTATTTTATGAGTTCTGAGTCTCCAGATGCATCCTTTAAAACCTTAGGTATTGCCTTAAAATTACCTCACTATTTTCTCAGTGTCTCCTAAACTCTCCTGGTTTAGTTTTCATTATTGAACGAAATTACATTTATGTTATTCTAGCAAAATATCTTCTACATGAAGAATATTTACCATCTAAAGAATTCTAATGGCAATTCTATAATGTCCTCTTAATTTTAATTGCAATAGAGTTTAAAAATAGTTAATGATAATCTGTACATGGATAACTTACTTGCTTTGTGTCAGATCAACTACAATGAGATCTTTCTCTAGAAGTACTGCAACAGCGTAGGGTTCTTGAAATTCTACAAGTAGATTAGAAAAAATGGAAAAATTTTCATATTTCACATTTTATAAAATCACCAAACATGTATTTCCTTCATCTTCTGTACAAGTGTTATTTAAAAGATTTAAGAAAACCAAAATATGGGCCAAAGTAAGATGCAACAAAGAGCACTTTAAAAAATACATTTGTTGTGTTTCTCAAACTTAATGTTTAAGACCAGTATAGGAAAAAGTGAAAAGGTACACAGCATAAAGTTGAATATATCTTAATAATAATGAAGTAGTGATAATAGCAGATTATTTGAAGAGAGTGAGTCTGTCACATCCATCTCATATTTATCTTAGTCTTCCATAACTCTCTATTTGGATCTTATTTCATGCATCCCAAGAGACATACTAAGGAAGCAGTTCTGCTTCTCTCAGCTATAATACATATTCAACTCCCTATTACAGCAACACTTTTTATTTCATTCTGCAAATGTCTAATTTATTTTTTTACTCAATGAATTTTATTACGTTTATAGTTATACAGCAATCATCACAACTAATTTTATAGCATTTCCATCCCAAACCCCCAGCACATCCTCCTACCCCCCCAGACAGCAACACTCTTATACTAAAACAATTACTTTCAATTCAATGTGATTTAACAGGTACTTAAAGACTGTCTACTGTGTGTCCAAGAGTATATACCTCAAAAAAGCAGAGTCTGAGGACAGCCTAGGACTTTCAAGTTCTTAAAATTCAACTCTTTCTCCATCCCTCCCTTCTTTACTTATGTTCCAGAAACTGCTCTAAGAACAAAGGATATATGGGCAATAAGACTGACAAGTTCTTTGTTCCTATAAAGTTTACATTCTAGGCATATCTACAAACAAGTAAACAGATAAGATTAATTCAGAAAGTAATATGAACTATGAAAAATAACAAGGGTAAGAAGTGACTTGTGGTTGGTGGGGGAGGGCTAATACAGTTACAGTGGTCAGGGAAGACATTGTTTTCCATTTACAATGAAGAACTAATAAATAATAAAGGGAAGCTACAGTTGCAGTGCTAGCTCAATTTAAGGAAAAAGTATTTACAACAACATTTTAGATATATAATATTTGATTCTCAGTAGTTAGAGCTAGTATTATCACTTTTCCATTTCATAGAGAAAACTGAAGTCCAAAGAGGTTATGAGACTGGCAAAGGTTACAAAGCTAGTAAGCAATAGAGCGGAATCTTCAACCCATGCTGTTTTCATTATATCAGCAGTTTCTAGTGGCTAGTTTAAGAAGCATTTAATCCTAAACTCAACAATCACTTGGCAGGAATTTTGTATTCAAGTCTTGGATGGAAAACTAGCATAGAAGGTCTTCACAGTCCTTACAGTCTTGAGAAACTATAGAACCTACTCATATTTATTTTTATAAGTCACAGGCTATGAGAGGAGAAACTAGAAACAAAAAACATACAAAAAAAATCCCAAAATCCTGCCCTTGTTTGGGTGTATATCTATACAATGGTATATACCTTCACACTATTTGCTACCCAGACTTTTCTCATGCTGAGGTGTTCTGCTTCATGTCCCTTATCTCTTACAACTGTTTTAAGTTTTTCAACATTATTTCAATAATTGGAGTTAAAGTCGCCAGCCTAGGCTACAGCCACAGCAACGCCAGATCCGAGCCACATCTGCAACCTACACCACAGCTCACGGCAATGCTGGATCTTTAACCCACTGAGCAAGGCCAGGGATCGAACCCACAACCTCATGGTGCCTAGTTGGATTCGTTAGCCACTGAGCCACGACAGGAACTCCTTATTTTAATACTTTGGGGGGGGTAGTTGGTATTTGTTTTTCAATTTGAAGAATACTACTAGTTTCTTCTTGGTCTACTCACTCCTCTCTAGGAATCTCATTGGTTAGGAAGCAAAAATTGCTACAAAAATAAAATGGCTGAGACAGCATAAAATAAGCAAAGTCATAAATAAATCATTATTTTAGGTAGTTATATCTGTTTCAAATTATTGTTTCTTTTCAAATAATAAAAACTCGTAGCAAAGTTTCACCCTTGTAGAAGTACTTAGTGTACTGTCAAACACTGAATAAAAAGACTTTCTTTGGAGTCAGTGTTATGTTCAATTTGTATCTGCTTTTTATTAAGTTTGATCTTAGGCAAATTAGTTAACTTGCCTGATTTTCAATTTCCTTAACCATTGCAATGACAAAATAATAACTAAGTTAGGCTGTTATGAAGATTATATGTATGTAAATATGTTCAATGCAAAGTCTGGCTTGTAGTAGGTACTAAGAAGCCAATCATATTACTTTCTTTATTAGACTAGTTGTTTTTGAGCAGCCTCAGCCTTTTAATCCTAGCCCCCAAGAAGGTGAAACACTCTATCATAAT
Organism: Catagonus wagneri; assembly: GCA_004024745.2. Classification (NCBI taxonomy): domain Eukaryota; kingdom Metazoa; phylum Chordata; class Mammalia; order Artiodactyla; family Tayassuidae; genus Catagonus; species Catagonus wagneri. Next base: position 57,305,851 of record PVHT021183693.1, read on the forward strand.
TACTACTTCTCTGAAGAGAAATGCATTGTTTATGACAGAAGAGCACATAGAATATGTTGTCATTTGTACAAAAAAAGATAATATATATATACATAAATGAGTATACATATGTATATGCATAGATTTATTTGGAGGAGAATACATAAGAAATTTAGTAATAGTGGTTGCTTCTGGAAGGGCAGTGAGAAAGTTTTTTATTAACTACTGTTGTGTACTATAGGTTTTTTTTCTGGCATTTTCATGTGCTACTGTTCTAATCAGAAATTAATAAAATACATTTATATTTTACTGAGTAAAATTAAACTATTTCTCGTAGCTCCTTGCAAATAAAAACTTCCATCCTCATTACCACTCCTTTGAAAAACAAAGACATATATGTGGCTTGGAAGTGATTAGACTTGGTTATAGTACATTTATAATTTGTTTAACACTATTAGAAATGGTCCTAACATCACTAATGATGTCAAGAAATTTATATACACAAATACATATAGTGTTTGATCTTTGTAACCACACATTTTCAGTTTCTTTTTCTGGTAGGCACACCTTCTTTCTCAAGGCTTTTCAATAGAAGGCATTTTCCTAAGCTCACTCTTTGGTTCTCTGTTCATTTGCTCTTCCTTTGTTCCTTTATCATTCATTCTCATAACTCCAAAAAGCATCTATATTCTGATCATTAATAAATAAATGTTAAAGACATTTACCTCTTTTATTCTGCTCTCTAAACAACTCTACTGGTTCACAATCAGACATCTTTCTCTCTTTCAAAAAACTGTTATTACTGCATATGAAACCACTATTCCTAAAACATGTTATCTTTGATTCATCTATCATATCTCTCCCTAATCCAACTGTTGACCAAATTCAGTGGGTTTTTGTCCTTAATTCCTACAAGCAGCACTCTGTTTTCAGATCTTGGACATTTTAACGTATATTATCATAAAAGTTGGAATCTGAAGTTTCAGGTTTCAGTGTCTCTCTTCGAACTCATACTCCTTTTGGGTAAATCTTACTAAAAACACTGCTTTCTTTCACTTAATACTTGCTCAAAATCCTCTATAGTTCTCATTTCTAAATACCTACAAAAGGCTTTCAATTTTTTTCTCTGAACTGATCTCATTCTAGCAAAACCCCACAATTTCTAAAACCACTATTTAATATTCCTTTCAAGGCCCAAGTCATTCTTTAAGGCCTATCTAAATCTTACTTTTTTCCTGAAGCTTTTCATGAAAATTTTAATCAAATATCTGACTAGCCTATAAATTAAAACATTATTTAAACTTTCCTCCTGTGGCCAGATTGTCTGTGACTTGACATCAGAGATCAGTTTCATACTTCATTCACATTCTCAACAAGTTTTTGTCAATTACTGAGGGCACAGAAGCATCCAACAGATATTTGTTGATTAATTTGTAACAGAGGTAATTTATCCCTGGCAATTCTGAGAATAAACGGCCACACTGTTATTTCATATCACTTTATTCCATAATTTAAATATGAAACATTAATTTAAAACAAATTAATATATTTATAATAAAACGTAATTTATAGATATTCATAATTTACAAAGTATACTTCCTTGGCCTTCCAATAATCATGTGGGGTCAAAATTTCTATATTCTCTCTATAAATGATGAATCAAACTCATAAATGTAAACTGACTTGTCCAAGGACACATAGCTAGTATGTGGCAGAGCTAAATCATAAACCCAAATACTCTATATCCAAGTCTACTATTCTTTACCCTACATCCATATATTCCCTCTGGAAAATGCAGTAATATATATACACATACTATGTTTTTAATCATTAACTCATTTCCCTTTTTACATTTCACTGCTCTCAATTTTTAAGTTTCACTATTAAAATATATCATCATTACATTCATTGCACAGTTTGCATATAAATTTAGATGAGTTTTTATGTTTACAAAAAGTCTTTATATTTGGATGATATAAAAATATAAGCACCTCTCCTCCCAAAGACTCTCCTAATTATTTTTAACATTGAAATAAATCACTAACCATACATCAGCAATCCTAGAGTAATCACAGGTGCTGCAGTTGCATCTGAAGCAAAGCCAGATGTGAAACAGATGCAGCACCACCAGAGTTACAGATCACTGATATCAGGTAAGTGCTTTAACTTTGATTGGTATAGGAATGGGATGGGTGGAGCTGGTCTAGGAGAGGTTATTAGGAGACCCGAGTTTCTCCAAGTGATTTCACCCCGGACCCAGATTTGACCCTCCCAGCTCAGCTTCCACCATCCTTATCAAAGTTTAAAGCACTTACCTGATATTAGAACCTGAAACTCCAGCACTGCTGCACTACATCTGTCTTACTTCCAGTTTTTCAAGTAGGTATAGTTGCATAACCTGCTCCAGGCCCCTGTAGCTCACAGTGTTGTATAACTGTAGATGTCAGCTGCCAAAACTAAAAATATTTAAGCTTAATTTTGTTAGCAACTTAACATTTCAAAGATGATATTCAACATTAATAGTTTCATTTTACTTACCATTTGGATAGGGTGTTTCACATAAAGTTAGAAATTCAACAATAGGATGATCCATTTCAAGCACTGTAATTGCTTTTCCATGCATGATAGTTAAACTCGGTCTTCTGCAAGCTTTGTCGTAGGACAGTCCACCAGAAAATATTATGAATGGTTCACTACAAAGGAAAAAAAGTTAATGAGAATGAGTTCTTTAAGACGAAACAATGTCACAAGACTGAGGCAATAAAGAATGGGCTTGGTGGCGATTACATACAATGTGACTTGACAGAGCAGAGGCTTTTCCTGGCCCAAAGTATCTCACCCAACAATGTATTTTCTACCATTTTCCTTTTTTCTGGATGTACATTTTCACCATTAAAATTACTAATGAATCAGTCTAAAGATGTTGAGGGTAGGTGTAGGAAAGACAGTGATGTTGGGTGAGATGTGAGGATGCTCACTGACTCAAAAGGACATGTTCACATGTATTAGTTGGTTCCCAAACTCTAAATTACTGCCACTAGAATATTAGGCTATGTTAATTTATGATATTAACCAGTAGGCATGTGGGAACCCAAATCACTAAGGAATAAGAGGCAAAATTCAGTATGAAATGAAATATGACAGTGGCAAGCCCAGAATGTTAGAAGGTAACATGAAAATTCTACATAGTTCAGTTTCTGTGGAAGAGTTATGACAAAAAGATGGAAAAAACTGATAAAAATGGTTTACCAAAAATAAATGTGATCTTCTCAACTTTACCTGAGGTCAGTCAGGTTTTTTTGTTTGTTTCCTGTTTTTATTTTTGGCTGTGGTGTGTAGCAACTTGATGTGAAATCTCAGTTCCCAGACCAGGTATTGAATCCAGAGCACAATGGTGAAAGCACCAAATCCTAATCACTAGATCATCAGGCAGCTCTCAAGCCAGTTCTATTTATCTTGTAAAACTAACTTCAAACAAATTTTTTTCATCTCTGTTAACTGCAAGTTATAGTTAGATAACAGAGTGGGGGCTGAGATGACCATAAAATAGCAGGCTGTCAGGAAGTTATGAAATATCTTCATAATTTTTAATTTTTCATTTCTTAAATAATTGTATCTCTAGGACTTGTATATAAAAGAAAATGTGTGTTGATATAAAGTATGTTCAATAAGTAAAATCGAATCTGAAAGTATTCTCCGAAGTTTTTAAAGAACTACATAATTTTATTATACCAAATTCTTTGAGAATATATACTTCTCTAAATAATTTCTGCTATCCATCTGCTAAACTGAAGAATATTCTTGTTTCTAGAATTCACTCTGTAAGATTCACTTTCTTTTTCATTTTTACTATACATAGTATAAAACATTATCAAAGGGAAATTGGCTAATCTTATGTTACTTATATAATAACAACAACAAAACTTTTTTAAAAGTTTCCATCAAAGGCATGAAGTGTAATTTCTTTCTCTTCCAGTCTCCCCACTGCCTAGTATGGAGCCAGGCACATACCAGGGGGGACATCAAGATATGTTCATTAACCAAAGTCAGGTAACCATAAGAGCAGTAGTACCATCTAAGAAGGGAGAATTCAGGAAAGGAAACTGGTTGTTGATGGGGAACAGGGTAAGACTGTGTCCTGGAAGCAAGCTTCAGATGAAGAAGGGTGCCAGAGCAGCAAATTTGAAAACTCACAGATAAGACTAAAGCCATTCTCACCCAGCCCTCACCTGAACCAATCTATAAATGAGGCGCTGTTTATAAACTTCTAGGCATTATAAGACCAGAGGTTTGCATGTCATAGAACACTTCCAAGTGTCTTCATATATATGACCTATTTTTCTTTTTAAAAAACCTAAAAAGATACATCTCAAGTCATTATTAACAACAGTTACTTTGAGAGAATGAAATTCAGTGGGTACAGAATGTAACTTTTTATACTTCTGTTGTATTTGATTTTGTTTTGTTATGATAAAGTTGTTTACGTTTATCATTTAAAAGGAATAAATATGTTCTACTTAAAAGTTTTTCTATCAAAACCTATATAAAAAGTGTCTTTACTAATTTTTATTTAAAGTTCTGTCTTAATATTTCATATAAATATTTGATTTGTAAGCTAACTAAGGAAAAATTCTCTTTTTTCCTGGAGTCCTAGATCAGTTGATTAGTTTTGCCCCAGTTATCTGACATATTAAAGTACTAACCTACTAATGGGGGTAATTAAGAAGCAAGTTTGTTTTCTCTATAAAACATTCAGTACTTAGATTATTTATATGTTTCTCCAGATTTAAAAATCATTTCTAGTGAAATGAGTCTTAGTTTTTTGAACCCTGGATGCTTTGTTTTGCAACAAAGTTCACGATGTGGAGACATAATATTTTTTCATAAATATTGAACTTAACTATATGCTCCAAATATTAATAAAGGGTATACATATCTATTTCACCACGTAATAGGAAAATACTCCTAGTATTAATCCAAATATAGGATTAGAAGCAATTTACTCTCTTTATTTGCAAGCACATTGGAAAATATGTCCTTTCTAATACTAAAAGGGGGCAGAAGTTTTTCTGCTTTTATGACTTTGTATCAGAAAATATTGGGTCTGAAGTTAATTTTCAATATATATGTACTTTTCTGTAAACTGCGGAGTGATTAAAAATTATTTCCTTAGGAAAGCGCTCAAGGAATTAATCAAAGATAACTGCAATAGACATGTAATTATCAGATTAAATCCTCATAAGTATTGTTCTCACTTTATTAACAAGGTTAAATAACAAGTAAGCAGAAAAACCCTAAAGAAAACTGAGATCTATCAGACTTCAAAGTCAATTCTCCTAAATTATGGTCTATATTGTCTAAAGTAATAAATAGTTACAATTTACTGAATGTCTACCATGTGGCATATATTGTGCTCTGTGTATACATAAAGTAAATTCTATATAATCCCGACAACTTTATAATCCTCAACCCTCATAAGAAAAGTACTATTAGCTCAGTTTCACAGATGAGGTGTCTGAGATTAATGCAAGTTAAGTAACTTATTAAGGGTCCAGCAGCTAATAAGTGGCAGGACAAAAGTTCAAATCAATACTCCACAGTCCATATTTTTCCATTCCTAGTCTAACAGTTTTCAAACTTGGAATACACATTAATAGGTGTTATGCATAAACAAACAAACAAATACTTGCAAAGGATATCTTCCTTTTGAAATTTTATAATCATGCCACATATTATATGTTCTGAGAAACTGTAGTAAAAAAATACAATTTACTTTAATAACCCAGAATGCTTCATACTTCTCAAATTTCCACAATTATAGATTCCTTTTTTCCATGAATACAGTTAGAGATTAAAGGGACACAATTTGATAAATGCTATTTACCATGTGAAAATGCCTCCTTTATTAATTAATACAAGTGTCTTAAGAGACTTACCCATATAGCTGACAAAGTCTTCATACATAAAGAAAACATTAATAAAATTAAATATTATTGACAACTTAGGTTAATCTCAAAGGCATTATACTGAGGGAAAGAAGCTAGACTCAAAGTTTATGTAATACGTAATTGCCTATATATTACCTCAAAAAGAGAAAACTATAGTGACAAAGTAAAGATCAGTGGTTGCTAGGAGTTAGGTGTGGGGAAAGATGCCACCATAGGGGATAGCCTGAGAGAACTGGTAGAGGGATTAGCTGTGTATTATTATTGTGGTGGAGATTTCAGGAATCTATACATGTGTTAAAAATCCACAGATGTGTATAATAAAAAGAAGAAAGTCTACTGTGTAACTCATAAAATAGATAAAATGTAATAAAGAAAAAAGCATTGAAGTTTTGTCTCAATAGAGGCAACAGGATTAAACAGTAAATCATATAATAATGTAATATACATAAAATAACATTTGTTGAGTATTTTATGATCTTCTGGGTATTGTACGAAGGAATTTTATATGCATTATTGTGTTTAAGCCTTAAGGTATCCCACCGTAATGAGAGAGCTATCCCATCTCAATGAGAGAACTACTGTTATTATTCCCACCTAATAGATGCGTATACAACTATACATGGTCTATCAGTAGGTATCCCATAATATGAAGGGATTAAAAAACTAGCAGAAAGTAATTTCTACTAACTACAGAGAACCCGAAAGGTGGTGGTAGCAGGTAGAGAGATCATTATTCCTTTTAAAAAAAAAAAGAAAAGATAAATTATTAAGTCTCAAAGCCATTGTGATTGGAGTCACAGTAAGCAAACGGGTGACTGGGGGGATCAGTGATTCCTGAGCAGAATAGTTGTTCATCCCTGGTAATAGGGAGCAAGTTGCGAATGGTCAGTCTAAGATAAATTTAACAGAAAACACATGCTGTTACCTATGCAGACCTTTAGGAGGGCCTACTAATGTAGCATATATGGTAGAGCTCTTCTTAAAGTTTCTGCTCCTGCTACAATCATCCTAATTTTTGACTTCACAAAGTATCTCCTATATACTAGATGTAGTAGAAATACAGCTATTTATTTCCACTTCCAGACTATGTCCCATTTTGCCGTGGCAACAGTGGACTCTTAACTTCAATGCTCCTCTATTCTTTAGTCTCCTTGTGTTTCAGCTGTGCTTCTAGAGGAGTCTTTTCTAATATAGTAACCACAACAAATTGATAGAGTGCATGGCAAGTAGGATAGTAATAATTGTGATGAGTAATATATAATTATTTCACATTAGAAATCTGAAGAATTAAGAGTTCCCATCATGGCGCAGCAGAAATAAATCCGACTAGGAACCATGAGGTTGTGGGTTCGATGCCTGGCCTCGCTCAGTGGGTTAAGGATCTGGTGTTGCCATGAGCTGTGGAGTAATGTAGGTCACAGATGCGGCTCAGAACTGGCACTGCTGTGGCTGTGGCTTAGGCCAGCAGATACAGCTCATATTAGACCCCTAGCCTAGGAATCTCCATATGCTACAGGTGAGGCCCTAAAAGACAAAAGACAAAAAAAAAGAAAAAGAAATCTGAAGAATTAGTTCTACACAAACTTGAATTACCAGTTACTAGAACAAATCAATTTAGGATCAGTTGAAAACTTTTAACATTATGAAATATCGCTTTGATGATGACAATAATAATTTCTTTTTATTAAGAAGTCCACTATGTACTACTCATCAAATGTATGATGTTACAAACTTTTATACCTAATTTAACTTAATCCTCACAGATCTCACAATGAAATAGGGACTGTTGATGAGAAAATTAAATTTTAAAAGTTAATTAAAATTTTCAAGGTCGCATAGCTCTCTTACCCCATAAGCCAATGATCTTAACCATTATTTATTCCTGATTTTTGAAGTACCTTCTCTTCATGCTTACCGTTTCCTCCCTTCATCTGGCATGATCCAATCATTCAAATATTAAATCCTAGCTCGAGCATCTCCTTTCCCAAGAAGAATTTCAGTAATTTCTCTCTTCACTATTCTCCTCCCCACCCCCTTCAGAAAGAGTTAGGTGTCCTTCTGATGTGCTCTCATAGCATATCTCTATAAAAGCACCTCACATGTTATACAGAAACTATTAGTTTGTGGGCTTTGGATACTAGATAATAAATTTAAAAGCAAGCAGTAATTTCTATTTTAGTACACCAAATTACATAATACTTATTATGCAATAATAACTTTATACACGTTGCTTTAATTGAATTAAGCTGAATATTGTTAAGTACCTCATAGAAATATTTATATATATAAATAGATGTCATAAAGTCCAGAAATCAAGTACTTTTTCATGGACAAACTTCTTATGCCTTCCCATGAACCTATTTATTCTCGTTTTACTAATGTGGCTTTCAAATTTTTTAGTCTGTAGAAAACAGAGGATTAAATAAACTAGTGCATAATACAACAGAAATTAGTAGTTCTAACAGACCCAAACTGAAGATTAGAGAAGAACTTTCAAAAATGTATATAAGTGAAAAGGAAAGAAAAAAGATACCACAAGCTGCTAGAGATAGTTAGTACAGTGCTCAAAGCTTCAGCAGTCCTTGAGGTGCAATACTATCTAACAACTCATGCAAATAATACTCAAGCACAGTTTAAGTTATAAACACTCTTTTAAGAAGAGAAACAATATTTGTAAAATATTTTCATCCATAATGATTAGATTTTGAATGTTTTAATATTTCAGTTATAATAGTAATAAAACCATGGTAATTTTCACTAGCTATGCATAGTAACCTTAGGCTGGGCTAAAGAGGTATTGATTTATCTATCATACCTTTAGGAGAACAGCTATCAACAAACATTAAACGTACCTATGATGGCAGGAAAACATTCAGTGTGAGTATATAAGTAATAGAAAGTAAGTACACAGCTTCTGCTGCTTAATAATGTTGAATGATTGCTCCTTATAATCACATGGCCAAAAAGTCCTACATTGTTAAATTTACTGTATATAATACTCATCTAAATATTCACAGAAATTTTAAAACAATTAAGTTGCTATTTATAATATTAATTAAAATTGGCATAATATGCCTATTGAAAAATAAGAAATCAGTTATTGTAAATAAAGAAGACTCAGCCAGTTAACATAATTATGTCAAACTTAAAACAATACACAAACATTAAAGGTTATATGTGTTTCTTATCTCTATTTCTTATATATTTTCCCATAATCCCCAAAGTAAAAATGCATACCTGTTTCTACAGGTTTTATATTCTACTTTAAGAATTGGTTTGCAAGGCTCAGGTTTTCTTCCTTCTCTTTGACTTTTTCCTAAAGAAAAATAATTTAAAAAAAGAGAAATAATTTTATTAAATATGATTTAAATTCTACCTATCCATGAGAGTTTAAAAGCTTGACTAAAGGAATATTTTTTTAAAATGTAATTATATGTTTTTTCATAATAGGATAAAAATATGTCTATGCATCCTAACACTTTTGGTAAATTTATAAACAACTTGTTGAGTCCTAATGATTGACTGCTATATAATCAATAAAGTTATTTGTAAAAACATATTTGTATTTCTTTATATTTTCCATGTATAAATCTAAGATCACCTAAAGTTATTTTAATTATTTAAGTTTAAAAATAGCTTCAGAGTCAAAGACACGGGCATACATACTTATTGCATAATGTAATGTATTTTGAAAATCCACGCGAGGCTTAAAATTGTATCTTTAAAGCAAGCAAACTCTTTTCATATGCAGAAAGATTTGTCATTTAAAGCTTATGACATACTATTATAATCATCACACTTTCATCAAATTCATTTTAGTCAATGAACAGATGGTATATTTCATGATTTTTAAAAACTTTAATGATGTACTCCATTTGCATAAAACAAAAAAAGTTTCTTACAGGGGAAGGATAATGTTATTTAGACTCCATAAGATTTTTTCTTTTTTAAAACATTTTATCAGGTATAGCTGATTTACAATGTTCTGATAATTTCTGCTCTACCACAAAGTGATTTATACATATATTCTCTTTCAGATTCTTTTCTCACATATACAGCAGGTCCCTGTTGGCCAATCATTCCATATACCTCAGTGTACATATGCCAGATCCAAACCCTCAGTCCATCCCTCTCCTCCCTCCCCTTTGGTAACCATACATTTTTCAGTATGTGAGTCTGTTTCTGTTCTGCAAATAAGTTCATCTGTATCCTTTTTTTAGATTTCACATATAAGTGAATCATATGATGTTTGTCTCTCACTGTCTAACTTCACTTAGTATGATAATCTTTAGAGATTAGACTCCATAAGATTTTCAATAAAAGACCAAGAATAGAAAATGGAAATAAAGCTACTTCTACATATAACATACTTATCCTTCTAGTTATGTTTTTGCTTATAATTCTGTTTCATTTTGATAAAATTCACCTGTGTTTTGAGATATGTTTGTTTTTCTTTTAATAAAACCCTATTTATTCTTCTATTGCCATACTTGTTTATAGACACAGAAACTTAAAATGTCTCAGAGAGAGATATTTACATTCATACAAATTAAAATTTTAGAATAGCTTAAGATTGGCAAGCCAAATCCAATCAGGATGTCAGGATGATTTTATCAAAGTTTTTAAAAGGGCTATCATCATATCATCTGTGGTATGCTTTCTGAAATTGCCTTTTCTTTCTTTTACCTATGTCAATTAAAGAAGCAACCAACAATAAAATATTAGTCAATATCATTCACCTTGTAAAACAGGATTAAAGGTATCTATATTACAGAATTGCTGACATTAAATATACATCACTGATAATTAAAAAGGGACAACTTTGGCTCTGGGACTCACTCTGAACAGGTCTTGGAGGAGAGGAACAGCTCGTTAGTGATGACTACTTTTGGTAATAAGTAGAAATAGAACTGATGCAAGTGACAGAGCCAGCAAAAAGAACCATTCTTCTCAGTAGTTTTTTCCATCTAGTGCTTCTCTAATAACTGCAAAACCATTAGCTGACCAAAACAGTATATTTGCAGATATATGTGTATATATAAAACCAACTACTATTTTTCAGTCAATACATATCAGTATCATTCACTAATTTAAGTAGAAAGAATAACTGTTTAATTAATGCTTTACTTCACTTTCCAACTCTAATAATGAATTTTGGGGTGATGACTTTCTGCTTTGATTACATGTATTGCCTGTCAATAATTAAAATATGCTTAAATGTTATGTTGTATGAAACAACATTATCAACAATTGCATTTCTTGCTATTCCTTATGCTCAGAGTACTACACTAAGTGGAAAAGTGCAAAGAAATGAGTGACCACCAATAAGCTTAAAATTTACATAGCAATTTAAAAAATACAATATGAATTACCATAAATAAATGAGTGATAAACATGAAGTGTTAAAGGAGTTGTGAATAAAAATGTGGTTTCCTTCTATAACAGAAGACTTTCTAGATTTTGACAGAACGCTTCCTGGAAGCTCTATTAAGTATTCAAATATAGAAGTTGGGGAGGAGAGCAAAAGAAGGAAGAACGTACCTCGTGTATTAGGAGAATAACAGATAAGCCAAATTGAGTAATTTAAAAGATTAATGTTCAATAAGATTGAAAAGGATGCTGAAGAAGTACAAAGGAGCCATGCAATGGCAATCCATAAACAAATTCACAGGAGAGAGTCCCTGGAAGCTTTCAAGTTGGGAAATAATGTGTAAACCAATGTCTCAGAAATATTAATACGGATTTATTTAATAAATTTTGAGGATGTAAGATACTTATGACGGAAGGTAAGTAGAAGATATATGCAACTGCGCAAGAGGAACAGAGGAAAAAAACTAAAAAAACGTGAATAGTCTCAAATTTGGGATACCTTAATCATGCTAACACGTGCATTATAGAAATACTAAAAGGAAAGAAGAGAAAGGAGGAAAACTTTCATATAAATTTTGGCTAAATTTTTTCTCAATTTTTTGAAAAGCATTACCTACACATCTAAGAACCTCAATAAACTCCATTTAGAAAAAAAAATCAAAGAAATATCTGTGCAGACACATCAAGGTAAAAATACTGAAAGCAAAAAATAAAATCTTGAAAGCAGCAAAATAACTCATCGTATACAAGCTCCAATAAGATTAACAGCTGCCTTTCTTATAAGAAACAATGGAGCCAAAATGCAATGGAATGACATATTTAAAGTACTGAAAAAAAAAACCTGTTCATCAAAATTAGCTTTCAAAAGTGAAAGTGAAATAATATATTTCCAGATAGTAAAAACTGAGAGAATGTGTTGCTGGCAGAGCTCCCTTATAAAAAAATACTAAAGAAGTTCTTCAGGCTGAAAGAGAGTAATATGAATCTATGTACACCCCCCCAACACACAAAGATTACAATTAAAGGTAACTATGTTATAAAAGTATATTTGCGTATTTCCTCTCCAGTCTTCTCTTAACTGATTTAAGAAGCAATGTAAAAAAATAATATGTAATTATGAGATATATAATATACTTGAAAATAACAACACAAAGAAAATGGATAGGAACACAGCTACATTGGAGGAAAGAAATGACACCAAATGGTCACTTGAATCCACATGAGCAAATGAAGAGAACACAAATGAGAAGCATAAATGTTAATGTAACAAATTATATATGTGATATACATACTGGAACTATGTCAACCTCTTTAAAAGATATGCAAATACATAAAGTAATGATTATAACAATGTATTGTTGGTTTTATACCACATACAACATATATAATAATAATAAGACAAAAAGAGTCAAAAGGGAATACAGCTATATAGGAATATATTTCTATATCACACTAAAATTCAATTAGTATAAAGCTAAATTAGACTCTGATAAATTAGGGTGTATATGGTAAGCCCTAGAGCATTCACTAAGAAAATAACTAAAAAAATTTTTTTAAATTCATTGAAGTAATTAAAGTTTCACACTAGAAATATTCATTTAATGCCAAAAAAAGCAGTAAAGGAGAATTAAAGAAACAAAAAAGATATAAGGCATATAGAAAACAAAATCTTAAATGTCAGACACCAATCAGCAATACCATTATTAACATTAAATGTCAGTGGATTAAACAATCCAATCAAAAGGAAGAGACAGTCTGACTGGATCAAAAAAAATATCCAACTATAAGCTATCTACAGGAGACAGACTTCAAATTTAAAGATACAAATAGATTTAAAGTAAAAGAATGGAAACATATGTCATATAAATGACAAGCGTAAGTAAGAAAGTTGCAGTGACTATGCTAATATCTGACTAAATAACAAATGGGTCAAAGAAACAAAAAACAGGTTGAGAACAACGTATGATACAACAAACCAAAATTTCTGAGATGAAGTTTAAGCCGTACAGAGAGGGAAATTTATACCTGTGAGCAGCTACATTAAGAAAGAGTATATCAAATCAATAACCTAACCATTCACATTAAGACACACAAAAAAGAGAAAACTGATCCTGAAGCAAACAGAAAGAAGGAAAAAATAAAAGATCAGAGCAGAAATTAATGAAGTAGAAAAGAGAAAAGCAACATGGAAAATCAAACTGAAATTTGGTTCTTTGATCAAGAAAAGCGACAAAACTTTAGCTAGACTGACCAGAAAAGAGAGACAGACAGTCATAAAAAATTAAATTACTAAAATCAAGAGTGAAAAGGGGGTAAATTATCTACTTCATAGAATTAAAACTATTATAATAGAGTAATATAATAACAATATGCTGACAAATTAGATAACTTAGATGAAATGGACAAATCCCTAGAAAGACATAAACTACCAAAATTTACTTAAGAAGAATAAGAAAATCTGAATAGGCCTATAACAAGTAGCAAGAATGAATTAAGCTATTGGAAAACTTGCCATAAAGAAGAACCATATTCAAATGGCTTCACTGGTGAATTCTACTGAGCATTTAAGGAAAAATTATACCAATTCTTCAAAATTCTCCTAAAAATAGAAAAGGAAATATTTGCCAACTAATTCAATAAAGCTACAATCCATTCGAAGCTAAGACAGAAATATAAAAATGAAGAACTGAAATTTTTGTAAATAATGGAAATATGGCAACTCCTAGAAAAAAGTTAATGTAATATATCATATTTCAATAAAATAAAGAACCAAAACTACATGATGATATCAATCAACAGAAAAGGCATTTGAGAAAGTCCAGAGCTCTTTTAAAAATTTCCCAACATGATTAAGAGTTTGAATGAAAAACCCAGAGCTTACCATCATACTTAATGGTGAAAGAAGACATTTTTTAATTATAAAAACTAAAAGATTTCAAAGCAGTGTAGAGTTACACATCAGAGTAAATCTGTAAACTGTGACCTGAGTCTTGGTAGGAAGAGACCTTTAAAACAAGTTGCTAAGGATTTTGATTTCATATAAAAGCATTCCAGATCCTTCTGAGTTTAACTGCTAGTACAGCAGCCACAACTTGAATGGCATTGGTCATTCTATTATATTTCCTGCCAAAGTCATCACTAGTTATGGATTATCAGGGCTCCCTTTGCATTCCCAAGAGGAACTGATAACTTTAAAGAAAATGTTGTTTGTCTTAACATGTTTTGAAGGATATTGTCTTTGTTTCTTCCTGATACTCCCCTACAATGAAGACATCATCAAATTAAATCTACCTTATGGATGGCAAGTTGGAGCCTAGCAAGAAGTTGGAGGGTTTGAATTCTATTTCCGATTCGGAATGTGTTTTGTTTCTTAATGCTGATTACTCTTAGAAAGTTTGAAAGCTGGTTTTGATGTGAATAGCAAATTATCAAATTCTGGTATATTGTGACTAAGGCTTAATAATGTCTATCTTAAGAGAGGAATATTATGTTAATGAATAGTGTCAAATACACACTCCACATCTACAATTTAATCTTTGAATGTGTGTTAGTTGATTAGCTCCCTCCTCCCTCTGTGTGATGGTACTGTGCATAGAGTCAGTCAGATCCTTGTGATGTTTTGTATGGCTGTAGACTTTGGCAACATGTAAGTAATACGTAAAGAAGTTTTTATGATTAAGGACTCAAATTTATTGAATTTTACTAAAAGTTGAAACAACATGTATGAATAAAAACAATAAAAGAATATACCGATTTCAAGGGGAAAAAAAACAATAGGAGAGAAATCAAGATTGTAGACTAGGGATTCCCGTCATAGCTCAATGGTTAATAAATCCAACTAAGACCCATAAGGGTGTGGGTTCAATCCCTGGCCTTGCTCAGTGGGTTAAGGATCCAGTGTTGCCGTGAGCTGTGGTGTAGGTTGCAGTCGTGGCTCGGATCCCGTGTTGCTGTGGCGAAGGCCGGCAGCTACAGCTTCTGTTAGACCCCTAGACTGGGAACCTCCATATGCTGCGGGTGCAGCCCTAGATAAAGCAAAAAGACAAAAAGAAAAAGAATAAAGATTGTAGACTAGGACATGGAACTCACCTCCTCCCACCAATACATCAAAACTAGTCTCACATAACACCTACTGAACACTCATCAAAGATTTTACACAACCAACAATGCAAAAAAGATCACCACATATCCAGGGAGGATAAAAGAAATTTTAAAAAAGAATAGGGATGGAACCTAGGCCCCTGGGAAGAAGCAATGAAAGAAGAAGGGTTCTCTCACCTTGGAAATCCCCTTTAAATAGCTGAGAGATCAGCAAGGACTTATGAGGAGCTTCAGAGGCTAAGAGGAAATTGCAGCAGCTGGTTATGACAAGCAGAGAGACGCAGACCAGTACAGACGGTCCTGGCCACCTTGTTGCAGTCTCCAGTCCAAGATACATGTTTGAGAGTGTGCACAGCGGCGCTGAATGCTGAAACTCAGGCTTTAGTGGAGAGAACTGGGGTTGCCTTCATGGAGACAGCCTGATGGGGCTGGAATGTGGCCTGGGCCACAGCTGGGGGGGTTCACAGGATAGAGCCCATGTCCCTGATTTAAGCCTTTTGTTAAGGTGCATGAGAAGGAAGAGGTGGAGCCTGGCCAAAGAAGCTTCACTGCTGGCATACTCACAGTGGGCACAGTCAACCTCTATGTGCTGGGAGTGTGCAAGCAGATTCAGGGCTGAAATGTGAGCCAATCTGAAGGGGCCAAGTGACTTTGGAAGCGGGACTGAAATTTGAGCAGTGCCCTGGCATCTTTAGAGGATTTACACATCCAGATCCTTTGTAAGCTTAGTGCCTGTAGGACATCCATGCTGATTACTTGTATTCCCATGTCTCAGTAGATCTGGCATTAGCAGCTGCAAGCTTTACAGATGCTCACAGGCAGAGGTGGGGCCAGAGTCTTGGCTGACATCATACCTTCCACAACAGGTGTGAAACTGTGTATGACTATGACAGGTCCCAGTGCCTGACTTCAATGGATCTGTACCAGTGGACCTACACTGGTAAATTTGTCAGCACAGTCCCTGAGGGACATCTGGGCTAATTGCCTGCATTCCCAAAACTGAGGCAGTGCCAACAACTGTGTTCTTAGTAAGCATGCACAACAGGTGACAGGTGTTCCTGCAGAGTATGCTTCTTGGTGGACAGCTCCTGTGGAGGACTACTCCCAGTGGCTACCAGGGGCTCCTCTCCCAGTGGAAGTACCAACCTCACACCTACCTCACACCAAAGTTCACAAACAGAAATAGGGGTTTCTACTACAACTGGGGAGCAAATGCTGCCCCTGACAGGGCTGTGATGATGACAGAACAGAAGAGATCCTGCTAACATCCAGCTCAGACTCTGGTCACCACATGAATCACATCCCCTTATTAAGAGCATGTTAGCCACAAAACCCTGAGGAAAGGTAAGGCAGGCATCCGTACTAAAAATAGTCCTTGCACCAAAAATATTAAACTTACACAGGCTACAAAAGGATGCTCCTACAGAAAAAAAAATAGCTCTTTAAAACCACAGTAGATTACTGTTTCTTCTAAATTCATGGAGTCAGGGAAATTATAAGTAAAATAAAAAAGTAGAGGAACCACTCTCATTTAAAAGAAAGTCAGAAATTCCCTAAAAGAAAAAAACAAAAAATCAGACCTCTCCAGTCTATTAGATCTCAATTTCAAAAAGAAGAAAATAAAAATACCAAAGGAATTAAGAAAAGCTATCAATAAAAATAGAGATTACTATAACAAGGAATTAGAAATTACAAAGATAAGCCAATAAAAATTAGAAAACATTTGCTGAGATGAAAGTCAAACTAAAGCCAATAAAAACCAAACTAAATAATGCAGAACAAATAAGTGATCTGGATTAGAATAATGGAAATCATTCAATCAGAACAACAGAAAGAGAGACAAATTAAGGAAAAAAAGCAATACACAAGACCTGTGGGATAATATAAAGCAAGCCAATCTATGCAAAATAGGGATCCCAGAAAGAAAAGAAAAGAAAATGTATCTGAAGAAATTATGGTGGAAAACTTTTCCAAATGTAAAGAAGGAAAGAGATACAGAGGTAAAAGAAGCACAAAGGGTCCCAACGAGATGAATCCAAACAGGGCAGGTGAGGTTCATCTACAGCTACTCCAAAACATATTATAATTAACATGGCAAAAGTAAAAGATAAAGAGAGGATCCTGAAGACAGCAGGAGACAAACGAAGAGTAGGTTACAAGGGAACTTCCATAAGCCTATCAGCTGATTTCTCTACAGAAACATTACACACCAGAAAGAGTGGAAAGACATACTCAAAGTTCTGGAAGAGAAAAACCTACAACCTAGAATAACCTACCCAAGGATTATCATTTAGTAAAAGGTGAAAGATTTATACAATCTGAAGAGAAACCAGAGTATGGGATTATCATTTAGAATAGGAGATATAATGAACTTCTCTGACAAGCAAAAACTAAAAGAATACAATAATAGTAAACTTACCCTAAAGGTCTTATCTAAATAAAATAGAAGCAAGAACACATAGGAAAAATAAAATCATAATTGCAAAGTAAATCACTTAAATAAACCAGTACACACATTTTTTTAAAAAATAAAAACAATTTGCAAAAGTGATGGCACCTACAATGAAGAGCAAAAGGATAAATATGAAGATGTAAAAGAGGAAAACAGCATCATAAAATGTTGGGAAGAGGAGTAAAAAAAATGTTGAGTTTTTTCAAATGTGTTTGAGCCTATATAACTACCCAGTCTAAAGCAAACAGATATAATAATGGGTTAACACACTTGAAAAACATGGTAACCACAAATCAAAAACATACAATAGATTCACAGACACACAGACACACACACACACACACACACACACACACACACACAAAAACCAAAGAGGACAGAACATAAGGATAATACAAAAGAAATTTATCACATCACAAAAGGGAAGACAAAAAGAAAAAGAACAAAGAAGAAATAAAAGTAACCTGGAAAAAATGTTTAAAATGGCAATAAATGTCTATCAATAATTACTTTAAATATCAATGGACTAAATACTCCAATCAAAAGGCATGGAGTTGCAGACTGGATGAAAAAAAAGAAAAAGCCCACAATATGGTGCCTACATGGGACCCACTTTAGGGCAAAGGACACAAACTGAAAGTGAGGGATAGGGAAAAATATTTTCAATGCAAATAGAAATGAGAAAGGGCATCATCATACTCAATGCCAGACAAAACAGACCTTAAAATAAAGGCCACTGGAGTTCTCTGATGGCTTAAAAATTAAAGATTTGGGAGTTCCCATCATGGTGCAGTGGAAACGAATCTGACTAGGAACCATGAGGTCGCATGTTTGATCCCTGGCCTTGCTCAGTGGGTTAAGCATCCCGCTTTGCTGTGGCTGGGATGTAGGTTGGCAGCTGTAGTTCCAATTGAACCCCTAGCCTCGGATACTCCATATGCCATGGGTGTGGCCCTAAAAAGCAAAAAAGCCAAAAAAATTAAAGATTTGGTATTCCACTGCTGTGGGTAAGATCACTGCTATGCCATGGACTTGATCCCTGGACTGGGAATTTCTGCACACTATGGGCATCGCCAAAAAAGAAAGATAAAACAGGACACTATACAATGAGAAAATGATCAATACAAGAATGGGGTATTAAAATCATTAACATACATGTGCCAAATACACACTAAATACATAAAACAAATACTAACAGACACAAAGAAAGTGACAGAAATACAATAATAATAGGAGGCTTTAACACCCCCACAGACATCAATGGACAGATCTTCCAGACAGAAAATCTGTAAGGCAACAGAGATCCAAATGATAAAATAGAACAATAAGACTTAATTGATATCTTTAGGACCTTTCATCCAAGAAACCAAGAATACATATTCTTTTTAAGTGCACATGGAACATTCTCTAGGATAGACTACACACTCTGAAACAAAATGAACCTCAACAAATTTAAAAGGTATAGAAATTATTTCAAGCAACTTTTCTGAACACAATGGCAAGAAAGTAGAACTCAACCACAAAAAAAGAAGCAAAAAAAAAAATGATTACATGGAGACTAAAAGACATGCCACTAAGAAACTAATGATTCAATTATGAAATCAAAGAGGAAATTTAAAAATACTTCGAGACAAATGACAATGAAAACACAACCACACAAAATAGATGGGATGCAGCAAAAGCATCCTAAAAGGGATGTTCATAGGGATACAGGCCTTCTGCAAAATATGAGAAAATTCTCAAATAAACATCCCGACCTACTATGTAAAAGAATAAGAAGGAAAAACAAAACATAAACTCATCAGAAGAAAGGAAACAATAAGGATCACAGAGGAAATAGAGATTAAAAACAGTACACATCAATAAAAACAAGAGCTGATTTTTTGAAAGTGTTTACAAAATCCATAAACTTCTACAAGGGTTACCAAGAAGAAAAGAGAGAGGATCAAAATAAACAAAATAAGAAAGTAAAGAAGGGAGTTCCTGTTGTGGCTCAACGGAAATGAATCTGACTAGGAACCATGAGGTAGTGGGTTTGGTCCCTGGCCTCACTCAGTGGGTTAAGGATCCAGCATTGCCGTGAGCTGTGGTATAGGTTGCAGATCTTGTGTTACTGTGGCTGTGCATAGGCTGGCAGCTATAGCTCCGATTAGACCCCTAGCTTGGGGACTTCCATATGCCACAGGTGCGGACCTAAAATGACAAAAGGCAAAAAAAAAAAAAAAGGAAAGGAAAGAGGAAAAATGATTACTGATACCATAGAAATACAAAAACCATAAGGGAATACTATGAACAATGGCATGCCAAAAAATTGGGCAACCTAGAATAAATGGAAATGTTTCTAGAAGCATATACCCAACAAAACTGAATCAAGAAGAAACAGATAATTTGAACAGACCAATCACTAGAAGTGAAATAGAATATGTAATTTAAAAACTCTCTACAAACAAAAGTCCAGGACAAGATGGCTTCTCAGGCAAATTCTATCAAACATACAAAGAACTTATACTGATCCTTCTCAAACTCTTCCAAAAGATTAAATAGGAGAGAACACTCCCAAAGTCATTCTATGAAGCCACCATTACACTAGTACCAAAACAAACACAAAAGAAGACACTAACAAAAAAGAAAATTACAAGCCAGTATCTGATAAACATAGATGCAAAAATTCTGAACAAAACATTATCAAAGTGAATCCAACAACATAAAAAAATTATACAATATGACCAAGCTGGATTCATCTCAGGATCACATGGATGGTTCAATATACACAAATAAATTGATGTGATACACCATATCAACAAAAGAAAAGACAAAAATCAGATGATCATCTCAATAGATGGAGAGAAAGCATTTTATAAAATTAAACATCCATTCATGACAAAAACTCAAGTAAGTGGGTGTAAAGGTAACATATCTCAACATGATGAAAGCCATTTATAACAAACCCACAGCCAACATAATACTCAATAGTGAAAAGCTGAAAGCTTTCCTGTTAAAATTTATTAAGATCAGTTTGTGAACTCTCACAATTTCTATTCAACACAGTATTCAAAGTTAGAACCACCATATTGTTTTAGATGGTAGTTGTCCCAACTTATTTTTGCACCAACAGTGTAGGAGGGTTTCCTTTTCTCCACACCCTCTCCAGCATTTGTTATTTGTAGACTTAATAATGATGGATATTCTGACATGTGAGGTGGTACCTCATTATAGTTTTAATTTGCATTTCTCTGATAATCAGTGATGTTGAGCATTTTTCATGTGCCTGATGGAAATCCATGTTTTCTTTGCAGAAATGTCTATTTAGGTCTTCGGCCCATTTTTCAACTGGGTTTTTTGGCTGTTGAGTTGTATGAGTTGTTTGTATATTTTGGAGATTAAGCCCTTGTAGGTTGCATTGTTTGAAACTATTTTCTCCCATTCTGTAGATTGCCTTTTTTTTTTTAATGGCTTCCTTTGCTGTGCAAAAGCTTGTATACTTGATTAGGTCTGACTGGTTTATTTTTGTTTTTATTTCTATTGCTTTGGGAGACTGACATAAGAAAACATATGTATGGTTGATGTTAGAGAATATGTTTTGCCTATGTTTTCTTCTACGAATTTTATGGTGTCTTGTCTTAAAAGTCTTTAAACCATTTTGAGCTTATTTTCATGCATGGTGAGGGTGTGTTTGTGTTTCCGTGATTTATATACGGCTGTCCAATTTTCCAACCAACACTTGTTGAAGAGACTGTCTTTTTCCCATTTTATACTCTTGCCTTTTTTGTCAAAGATTAATTGACAATAGGTGTCTGGGTTTATTTCCGGGTTCTCTGTTCTGTTCCATTGGTCTGTACATGTTTTGTACCAGTACCACACTGCCTTGATTACTAGAGCTTTTTAATATTGTCTGAAGTCTGGGAGAGTTATGCCTTCCACTTGGTTTTTTCCCTCAGGATTGCTTTGGCAATTCTGGGTCTCATGGTTCCATATAAATTTGGGGTTGCTTGTCTAGCTCTGTGAAAAATGTAGTGGGTAATTTGCGAGGGATCTCACTGAATCTGTAGATTGCTTTGGGTAGTATGGCCATTTTAACAATATTAAACCTTCCAATCCAGGAGCATGGAATATTTTTCCATTTCTTTGAATCCTCTTTAGGTTGCTTGATTAATGTTTTATCGTTCTCAGTATATAAGTCTTTCACCTCCTTGGTCAGCTTTATTCCTAGATATTTAATTCTGGGGGGTGTGATTTTAAAAGGTCTTGTATTTTTATATTCCTTTTCTAATATTTCATTATTAGTACACAGAAATGTAAGTGATTTTGGAACGTTAATTTTGTATCTTGCAATGTTGAAAATTCATTGATCAGTTCAAATAGTTTTTGCATGGAGTCCTTAGGGTTTTCTACATATATTTTCATGTCATTTGCATACCATGACAATCTTACCTCTTCTCTTCCGATTTGTATACCTTTCATTTCTTTTGTTTGTCTGATTCCTGTGGCTAGGATGTCCGATAATATGTTGAATAAAAGTGGTGAGAGTGGGAATCATTGTCTTGTGCCAGATTTTAGAAGGAAGTCTTTCAGCTTCTCTCCATTGAGTATATTGGCTGTGGGTTTGTTGTAAATGGATTTTATTAAGGAATGTTCCTTCTATACCCACTTTGGTAAGAGTTTTGATCATGAATGGATGCTGGATTTTGTCAAATGCTTTTTCTGCATCTATTAAGATGATCCTGTGTTTTTTTAATTTTCTGTTGTTAGTGTGGTGTATGATTTTGATTGATATGTGTATGTTGAACCATCCTTGTGAACTTGTAATCCCACTTGGTCCTGGTATATGATACTTTTTACATGTTGCTGGATTCACTTGGCTAAAATTTGGTTGAGAATTTTTGAGTCTATATTTATCAAAGATATTGGCCTATAATTTTCTTTTTTGGTAGCATCTTTGTCTGATTTTGATATTAGGGTGATGGTGGCTTCACAGAATGACTTTGGGTATGCTTCTTCTTCTTCAACCCTCTGGAAAAGTTTAAGAAGGATGGCAATGATTTCTTTTTGTATGTTTGGTAGAATTCTCCTGTGAAGCCATCTAGTCCTGGACTTTTATAGTAGGGAGTGTTTTTATTAAATATCCAGTTTCATGTCTATGGGTTAGTTTGCTCAATTAACCTATTTCTTCTTGATTCAGTTGTGGCAGGCTCTATGTTTCTAGAAATCTGTCCATTTCTTCTAGGTTGTCAAATTTGTTGGCAAATAATTGTTCATAGTATTCTCTTATGGTTTTTGGTATTTCTGCAGTATCCATTGAGATTTCTCCTTTTAATTTCTTATTTTCTTTATTTGAGTTCTTACTCTCCTCTTCTTGCTGAGTCTGACCAGAGGTTTGTCAATGTTTACTCTTTCAAAGAATCAGCTCTTGGTTTTATTGATTTTTTCTATTGTTTTTTGAATCTCTATTTTATTGATTTCCTCTGATATTTATGATTTCCTTCCTTCTGCTGACTTTAGGTTTTTTTTCCATCTTTTTCTAACTCTTTTAGATGGTAGGTTAAGTTGTAGATTTGAGATTTTCTGATTTTTTGAGGAAGGCCTTTATTGCTATGAACTTCCCTCTAAGCACTGTTTTTGCAGCATCCCATAGATTTTAAATGGTTTTATTTTCATTATCATTCATTTCAAGGTATTTTTTATCCATCATAGCTGGTTTACAGTTTTCTATCAATTTTTTAAATGTACAGTGTGGTGACCCGGTTATACATACATATATAGTTTCGTCACAGGCGATTAGACATAGTCCCTGGTGTTATACAACCGTATCTCCTTGCTTTTGCAGCCCAAAGGCAATACTCTACAACTATTAACCCCAGACTCCCAGCCCATCCCACTCCCTCTCTCACCCTCTTAGCAACCACAAGTCTGTTCTCCAAGTCCATGATTTTCTTTTCTGTAGAAAGGTTCATTTGTGCAGTCTATTAGATTCCAGATATAAGTGATATCGTATGGTATCTGTCTTTCTCTTTCTGACTTATTTCACTCAGTATGAGGGTCTCTAATTACATCCATGTTGCTGCAAATGACATTATTTTATTCTTTTTTATGGATGAGTAGTATTCCGTCATGTATATATACCACATCTTCCTAATCCAATCATCTGTCAATGGACATTTGGGTTGTTTCCAGGTCTTGGCTATTGTGAATGGTGCTGCAATGAACATACATGTGCAAGTGTCTTCTTCAAGTAAAGTTTTGTTCGGATATATGCCCAAGAGTGGGATTGCTGGGTCATATGGTAGTTCTATGTATAGTTTTCTAAGGTACCTCCATACTGTTTTCCACAGTGGTTGTGCAAGCTTACATTCCCACCAACAGTGCAGGAGGTTTCCCTTTCCTCCACACCTCCTCCAGCATTTGTTGTTTGTGGACTTATGTTGAGCATTTTCTCATGTGCTTGCTGGCCATCTGCATATCTTCTTTGGAGAAATGTCTATTCAGGTCCTTTGCCCATTTTTCAGATGGGTTGTTGGCTTTTTTGCTGTTGAGTTGTATAAGTTGTTTGTATATTTTAGAGATTAAGCCCTTGTCAGTTGCATCATTTGACACTATTTTATCCCATTCTGTAAGCTGTTTTTTACCTTTCTTTTTGGTCTCCTTTGCTGTGCAAAAACTCGTCAGCTTGATTAGGTCCCATTGGTTTATCTTTGCTCTGATTTCTGTTGCTTTGGGAGACTGGCCTGAGAAAATATTTGTAAGGTTGATGTCACAGAATGTTTTGCCAGTGTTTTCTTCCAAGAGTTTAATGCTGTCTTGTCTTATATTTAAGTCTTTAATCCGTTTTGAGTTTATTTTTGTGCATGGTATGAGAGTGTGTTCTAGTTTCATTAATTTGCAAGCAGCTGTCCAGGTTTCCCAGCAAACCTTACTGAAAAAGACTTTCTTTTTCCCATTTTAACTTCTTGCCTCCTTTGTCAAAGAGTAATTGATGGAAGGTGTCTGGGTTTATGACTGTGTTCTCTATTCTGTTCAATTGATCTGTATGTCTAATTGGTATAATACCACACTGTCTTGATTACTGTGGCCCTGTAACATTGCCTGAAGTCTAGGAGAGTTATGCCTCCTGCTTGGTTTTTGTTAATCAGAATTGCCTTGGCAATTCTGGGTCTTTTGTGGTTTCATATAAATTTTTGGATTGTTTGTTCTAGTTCTATGAAAAATGTCATGGGTAATTTGATAGGGATTGCATTGAATTTGTAGATTGCTCTGTATGGCCATTTTACAATATTTATTTTTCCAGCCCATGAGCATGAGATATCTTTCCATTTCTTTGTATCTTCTTTGATCTCCTTGATTAATGTTTTATAGTTCTCA
>PVHT021183693.1:57335157-57364954 GCA_004024745.2 Catagonus wagneri
CTTCTGTTTTAAATGATATTGCTGGGTAGAGCATTCTAGGTTGCAATTTTTTTTCTCTCAGCACTTTGAATATATCTTGCCAATCCCTTCTGGCCTGTAGAAGAAATCGGCTGATAGCCTTATGGGGGAATCCCTTATAATTAAGTTTGCTTTTCTCTTGCTGCCTTTAGGATCCTCTCTTTATCTTACGTTTTTGCCATTTTTAATATAATATGTCTTGGTGTGGGACTGTGTACGTTCAACTTGTTTGGGGCCCTCTGTGCTTTCTGTATCTTGATAACTATTTCCTTTAGATCTGGAAAGTTTTCAGACATAATTTCTTCAAATATATTTTCAATCCCATTTCTTTTTCTTCTTTTTCTGGAAATCCTATTATCCGTAGATTGTCCTGCTTTATATTATCACATAGAGCTCTTATATTGCTTTCATTATTTTTCATTTTGTTTTCTGTCTTCTGTCCTGATTGCGTGATTTCCATTATTCTATGTTCTACATCACTAATTCGTTCCTCTGCATTATTCAAACTGCTCTTTATTGCCTTTAGCTCAGTTTGCATCTCTGCTTTTCTTGGAACCTCGTATTTTCTAGTTCCTTTCTAAGGGAATCTGCTTTGCTCTTTGTGTCTTCTCTTGATTCCTTGATATTCAGCCTTGATTCCTCAAGTATTTTTGCTACCTCCCTTCTGAACTCTATTTCTCTCAGACTGCAGAGGTCTGTTTCATTGTTGGCTTCTTTGGATGATTTGTCTTGTTCTTTATTTGGGAATGGTTTCTGAGCTTCTTCATCTTGCTTATGGTTTTCTTTTTTTGTGAGTTTGGGGAAGCCACACTGTGGTCTTATAAGGCTAATTCTAGGCAATAGCACCCCTTTGTATGTTTTTGGTAGAGTTACTATTTATTTTTGGTGTGGGAGTTTGAATATTTGGTGTCTCTTTCTTCGGCATGAGCAGGCTGTTATCTCCCTGGTCTCCATGTGTTTTCAGGGAGAATGAAGCAATGGGTAGGGCCAGCAGATGGTGTCTGGTCTCTGATCTCTCAACAGCAGCAAGTACCTGTAGGAAGGTGGCACTGGCTACTCCTAGTTGCAGGGTCCTGGGAAGTGGTAATGAGCTCTAGGCATATCTACCAGGTGTCCAGAGCAATTGGCAATAGCAGCAGAAGGATGTGTGAGTTCCCAGCAAAGTGAGAGCCACAATGGTTGGTGTTTGATTGCAATGCCCTCCTCTGACGTGATTGGAACCACAGGTGGTACCTGTTCGGGACTCCTGGTGGTTGTGGGCCATGATCTTCTCTAGAGCCAGTGATAACTGTGGTGGTTAGCCCGCTACACCTGTAGACCAGCAACCTGTCTCATTTAGCCCACATAGGATGTGATGTACAGGTTGTACCTAGTTGCAGGGTCCTGGGAAGTATTATGCATATGGATACTGCCCAGAGCACTTAGCAGTGGGAGCAGCGGGGTTGGTGTGTTTCCAGGAGTGCAAGAGCACCCACAAGTGGTGTTCGGTCCCAGTGCCCTCCTCTGTAGTGCCCTTGAAGTGACTGGGGCTGCAGGTGGTGCCTACTCACAGATCCCTAGTGGTAACATGTCATTCCCATCTCTGGAGCCAGAGATGACTATGGTGATTTGCTTCTGCTTCCTGTAGACCATGCAGGAAGTATCTCGTCCTGCTTAGCCTCTACAGGATGTGCTGCAGAAGGTGCTCTTAGTTATATGTTCCTTGGAAGGGACAAGCGTCTGGGCACTATGCTCCAAGGGTAGCAAGAGCGACAGAAGTTGGTGTTCCGTCATAATGTCCTTCTCTATGGTGCCCTCTGAGGTGGTTGGGGCTGCAAAGTGATTTTTTTTCATGTGTCTCTTTTGGTGGTGGTCCACACCCCCCTCTGGAGTCAGTGATGTCTGTGATGGTTTTCTCCCCACCCCTGCAGGCCACCAGGAGGCACCCTGTCCCACTTAGGCCACACAGGAGATGCTGCACCAGCTGCATCTATTTGTATGGACTTGGGAGGGGACAGCAAACAAGTGTTTGGGCGCTGCCCTGAGTGTTTGGCAGTGGCTGCTGCAGGGTGGGTGTGTTCCCAGGGGCATGATAGCAATAGTGTCTGGTGCTTGGTAGGCCCCATGTCGCACTTAGCCCCCTAATGCCCTTAGCACACACTAGAGTTGTCTGGCACTGGTAGCCTGCACAAGAAGCACCCAATCTCTGGTATAGGAGCAAAAGTCTTATGGCTGGCTGCCCTGGAGATGCTGGACCACTGCAGGGAAGCAAGCAGCCTCTGTGTTGTGGGCAGTCTGCGTCCCAGGAAGCCTTGTCCACTGCAGTCTAGCAAGCTGCTTCCTGTTGCGGGTGAGCTATGCCAAGAAACGCTTGAACCACAGCAGCCTAGCAAGGTACTTCTGGTCAGGCAGCACGGGTTGGGTGTGTCCAGAAGATGCCAGGTCCACAGCAGTCTAGCAAGCAGCCTCTGCCTCTGGCTCTAGCATTTGCACTTGAGTATCCCCGCCCTTTGCAAGCTCGCCTCCAAATGCTGGAGGTTTGTCCTTGATCCACCCTGCCTTCTGTCCTGATTCAAGGAGCTTCCTATGGTGGTCAGCCTCTCCTCTTCTTCTCCTCCCCAGCAATGGAGGCTTGTATCTCCTCTGGGTGCAGATCTTTTTCCAGGTCCCCTCTGACCTGGCAGTCCACTCCCTGTAGAATATTGCTCCCCCGCCATGGCACACTGTCCCTTAGCCCCCTAGGCTGTCTCCACACCACCAACCCAGCCCTCACCTGGGGACTGACCTCGGGAGTCTAAGTCTCAGCTCCCAGCCCCTGCCCGAGGGTCTCAGGCTGTGGTGTCTGTGCCAGTGTTCAGATGATCTCTGAGGCTTTCACTTTGCTTTGTCAATCTCAGTCCAGCTGCTGTAGTTTTCTTGGGCTTTGAGGTCCCTCCTGCTCAGCTGATCTTTCTGTCGGTTAGGTGGCTTCTCAGGGTGTGGGTTCCTTTTCTCCTTCACAGTCCCTCCCTGGAGTGCTGGTGCTGTCCTGATTCCCTTTCTCTCCCCACCCCCCTTTTTTCCCCATTGTTCTATCCAGTTATGTCAAGAGTCTCTTGCCCTTTTTGGAGGTTTAAATTCTTCTGCCAGCATTCAGTTGATGTTTTGAGCAAATTATTTTACACGTAGATGTGGTTTTTTGATGTGTTTGTGGGAAAGGGTGAGCGTGACCTCTTCCTCCTCCACCATCTTGCCGCCTCCTCCTGTCAGGGTATTTTTTAATTTCCCTTTTGATTTTCTTATTGAGCAGTTGCTTTCTTAGTAGCATGTTGTTTTGTTTCCATGTAGTTGTATCTTTTCCTGTGGTTGATTTCTAGTTTCAAGCCACTGTGGTCAAATACTTGAAATAATTTCTGTACTCTCAAATTCGTTGGGGTTACTTTTGTGCCCCAGTATATGGTCAATCTTTGAGAATGTTCCATGTGCACTTGAAAAGTATGTATAGTCTGATATCTTTGGATGCAGTGTCCTGAAAATATCATTTAACTTTTCTATTGTTTCATCTAGGATTCTATTGTTTCATTTAGGACCTCTGCTGCCATACTGATTTTCTGTCTCGAGGATCTGACTATCAATGTGAGTCAGGTGTTAATGTCTCCTGCTATTATTGTATTCCCATCAATATCTCCTTCTATGTCTGTTAGTATTTGTTTTATGTATTTGGGTGCTCCTATATTAGAGGCATATATATTGATGAGTGTAATAAATATCCTCTTCTTGAGTTGTTCCTTTTATCATTAAATAATGTACTTGTCTTTCTTAATGTCCTTCATCTTAAAGCCTATTTTGTATAATATGAGTAGTGCCACTCCTGCTTTCCTGTTTTTGCCATTCACATGCAGTATCTTTTACTATCCCATTACTTTCAATTTATATGTGTCCTTTGCCCTAAGGTGAGTCTCTTGTACACAACATATCGTAGGCTCTTATTTTTTTTTTAGCCAGTCTGCCAATCTATATCTTTCAATTACAGCATTCAGTCCATTAACATTTAAGGTAGTTATCGATAAATATGTATTTATTGCAATTTTAAACTTTGTTTTCCAGTTGATTCTATGTTTCTCCTTTGTTCCTTTCTTTGTTTGGTTGGATATTTTCCTTTTATTTTATGTTCATGTACTTTTTTTTTTTTTTTAGCTTTTGTGAATGTGTTGTTTGGTTTTGATTTGTGGTTGCCCTCTTTTTCAAGTATGTTAACCCCTTCCTATACCTGCTTGCTTTAGCCTGACAGGTACATAGGATCAAACATATTCTAGGAAAAAAAAAAGTCTTGATTTTCTAACTCTCCTTCCCCACATTTTATGATTTTGATGTCCTTTTTTCTAGCATCTTCATGTTTATCCTTTTGCTGTTTTTGTTTACTGTTGCTTTTACAATCTTTTCTCCTTTAGTTCTGTACACTGGCTTATTTCAGTGATTATTTTCCAACTGTCATTTCCATATGATCCAGCAATCTCACTCTTGGGCATATTTCCAGACAAAACTGTCATTGGAAAAACTACATGTACCCCTGTGTTCACTGCAGCACTATTCACAACAGTGAAGACATGGAAACAACTTAAATATACATTGACAGACGAATGGATTACAATGATGTTGTACATATACACAATGGAACACTACTCAGTCATAAAGAAGAACAAAATAATGCCATTTGTAGCAACATGGATGCAACTAAATACTGTCCTACTAAATGAAGTCAGAAAGAGAACGACAAGTACCATATGTACTTGATATCATATGATATCACTTATATCTGAAATCTAATATACAGCACATATGAACCTATCCACAGAAATAAAACAAACTCGTGGACATGGAGAACAGACTTGTGGTTGACAAAGGTGAGGGGAAGGGAGTGGGATGGCCTGGGAGTTTATGGTTATAGATGCAAATCATTGCATTTGCAGTGGATAAGCATAAGATCCTGCTATATAACAAAGGGAACTATATCTAATCTTTTGTGATGGAACATCATGGAGGACAGGTGAAGAAGAATGTATATAAATGTATAATTGTTCACTCTGCTGTAGAGTAGAAATTGAATGAAAATTGTAAATAAAGTATAATATTAAAAATTAAGAAAAACAAATTTCTAACCACAGCCATCATACAAAAATGTAAATAAAAGGTATTCAAATTGGAAGGAAAAAAGTAAAACCATCATTGGATTTAGATTACAGGACACTCTATAAAGAAAACTCTAAATAAAGACTCCCCATACATAAAGTACTAGAAATGATAAATGCATTAAACAAAGTAGGATATAGATTAGGATACAGAAATCAGTAGAATTTCTTTACATTAACAATGAAATATTAAAAAAAGAAAGTAAAAAAGTCACTTAACAAAATCACATCAAAAATTATAAAATACTTGGGAATAAATCTGATCATCAAGGAGATCAAAGACTTATGAGAACTATAAAATACTGATAAAGGAAACTGAAAATGATTTAAAGAAGTGGAAAGATATCCCATGCTCTTGGATTTGAAAAATTATTATTGCTAAAATGGCCACAGTACCCTAAGCAATCTATAGATCTAATGTGATCCCTATCAAAATACCCATGACATTCTTCACAGAACTAGAATAAATTATCCCAAAATTTATATGACATTACAAAAAAAAAAAAACAGAATTGCCAGAAAAAGTTCTAAGGAAAAAGAACAAAACTGGAGGCATAACCTCATATAATTCAGAAAATACTATAAAGCTAGGGTAATCAAAACAGCATAGTACCAGCCAAAAACAGATATATGGATCAATGGAACAGAACAGAGAGCCTGGAAATAAACCCACAGAGCTGCATTCAATCAATCATTGACAAGTTAGGCAAGGACATGTATGGATGAAAAAAACAAGTCTCTTGCAACTGGTTCTGGGAAAGCTGGACAGCTGCATGCAAATCAAAGAAATCATAAAAACCCCTCCAATTACAAACAAAAGTAAATTCCAGAAGGATTAAAGACTCAAATATAAGACAAGACACCATAAAACTCCTAGAAGAGAACACACAGGCAAAATATTCTTTGATGTAAATCATACCAATATTATCTCAGGTCAATCTCCCAAGACAACAGAAATAAAAACAAAAATAAATAGGACCTAATCAAACTTATAAGCTTTTTCACACCAAAGGGAAGCACAGAAAAAAAAACAAAAAGATTACCTACTGACTAGGATAAAATATTTGCAGACAACCTAATCAAAGATGAGCAGAAGACCTAAACAGGCATTTCTCCAAAGACGACATAAAGATGGCCAATAGACACACATAAAGATGCCCAACTTGCATATTATTATCAGAGAAATACAAGTCAAAATTACAGCAGAGTATCATCAAAAAGTCTACAGATGATAAAGGCTGGAGAGGGTGTGGAGCAAAAGAAACCTTCCTATACTCTTGGTAGGAATGTAAATTCATAAGGCCACTATGCAGAACACTATGGAGGTTCCTTATAGAACTAAACATAGAACTACCATATGATCCTGTAATCCCACTCCTGGGCATATATCCAGACAAAACCATAACTCAAAGATACAGACACTGTAGTGTTCACTGCAGCATTATTTACAATGGTGAAGACACTGAAGCAACCTAAATGTACCTCAACAGATGAATGGATAAAGAAGATATGGTGTGTGTGATATAGACACACACACATACACAGATACACCAAAGAATATTATTCAGCCATAAAAAGTGAAATAATGCCATCTGCAGCAAAATGGATGGACCTAGAGACTATCATACTAAGAGCAGTAAGCCAAACAGAGAAAGAATAATATCACATTATACCACATATATGTGGAATCTAAAAAGAAGGGGTGATGAACTTATATACATGACAGAAATAGACCCACAGACGCAGAAAATAAATGTATGGTTACTAAAGGGGAAAAAGAGGTGAGGGATAAATTAGGAGTTTAGGATTCACATACACATACTCCAATATATAAAATAGATAACCAATAAGGACCTACTTATAACACAGGAACTGCAGTCAATATTTTAATTAATTAATTAAGTAATTGCCTTTTTAGGACTGTACCTGCGGCATATGGGTCAAATACGCTATGGGTCAAATAGGAGCTACAGCTGTCAGCCTATGCCATAGCCATAGCAACACAGGATCCAAGCCACATCTGCAACCCACACCACAGGTCACAGCAATGTCAGATCCTTAACCTACTGAGTGAGGCCAGGGATCAAACCCTCAACCTCATGGCTACTAGTCAGATTTGTTTCTGCTGAGCCACAATGGGAACTCCATAGTTAATATTTTATAATAACCTATAAGGGAATAAAATTTGAAAAAATACGTATTTATGTATAACTGAGTCACTTTCCTAACACAACATTGTAGATGCACTATACTTCAATTAAAAATAAAATTTTTATAAATAAATTTTTTAAATAAAAAAATAATATAAAAAGTACTCCTTAGTGGGGAAGGGGAATCAAGATGATGGAGTAGCAAAAAATAAAAAAGGAGTTCCCACTGTGGCTCAGTGGTTAATGAACCCACCTAGTATTCATGAGGATGTGGGTTCAATCCCTGGCCTTGCTCAGTGGATCAAGGATCTG
This sequence comes from Catagonus wagneri, assembly GCA_004024745.2. Lineage (NCBI taxonomy): Eukaryota > Metazoa > Chordata > Mammalia > Artiodactyla > Tayassuidae > Catagonus > Catagonus wagneri. The sequence continues at coordinate 57,342,785 of PVHT021183693.1, forward strand.
GCATTGCCATGAGCTGTGGTTTAGGTCACAGACATGGCTCAGATCCCATGCTGCTGTGGCTATGGCTGTGGCATAGGCCAGTAGCTACAGCTTCAACTCAACCCCTAGCCTGGGAACCTCCAAATGCTGCAGATGCAGCCCTAAAATGACAAAAAGAAAAAAAAAAAGATGGTGGAGTAGGTTGAAGGTGAAACACACCTTCAAGAAACACATAGAAATACATTTGTAAATTGAACATTTCTCATGGTAAGATAATTGGAAACTAAACAAAAAACTATATAATCAAATCTGCAAGAGAGATATCCACATAACCAGGTAGTGCAGAAAAAGAAGGTTTCAAGCTGGGACCTGCACCCCTGGGAGGGATCTGGAAGGTAGATAAGGTCCTCATGGGTAGACCCATACTTAAGAAGCTAGCAGGTAGAACCAAAATTTCAGCATCTCAGTCCTGGGGTCTTGCACAGAGGAGACAAGCCCCCTTTCCTGCTGAGACCAACAAGAGGGCTAGAGAAGCCTAGATTCTACTCCATGGAGCAAGTGATGTGCTGGTATGCTAACAATCAGGGCAGAGAGAGCTTTGCATTGATGAGTGCTGTCTCATTGCACTTCCCAATCCAAAGGGGCAAACGTCCCAGTCCTACTCACTCTACACTACATCACAAAATGTGGGTGAAGACTCAGTCTATGTATGCAGAGGGATCTAAGAGGGCCTGGGTATGATCTTGATGGAGTCATGATGGCCACTGTAAGAGGGGCATGATATGTCCGAAGTGCTTAAAGGAAAAAAACCTGTAACTTAGGATATTCTATCTAGAATGGTTATCATTTAGAATAGAAAATGAAAGAATTTTTCAGGCAAACTAAAACTAAAAGAATACAGCAGTACTAAGTCTACACTAAAAGAAATATCGATCAGTTTTCTCTACATGGAAAATAAGCAAAAATGTATAGGAAAGAGAAAAATAGCAACAAGACATGATATATGGATTCAAATCACTTAAATTAGCCAGTACATAGGTTAAAATAATAACAATACTGTAAACATAATTATGACTACAATCACAATAAAAGGATAGCATGAAGAGGAAAAATATAACATCAAAATCCCAAAATGGTTGGGGCGGGGGCAAAAAACTGGAGATTTTTTCACAACATGTTTGAACCAGAATGACTTTCAGTTCAAAACAAGTTGATAGAGGTATGGGTCAGCATACTTGAAATCCATGGTAACCACAAATCAAAAACATACAATAAATTCACAGAGCCAAAAAGAATGAAATGCAAGCATATTACAAAGGAAAATTAAATCACAAAAGGAAAAACAAAAAGAAATAAAGAAAAATTAGAAAATCAACATAAAAAAGGATAAAATAATTACATTCCTAAGAATAACTACTTTAAAGGTTTATGGACTAAATGCTCTGATCAAAAGACACAGAGAGGCAGATTAGATTGAAAAAAAACAAAAACCTATTATATGCTGCCAACAAAAGATTACTTTCAGGGCTAAAGACACAGACTGAATGGGTGTAGAAAAGATATTACATGTAAATGGAAATGAAAAGAAAGAGAGTGTAGCAATATTCATATAGGCAAAATAGATTTTAAAACAAAGTCCATAACAAAAGACAAAGATGCAAATTATATGACAATAAAGGGGTCAATACAAGAAGATAGTACACTTTTCAACATATACACACTTAATGTAGGAGCACCTAAGTATCTAAAATAAATATGAAGAGCCATAAAGGAAAAAGTTGATAAGAATAAAATAACAGAAGATTTTAACACCCCACTGACATCAATGGACAGATTAGACAGATAGGAAATCAATAAGGAAATAGAGGTCCTAAATGACAGAATAAGCCATTTGGACATAGTTCATATCTAGAGGACACTACATCCAAAAAGTAGAATATACATTTTTTTTTTAAGTACATGGTCTCTAGGGTCGAGCACATACTAGGTCACAAAGCAAGCCTTGACTAATTTAAGAGGACATTTTCTGTACCTTTTCTGACCAAGACTATATAAACAAGTAACAAACAATACAAAGGAAAATGGGAAAATAACAAACACATGGAAATGAAATAACATGCTACTAAAAACCAATGGGTCAATAATGAAATCAAAGAAGAAATCTTAAAATACCTTGAGACAAATGACAATGAAAACGCAACACTACAAAAATGTATGGGATATAGCAAAAGCATTTCTAAGAGGGAAGTTCATACTGATACAGGCTTTCCTCAAGAAACAGGAAAAATCTCAAATAAACAACTTAATTGAACACCTAAAAAATCAAAAAAAGAACAAGGCCCAAAATTAGCAGAAGGAAGAAAATGATAGAGATTAGAGAGGAAATGAATAAAAAAAGAGATTAAAATAATACAAAAGATCAATGAAAACAAGAGATGTTGTTTGAGAAGAAGAACAAAATTGACAAAACTGAGTCAAGGTCACAAATAGAAAAGAGAGGACTCAAACAAAATAAGATATGAAAGAGGAAAAATAATGGCCATTGAACAGAAATACAAAAAATATAAGAAAATAGTGTGAACACCTGTTACATATAAAAATTGGAAAATCTAAAATAAAGAAATAGATAAGTTTCTAAGAACATAGAGCCTGCCAAAAATGAGTCAAGAAGAAATAGATAATGTGAACAGAGCAATCACTAGAAATAAAATAGAAACTGTAATAAAAAAAAGAAAATCTCCCTGCAAGAAGTCTAGTACTGCACAATTTAACTGTGAAAACTAGCAAATATTCAAAGAACTTATACCTATCATTTTCCAAAAAAACTATTCCAAAAAATTAAAGAGGATGGAATACATACTAATTCATTCTATAAGGCTACCATCATCCTGATACTAAAACCAGACAAAGATACTTTAAAAAAAGAAAAGAAAGTTACAGGCCAATATATCTGATGAACACAGATTCAAAAATCCCAACAAAGTATTAGCAAACCAAATACAACAATACATAAAAAGGATCATACACCATAAACAAGTTGGTTTAATTCTGGGGTCATGAAGATGGTTCAGTATTCTCAAACCAATTACTGTGTCATACCAAAACAAAAATGTGTTATATCACAATAAAAGAAAATATAAAAATCACATGATCATCTCAATAGACACAGAAAAGGCATTTGAAAAAATTCAATATTCATTCATAATGAAACCTCTCATCAAAGTGGGTATAAGGAACATATGTGAACATAATAAACACCATTTACAATAAACCCAGAGTGAAGATAACACTCAATGTTGAAAAGCTGTAAACCTTCTCAACTAAACTCAGGAGCAAGACAAGAATGTCCACTCACATAGCATTGGAACCACAGCAATGAGACAAAGAAAAGAAATATCAAAGTATCTGAATTGGAAAGGAAGTAGTGAAACTGTCACTATATGCAGTTAACATGTTAATCTATATAGAGAAGCCTAATATCGCCACACAGAAACTGTTCAAACTGATAAATTACTTCAGTAAAGTAGAAAATACAAGATTAACGTATAGAAATCTGTTGCATTTCTTCAACAATGAAATACCTGAAGGAGAAAGTAAAAGAAAAATCTCATATAAAATCACATTAAAAAATACTTAGGAGTGTGGAATTCCCATTGTGACTCATATGGTTAAGGACATGACATTGTCTCTGTGAGGATGTGGGTTCAGTCCCTGGACTTGTTCTGTGGGTTAAGGATCTGGCTTTTCTGACACTGCTGCAAGCTGAAGCAAAGGTTGTAGACACGGCTTGGATCTGGTGTTGCTCCTGGTTCAGGAACTTCCACATGCCACAGAAGTGACCATAAAAAGAAAAAATATAAGACAACTTTACATAAATACCTTAATGGAGAATTTCCACTTCTGACCATAAACAGAATATAACTATAAAAAATACTTATGAGTAAACAACCAAGGAGATAAAAGACCTGACGCTGAAAACTGCAAAATGTTGATAAAGAAAACTGAAAATTACTCAGAGGAATAGAAAAAATATACCATGCTCTCATACAGGAAAAATTAATATTGGCCACACTACCCAAAGTAATCTACAGATTTAATGCAATCCCTATCAAAATACCCATGACATTTTCCACATAACTAGAACAAATAATCCTAAAATTCATATGGAACCTCAAAAAGTCCAGAATTGACAAAAAGCAACTCTGAGGAAAAAGTACAAAGCTGAAAGTATAACCCCTCCAGATTTCAGACTACACTAGAAAGCTACAGTCATCAAAACCAGTGTGGTACTGGCACAAGAAAAAGATACATAGATTAATGGAACAGAATAGAGAGCCCAGAGATAAACCCATATACCTACAGTTAATACACCTATGACAAAGAAGGCAAAAATATAGAATGGAGAAAGAGTCTCTTCAGCAAGTGGTGTTGGGAAAGCTGGACATATAAATCAATAAATTAGGACACTTCCTCTCATCAGATACAAAAGTAAACTCAAAATAGTTCAAAGACCTAAATATAAGACATGACATCACAAAACTCCTAGAAAAGAACATAGGCAAAACATTCTCTGACATAAATTGCAGCAATATTATCTTAGATCAGTCTCCCAAGGCAATATAAATAAAAGCAAAAATAAACAAATGGGACGTAATCAAACTTAAAAGCATTTGCACAATTAAGGAAATCATCAACATAAGGAAAAGACAACCTATGGGTTGGCAGAAAATATTTATAAATTATGTGACTGACAAGGAATTAATATCCCAAATATATAAAGCTCAATATTACAAAAAAATTGGCAGATGCCCAAACAGACATTTCCCCAAAGAATATGCAGTGATAGCTAAAGCGCATATGAAAAGATGCTCAACATCAGTAATTATTAGAGAGATGTAAATCAAAATCACAAGGCATCACTACACACTGATGTTATCATGGCTATCATCAAAATATCTGCAAATAAATAATGCTGTAGAGGATGTGGAGAAAAGGGAACCCTCTTACACTATTGGAAAGAATGTAAATTGGTGTAGCCACTATTGAAAACTGTATGGAGGTTCCTTAACAAAACTAAAAAATAGAGCCAGTATGATCTAGTAATCCACTCCTTGAAAATATACATGCACCCTAAAGTTCATACTATTTTACAACAGCCAAGACGTGGAAACAACCTAAGTGTCCATCAAGAGTAGACTGGCTTAAGAAATAATATATAATATTATTCAGCCATGAAAAGAATAAAGCATTGCCATTTGGAACAAATGCTATATGACTATCACTTATACGTGGAATTTAAATAGAAATACAAATTAATCTATATACAAAATAGACATTTGGACATAGAGAACAAATTTATGGTCACCAAAAGGGAAGGGAGGAGGGAAGGACAAATTAGGAATATGAGATTAACAGATACAAAGTACTATACATAAAATAGACTAGCAATAAGGATTTAGTGTATAGAATAAGGAATTATATGCAACCTCTTACCATAACCTATACCTGAATATAATCTGAAAAGAATAACTGAATCACTATGATGTACACCTGAAAGTAACAACACACTGTAAGTCAACTAAACATACAACAATTAAAAATACATAACACTATTCAAAGCAAAAATTATAACCTCATATTTAGCTATAATATTTATGATAACTACTGCATGATGTTAGGGGTTGAAGGTAAATAAATACACATGGCTATAAAATTTCTACTTTTTACAAAGAGTGCTACAATTAACTCTAATAGAATATGGAAAGTTAAGGAAGTATATTGTAATCCCTAGAGCAACTGATTAAAAAGAATATGGGAAGATAAACTGCCTTTATGCAAATTAAAATGAAATCATAAGAAAACTTTCAAATAATCCAAAAGAAGACAAAAAAGGGGAGATAAAAGAGTTTTTAAAAAGGATAGGACCAACAGAATATAAATAATAAACTGGTATACCTAAATCCAATCCTATCAGTAATTATATTTAATATTACTGTACTAAGCACTCCAGCTAAATGACATAAGACTGAATAAAAACTATATGCTCTCTACAGAAGACATGAAAGATACCTGACAACAAAACCTTAAAATATATGAAACAAAAAAGGACAGAATCAAAGTAAAAAGTAGATAATTCTATAATAATTAAGAAATTTTAATACCACTTTCTCAAAAGTTGATTATTAGTCAAATACCAGTCAAATTACAGAAGAGCTAATAAATGATAACAACCACATGCTATTTAATTTTTAAATTTAAAAGAACAGAAGTACAAGGAAAAAGTCATAATAGATGTTTTAACTTCTCTCAGAATTAAAAAATTGAACAATAATAAAAATTGTGAAGTACAAAGTAAAAACCACAATTTCAAGTTTGACTCTAGAATAACAGGAAATGTACACTCTTCTCAAGTGTACTTGGAACTTCTTGGTAATTAACAGTGTATGTCTAATTATAAAGCAAGTATCAGTAAATTTTGTAGAACTTGTATCACGTCACATTCTCTGACTATAGTTTAAAAATCTCCAAGAAAAAAATCTAACATTTTTAGATATTAGGAAACACATATCTAAATAAGTCATACGTTAAAGGAGAATTAAAACAGGAGTTAGAAAATACCTCAAACACTATTGATGAAAATCCCATATTATTACTGAAATTACATTTTAAAATGTTTAAGATACAAATAAAGTGGTAGAGAAAAAAAACTAGAAACTAAAACGAGCTAAACAAAAGGGAACAAAATAAACCCAAAGAATATAGACAGACACGACAATAGATACCTATTCTGTCAAAATCACTGTCCTGGTGAGGCAGCAGGAATTTAATGTGAACTGAATGTTACAGGAAACAAAGATGGTGATGTTTTCAACAACTTTTGAATAGAACTTCATCTCTTTCAACAGGAAAACAGAATTACAGAAAATAACTCAAACTGATATAATAAATATAGATATAGTGAAATAAAAGTTTCAAATATTAAATCAATTCAAAAAGAATTTGTATTGAAGTTGACTGCTGAGAACAGAGGGAAGTGAATAGAAAATTTATGAATAAACGTATTTCACACTTGCAAATATAAGACAAAGGATTTTATTTGGTAGGGAGGGAACAAAACATAGAAACAAATAATTAAACCTGTGCAGAATATATAGCAAACACCTCTCCAAGGTTTCCATAATGATGAATTTTAACTGGATTATCTGTACTCATTCATCTATTGATAGGCACATAGGTTGCTTTCTTATCTTGGTTATTATAAAGAATGCTACTATGAACATTGGGGTATATGTATTTTTTCAAATTAGTGTTTTAATTTTCTTTGGATATATACCCAGTAGTAGAACTGTTGGATCATCTGGTAATTCTATTTTTAGCTTTTTGAGGAAATGCCAAAATATTGTTTTCTACAGCAGCTGCACAAATTTACATTCCCTCCAACAGTGTAGTAGAATTCCCTCTTCTCCACACCCTCATCGACAGTTGTTATCTGTAGACTTTTTGATGACAGCTATTTTGACAGGTATGCAGTAATAGCTCATTGTAGTTGTGATTTGCATTTCTCTGATGATTAGTGATGCTGAACATTTTTTCATGAGCCTGTTGGTTATCTGTGTCTTCTTTGGGAAAAGGTCTATTCAGGTGTTCTGTCCATTTTTTAATTTGATTCTTTGTGGGGTTTTTTCGATACTGAGTTGTATGAGCTGTTTATATATTTTGGATATTAACTTATTAGTAATCATATCATTTGTAAATACTTCTCCCATTCAGTAGGTTGTCTTGTTGTGTCAATGGTTTCCTTCACTGTACAAAAGTCTTTAAGTTACAGGTCCCATTTGTTTATTTTTGCTTTTATTTATTTTACTTTAGGAGACAGATCTCAAAAAATATTGTTGCAATTTATGTCACAGTGTTCTGCCTATATTCTCTTCTCAGAATTTTTATGGTACATGTCCAACAACAGATGGATAAAGATGATACATAGACACATATATGATATATATGATATATATAATGGAATATTACTCAGCCATATAAAAAGAATGAAATTCTGCCATTTGCAATAATGTTAGTGGACACAGAGAGTAAATACTATGCTAAGTTAAATAAGACAGAGAAATACTTTATGTGGAATCAAAAATAAACAAATGTATATAAAAGAGAAACTCACAGATATAGAGAACAAACAAGTAGTTACCAAAGTGGAAACGGAAGGGGGACGTGCAAATATGAGATTAAGAGATACAGGCTCCTATGTATAAAATAAACAAGCAATGAGGAAAATTGTACAGCACAGGGAAATGTAGCCATTATTTTGTAAAACTTTAAGCAGAATATAATCTATAAAAATACTGAATCACTATGTTGTACACCTGAAACCAGTATAAACAATATACATATCAAATGCACTTACATTTAAAGATTTAAATAAATGAATGTCTAAATGTAATCTCAAATTAAACTTCCAAGTTAAATGTTGCAATAATTTAATCATTTGCAAATGGAACATGCAACTGTGGTACAAATGGCTGATTAATCCAACCTGGAATAATTCCATCTTTTGATTTATGGGGCACTCATTATAAAAACACACCACTATTTTCTAAATGTGACATAATAATAAACACTCAGAAACTATGAAATTGAATGTATTTGATTAACCTCTAAGTTTTGACCTCACTATTCTTACAACCAACCAATGGTATGAAGTAAACACAGAATTCAGATTATCACCAATATTATGTAAAATATTAGGGTCTCTGACTAGAAGATACAGCTGACATTTTTACTCTGCCCCATTAGTCAGGCTCAACATAAATAGTAAATACCTCCTTTTAATGAAGAAGATAATAAGATAAATATGATCTATGATAAAAACCATAGTAGCTATAATTTAGTGGATTCAAATGCCAAAAATGGAAATAAATGGAAGAATTTAGAAAACAACAGACTCTAAAGCTGTATAGAAATTAGATCCAAGAGTCATATCCATAAAGTGCCATTCTCTCACTAGCTTCTTACCCTTTAAAATTGGTCAAATATATTATCTCTTCTGCTTCAGATACATCAACCATCAATATTCAGTTACTGGCTGGGAGGATCTCTACATAAGTACCATTTTCAATGTAGGAAAGCTGATAAGAAGAAAGTACAGAAACTTTGAATCATAATGTGAGGATATGAAGGAGGTATAAAGAGGTATTTAGAATCAGAAACAATGTCCTAGTACCTCTTTCCAGTGATAATGATTACCAGCTTTCCTACTTCACGTAAAGGTAGTACATCTCGAGTTTATTTCTTTTGAAAGCATACATCTTACCATGTGGAATTGTGGTCTGGAAAGGACGACTTGGATTTTTCAGGTTCCATAAAGTCAAGCTACCATCTGAATGGCTGCACATGAACTGTCTGCCCTCGTGATGCCAATCAATTGAATGAATAGCCTAATGAAATAAAATTTAAAACAAGTATAGGAGGAAAAAAGTTGATATATCTTCCTATATTTCAAAGGAAAAGTATTTGACAAAACATTATTATAGTAATAACACTTAAGAAACAGATGTAATTTTGACCCAGACCATACTAACTTTGGCTTCAACCCTCTATAAAAGACCGCAATAATTCATTTCATGAGATAGAGTTAAGGAAGTTTCATAATATTGTTAGATATCAGAACTTTTTGTTGTAAATCCTCTGTCCTCCTCATATCTTTTAGTGCCTCTTTGAATGTTATTATATAGAAGTAATAGCAAGCTTAGCAGAAGGTAATCTCTGGTAAATTAGAGGCCTAGTTTCATTAAAGTAGTCAAATTAAAAAGTAATTTATATAGAGTTGCAGTTTGAGGGCTTACTGTGGGACAGACCCTGTAGTAAGCAGTTTATGTACATTATTTCATTTAATTCTACAAAATAGGTATTATTTTTTCCAAATTACACATGGTGAAATAGGCCTACAGAGATTAAGATAACTTTCTTAGGTTCTACCACTCAGAGCCAATATCTGCTGAACTAAAAAAACACATATATTAAATCAATAGACTATATTAATTCTAACATATACTATTTAAATTGAATTAAAGAAGGCTTTAAAAATTTTTACATTTACACGTTCACTCTGCAGATGTAAACAAGATAAAATTTAAAAGTATTCATTCCACTTTCCTAAATTGTTTTATTCCCAGTGATTACACAGTGTCTTGCATAAAGTAGGTACTCAAAATATCTATTGAGTGGATAAGTAATTAATTTTATCACATATTTCCACACTTAGGACTCCTTCAAAATTAATAAAGTATATATAGAACTTGGCAAATGTGCTAATATAAGCACAATGAGACTCTAGTAGACATAAAAGCTGAACAGATATATACAGCATGATCCTTTCCTTAAAGGAACTTAAACAAATGCAAGATAGAGAACACATATATTAATAACACGTGTCGTATGGAACTTTTAACATTTAATCTTTTAATCTATATATACAAAACTAATTTATGTATGTATATATTTATATGAAACATATATATTTCCAAATTATAAGTATTATTAGAGTTATAGATAATCAATGGCTAGAATAATCAATAGACATATCATAAATGAAATAGCATATGAGCTGTACCTCAAGATAAGTAAGATTTGACTAATTGGAAAAGATACCATGATACACTGGACTTAAGTTTTCTCCCATCCTGGCCTTCATTATTGGGTAGAGAAGACTTTTTACTGCCGAAGTTCAGTAAAGGCAGTGAGAGGGAAAAAACATTCTTCTTTGTCTTCTCCTCTCCTTGTTTCTTATTTTTGTAAGTAGTTTAAGGGAAATGTCACTTCTTGCCACCTCTACATGTTAACTTGGATGAACCTCAGTCAATTTAAAGTTCTCTTAGACTACTTTGCTAGAAATGGCGGGGGCAAAGAAAGCATCCCCTGACTTAGTCTTTCTATCCCATTGAATTTCCATCTACTGGAGAAGACAGATATCAAATAATAGCTACAACACAAAACCCAAATAAGTATTATAGAAGAAGTATACTTGTAGTACAAGAGAGTGGGTATATAAAACCAATTTGTTATTTAAAAAAAAAAGGACGTCAAATAGTCCTTTTTTTTGCTTTTATTTTTTCTTTTTTTTTAGGGCCGCACCCATGGAAGTTCCCAGGCTAGGGGTCAAATCGGAACTACAGCTGCCAGCCTATGCCACACCCACAGCAACATGAGATCCAAGCTGCATCTGCAACTTACACCACAGCTCATGGCAACGCCAGATCCCCAACCCACTGAGCAAGGCCAGGGTTTGAACCCATATCCTCATGGATACTAGTTGGATTCATATCTGATGTTCCACATCGGGAACTCCCATCAAATAGTCCATTACTGAAGGGACTGAAAAGCTGGCTTTTGAACTAAACTAGCGGATAAATATTCAATTACTATTTATTTGGATATAATCCACTCTTTTCTTTAAAAAGGACTTTAAATGTTTGCTGAAAATCCAAATATAATACAACTCACTAAGGAAGTTTTAATTTTTTTTGTCTTTTTGCCTTTTTCTAGGGCCGCACTTGCGGCACATGGAGGTCCCCAGGCTGGGGGTCAAATCGGAGCTGTAGCCACCGACCTTCACGCCACAGCCACAGCCACGCTAGATACGAGCTGCATCTGCAATCTACACCACAGCTCAAGGCAACACCGGATCTTTAACCCACTGAACAAAGCCAGGGATCAAACCCGCAACCTCATGGTTCCTAGTTGGATCCACTAATCACTGAGCCATGACAGGAACTCCGACTAAGGAAGTTTTAAAAATGGAAAACAACATGGAAAATAAAACGCTAGTCTGTTTGGTCAACTCTGGCTGTGGCTAAGTTTCTTACAAACAGAAAAGACAAAGGAAACCAAAAAAAGCTGGGTAATAATCCAAAAGAAGGAAAAACAGCAGTTACCAAGGAATTAAAAAGTTATCCTCATGACAAACTGTGAAAGACTTCTCTGTGAGAGATTAAGAAATACTGACGTGATGAAAAAAAAATACCTATTTTCATACAATTATTTCTGAAAATGATCTTGGATTTACAAAACTCTGAATTAATCAATGATTATTCACCAAGGGACTACTTGGATAGTACAAACAGCTTTACAGTGACTAAAGAATTAATAGAATTTTGACATGCATAAGAGGAAAGACAGTTCATGATAAGGAATTAGCAGAAGCAAAGGCTTGGAGGTAGGAAATAAATGATATGTTTAGGAGATAGTGAACAATATATCTGCGCTGTGAGGAGTGTGTGAAAGGATACAATAAATTAAACTCAAGAGAAAAGATGGCACCAGGACCTTAAATCTCCCGTCAAGAAATAAGAATTTGTACTGCTGACAAATGGGAGTCATTCAAAGATTCTGAAGTAGAGAATTAAATGATCTATGTCTTAAAATGATAATTTTGTTAGTGAAGATACACTGAAAAGGTAAGATATCTGAGGAAATGTGATTAGTTAAAAGGCTATTTCAGTCTTCCAGGCAAAAGATAACAATCTAAATTAGGACACAATGTGGGATTGAAAAGAGAGAGGAAACAAATGAAAGACAAAATAAAAATAGGATGAAGAAGACTATAAAAGTGATTGCATATGATTTATGAAGAAGAAGAAAGGGTCAAATATGACTCTGAGTGTTTTAAATTGAAATAACTAATGAAAACAAAAAAAAACACAGAGGGAGGTTCAGGTCTTAAGATATAAAATTCAGCGCTAACGGATATTTGTCTGGATTTTTCTATTAGATTATTTTGGTTCTACATCTTAGGAGAAAGGTAAGGCAAATAATATATGGATTTTTAAATTTATGAGCACAATATAGGTAATATCTGAAATGAGGGGGATATGAACGTAAGTGTAAATTGGAGAAATGAAAAGAGGGTGAAGACAAAATTCTGATGAGTATCTGTAATTTAAAGGATAGGTAAGGAAAGACTCAGCAATGGAGAAAGGAGGGGTGAAAAATGAAGTGGAACAACATAGACAAGGGCATAAACCATTTTAAGAATGAGGGGCTGATTAAAGTCACAGGTTTAGTGAAGAACTTAAAAGATTAAGGAATCACTGATCACTGGTGACTTATGTGAAAACATTTCAGATAAGCATTAGAGATGATTTCTAAATATGTGCGGTAATATGCTGTGGAAACTTTAAAAGGTTTGTAACATGAAGCATATAACTGTATTAAGATAATAAAATACAGAGTCATGCATTAAAGTGAATAGAATATATATATATAATCATATAATTCTAGGTATAAAGTAGGCATAGCATAGTATTCTACAGACTTGTTAATTGTTTTGTTTTTTTTTCTTTTTGTCTTTTTGCCTTCATCTAGAGCCGCACCCGCGGCATATGGAGGTTCCCAGGCTAGGGGTCTAAGAGGAGCTGTAGCTGCCGGCCTTTGCCACAGCCACAGCAACGCAGGATCTGAGCCGCGTCTGCAACCTACACCACAGCTCACGGCAACGACGGATCCTTAACCCACTGAGTAAGGCCAGGGATCGAACCCACAACCTCACGGTTCTTTGTCGGATTCGTTAACCACTGAGCCGCGAAGGGAACTCCTAACTCATTAATTGTTAATCTTTATTTAAACATTTATTTGCAAAATTACTTTTGCTTACTTTTTAAGGATAGAAACCTTCCTTCTACACTTTTTAAGGCCACAGGAAAACTAGCAGATGCAGCACTTTTCTCTGGATTTCCTTTTTAGCTGCTCTACTCTAGTTCCAACTGGCTAAATAACAGAGTATCTGGACTCTTACCTAGCTGCTAGTCTTGAGAGAGGAAGCAATCTCTGCCCTTGTCTTTATATTTTATGTACTTAACAAAAGGAAAATCCTAGTATGTTTTTTTTCTTATGATTCAAGTTGCACTGGAAATTGATCATAAAGAACATAATTATATAACATTGCTTGCCAGAGAATTTTTCACCAATTATGACAAAATTAACTAGCTGCTATGACATTTACTTCTGAGCTCTTTGTCACTGCAAGAGTAATCTTGTATATACCGTAAAAATTTTAGTTTGCCTGAACCACCAAGAAATAAAGGGGAAGAGAGGTTATGGAATAGCTGAAAGCTTGTATCTTAAGCACCAAAACTTAACTTTTACTATTATGACGGGATGGAAGAGAGCACAAGAAGGAACTGTTCTAAAAGAAATCTGTTTCCGTTTATCTCCTGACAAACAGGAAAAAACAGAAACACAGTATGGTCAGTGTTTCTTAAATTCTTTGGCACTCTTCCCACTTAAGCCTGGGTAGTAATTAGACAGTGATTTTTTACCTTTATTTCCTTTCTATCTTCCACCACAATGCCATTTTTAAAATTTAATTGAGAGCCTAGATGATCACCTTTATTTCCACAGCTAAAAGATGTAATTCCCAGTTCTCACCTTTTGCCCCGGCCTCGTTCTCTACATATTAGCTTCTTTTTAAGGAGGAAATAACTAATGGCCTAGAATCAATCTTTGAATGTGATGTATTAATTAAGAGAATATTCCTTGATAAAAGTCCATTGCTTTCTCTACATGAAAACTTAGAGTCCCAATTATGTACAATAAAACTTATTGAAAATCTGACTCATTACTAAGTATTACCATTTTTAAAATCTCTCTTTATTGAAAGAAGGCAAGTATTAGAAGACAAGGTATTTCAAACTGACTAAACTTTCTGAAGCCACAGAAGAACAATTTTCTAAGGAAGACGCAAATAGTGTCTTTAGAGAACTTAAGGACAAAGAGGTAAGGCATAAGCACAGGGCTTAAAGAAAGGAAAAGCATAGGTAATAGATAGCCACATATGTTATATGCTCCAAAAGGCTTAAAAATAATCAGTTAAGGCAGAATTCCCACTCAGGAGAACACCTAGAGCTGCAACTTGAGCTAATGCCAACACTCAATGTGAGGCACTGGATCAGAACCAGGTAGTTTTTCAATGACAAAAATATTAGTTACATTCAAAGCTTAAAAGTAGAAAATAGTCACAAAGTCACAATACTCTTCAAATATTTGAGTAGAAATCACTTACCTCATCATAATAAACTCTGAGTTCTGCTCTTTTAGATTTCAAGTCCCAGAATACTACAGTACCATTTTCATAACCTATTAGCAGCTGGAAAACATTAAAACAATCATTTTTGTAATACCAACATTAATTTTAGCTTCTGCCAAATAAAGATGAATGTTAATAAAGAAAAATCATATTACAAAGTACAACTTTATGCAGAATACCAATTTTTCCAAACCTGAATATAGGTTTTCTCATTGAAAAAAAAACTGGCAATGAACCCTACTTCAGTATAGACATTTACTAAAGAAATCCACCTTGTGTCAAAGAAAAATTGAGGAAACATGTAAGATTATATATGATACAACATAAAAATAAGTGAGAAAATTGAAACCAAAGAAAAATAGGAGAAAAAAATAATGGTGAAATAAAGGATGAAATGTAATGTTTAATAAACAATGCATATGCCATTCAGTCCTATGTATTTGAAAAATGTGGCCACAAATTTGGTTTCAAATTTCTATCAAATTCTACTTTCTCTTTGACTTGTCAGTATTTTAAATTGGTAATTTTTGAAGTCTCCGAAGTTCACAAATGTATTCTAGAGATTCATATCACAAAAATACTTGATATTTATTTATATATCAAATAAGACAATTAAAAATATACATAAAATTCATTTCAAAAGAAAAGTATATGAGAACAGATGATTATTAGATGATCATATTCAAGACCCAGTCATTCACTAAATACTGTTAGAAGCACTGATGATTTTTACTATAATGCTATTCTGAGTTATTATTTGCAGTTATATTTTATTAAATGTAATCATTGATTTTAAAAAAAGAAAGGACAGAGTTCCCATTGTGGCTCAGTGGAAACAAATCTGACTAGTATCCATGAGGATGCAGGTTTGATCCCTGGTCTCACTCAGTGGGATAAGGATCCAGGCATTGCTGTGAGCTGTGGTGTAGGTCACAGACACAGCTCGGATCTAGCATAGCTGTGGCTGTGGCTGTGGCTGTGACTGTGACCAGCAGCTACAGCTCCGATTAGATCCCTAGTCTGGGAACCTCCATGTGCTGCATGTGTAACCCTAAAAGGACAAACAAAACAAAGCAAAAAAACCAGAAAGAATAACAATAGGCCAACATTCAAAAAATGAAAATATTTCCTACAGATCTGCCTTATGATGATTTTCTTGAAATTCAGTAGTATTACTCTGATGAAAAGTCTTATAATGTTAGCAAAGATGTTTCAATAACTCAAAAAATAGTAAAAACATAAAATATGATAGTAGTTATGTTACTCATACATATCATCCTGAGATCTAACCACTTCCCTAGAAATTTTATAACAAAACACACACACACACACACAAATAAGCCAGCTAGTAGTTATAACAAGAAATAAAGTTTCAAATATTAGGCCATGAAGTAATGTATATTACTTTTGAAGGTACAGCATATTTAAATATTTTATTATTAAATCACAAACAATAAATTTTAAAATTGATTTGACAAAAAAATTGAGCTTCATTACATACTAAATTAAAGTAAATGGCATAATGACTTCATATATTTAAAGGCAAAATTAGTGTAAACAAATGGTATTTTTTAAAATAAAATTTATAAAAGTCATATATAGTATACTAAGGTATGTATTAACTTCAACCCTTTTTACATATATGAGAAAATGATAAACAATAAAACCAAATCCTATGGGACATCTGAGAAAAAATTTCTAAGAAGTGTATGGAAAGGACATTTTTAAGTCTAAAAAATTTGGAAAATCTAACCTATGCAAGAAAAGGAATAATATAACCTTTCAGAATCTGAAAGCTAAAATGTATGAAATAATATTCTAAAATGCTACATTTTTCATACTAAACATCTGATAGACAGAAATTTATTGTTTATAAAACATTACAAGCAACAGTCTCAGTAAACATGAAAATACATTAAAATCCCTAAGAGAATTAAGAAAGAGAAAAAAAGTCCCTGAAGTCCAGGGGACACTAGACAAAATCACTCTATGTCCATGATGAATAAAGGCAAAAATAAGATCACTGTGTAATCATGTTTGATCATATCAAAAGGGAAACATCACCCAAATCACAAATATCATATATTTGTATGAAATTTCAAAAATATATCTCTCACAATAGAATATAGGTAACATACAGGCAAACATATCATCAGGACTTGGAACATTTTCTGAAGAAAATAGGTATCTGAAAAAATACCTGTTAAATTAATTAAAATCATAGATACCACATATTCCCTAATAACCATGAAAAAAATTAGAAGTCATTGACAAAAATATTTTATAAACTAAAAAATAGACTTTTAAGTATTATGGTCAAAGAAGAAATCATAATGAAAAGTATGAAACTAAATAGAACAAAAATGCCTCCTATTGAGCCTTGTGGATACAAATGAATCCTCATCATGAGGGAAATTTGTAATTTCATAAATATAGGCATACCTTAGAAATATTAAAAGTTTAGTAAACAGAATACCTAAATAAAATGTAATATTTCAATAAAGTGAGTCACAAAAATTTTTTGTGGGGTTTCTCAGTGCATAATGACTTGATAAACTGTAGTTTATCAAATGTACAATAGAATTGTCTAAAAAAAACAAAACAATGTGCACAACTTAGTTTAAAAAAGTTTATAACTAAAAAAAGGCTAACCATCATCTGAAACTTCAGTGAGGCATATTTTTGCAAGAGTAACATCAAAGATCACTGGGCAGACACTAGTGACACCAAGCTCTAACTCCAACACCCATAACCTGGCCAAGGTAGTGGCCACAGCTTGCTCTAGCATAAGCCCCAGCCAATGCTCACTTCAGCTCCAATCCTCCCACAAAAGAAAGCCACTAGGCACACACAGTCTACAAAGGGATATCCCTGTGCAATGACACATCTTACAGACCAGATGAGGTAAATGTTTTGCCTAATTCACGAAGACAAACACAGAAAGTAAGACAGAAAATACAACAGTGGAATGTTTCAAATGAAATAAGATGAAATCCCAGAAAATATCCTGATGAAATGAAGATAACAAATACACAAGATGAGTTCAAAGTAAGGTCATAAAAATGCTC
Organism: Catagonus wagneri; assembly: GCA_004024745.2. Taxonomy (NCBI): domain Eukaryota; kingdom Metazoa; phylum Chordata; class Mammalia; order Artiodactyla; family Tayassuidae; genus Catagonus; species Catagonus wagneri. The sequence goes on from PVHT021183693.1 coordinate 57,360,920, forward strand.
AACAAAGGAAAATAGGATCAGTGAGAACTCAACAAAAATTTAGAAAATATTAAAAAGAACCATTGAGAGCTGAAGAATACAATAACTAAAATGAAAAACACACCAGAGAGAATAAACAGCAGATTAAGTGATACAGAAGAAATAATAATTGACTTGGAAATAGTGGAAATTACCCAATCATAACAGCAAAAAAAAAAAAGAGGCTTTCAAATAAGGATAGTTTAAAGGACCTCTGAGACAACACTAAGACATTCACATCATAGGATTCAGTCCCAGGAGGAGGAAAGAGAGAAAGATCAGAAGACATATTTTATGAAATAATAGCTGAGAATTCCCTACCCTGGGGAATAAAATAGATATACAAGTCTAGGAATCAGAGACTGAGTTCTCCAAAGATAGAATCAAAGACATCCATGAAAAAGACATATCATAAGAAAAAGTGGCAAAAATTAAAGACAGAATTCTAAAGTTTCTAAAGGCAGAAAGAGAAAAACAGAGTCACATAAAAGGAAACCCTCAAAAGGCTCTCAGATGATTTTTTTTCAGCAGAAACTGTAGGCCACCAGAAAGAAACATGATATATTTAAAGTGCTGAAAGGGAAAAAACATAAACCAAGGATACTCAAAACAGCAAGGTTATCACTGAAAATTGAAAAAGGAGAGGTAAGTAATTCTCAAAAAAAGTGAAACATAAAAGCATTCATCACCACTAAAGAGGTGACACAAGAAATGTTAAAGGGTATTCTTTAAGTAAAAAACAAAAGGCAAAAACAAGAAATGAGAACATTCATGAAGAAAATAAATCTCATTGGTAAAGGCAAATATATAGTAAAGACAGTGGATCAATTACTTAGAAAGCTAGTATGAAGGTTAGATGACAAAAGTTCATAGACTCAAATATAACTATAATGATCAATTAGAGGATATACAAAAAAATTTTAAATATAATGTTAAAACCATAAAATGTGGTGGGGGAGAATGAAACATGTAGAACTTCAAGAAAGTGTTTGAATTTAAATAACTATCAGTTTAAAACAAATTATCTACCTATCTATCTATCTACCAAATTATCTACCAACCCATCGAACTATATATCCATCTATATATCTACCTATCTTTTTACCTCATGGTAACCACAAACCAAAAATCTACAATAGATATACACACAAAAAAGAGAAAGGAAATCAAACATTATATAAAATAAAATCATCAAACCATAAGGAAGAGATTAAAATAGGAAAAGAACAGAGAAAAACAAAAACAACCAAAAAAATATGTAACTATGGCAAACAGTACACACTTATCGATAATCACTTGAAGTGTAGATAAACTAAACACCCCAATCAAAAGACATAGGGTAAAGAGCTCCTGCTGTGCTGCAGTGGATTAAGAATACAGCATTCTCTGAAGTGGCCTGGGTTTCTGAGGTACAGGTTAGATCTCTGGCCTGGGACAGTGTCTGAAGAATCCAGTGTTATTACGGCCGTGGTGTAGGTTGCAGCTGCAGCTTGTATTTGTTCCCTGGCTCAGGAACTTCCATATGCTACAGATGTGGCTAAAAAAAAAAAAAAGAAAAAAGGTAAGCAGAGGATAGGTGATTAGATGAAAGATCATTTTTTTTTTTTTGCTTTTTAGAACCTAAATCATGGCATATGGAAGTTCCAAGGCTAGGGTTGGAATCGGAGCTACAGCTGCTGGCCTATGCCACAGCCACAGCAACATGGGATCCAAGCTGCATCTGTTAACTACACTACAGCTCACAGCAATGCTGGACGCCCAACTGACTGAGTGAGGCCAGGGATCGAAACTGTGTCCTCATGGATATTAGATTCATTTCCGCTGTGCCACAAGAACTCCCACAAGACCCATCTTTATGCTACCTATAAGAAACTTGCTTCAGAGTTAAAAATACACAGACAGACTGAAAGTGAAAGGTTGGAAAAAGTATTGCACACATGGAAACAAAGAGAAAACAGGGGTAGCACAACTCATGTCAGACAAAATACACTTTAAACAAAGATTGTAACAAAAGGCAAGAAAGGGCATTACATAATGATAAGATAGTCAATCCAAAAATAGGAAATAATATTCATAAACATATATGCAATGAACATAGGAGCAACTAAATTTATAAACAAAACATTAACAGACATAAAAGGAGAAATTGGCAGTAACAGAGTATTAGTATGGGATTTTTAACACCCTACTTATATAAATGAATAAATCATATAGAAAGAAAATAAATACAAAAACATTGGCCTTCAATGATACTTTGAACAGTTGGACTTAATAGATAGCTACAGAACATTCCACCAAAACAGTTGGACTTAATAGATATCTACAGAACATTCCATCAAATACACACTCTTTTCAAGTGCACATGGAAAAATGTCCAGGAAATATCACATGCTAGGCCACAAAATGAATTTCAATAAATTTAAGAAGAGCAAAATCATATCAAATGTCTTCCCTGACCACAATGCTATGAAACTAGGTATCAATTACAGGATAAAAGCTAGAAAAGACACAAACACATAGAGACTAAACAGACTGCTGAAAAACCAATGGGTCAATGAAAAGGAAATTTTAAAATATCTTGAGATGAACGAAAATACAAACAACTTTTCAAAATCTATGGACTGTGCCCCCACTTCCCTTGGATGATTAAACTGTAGCAGAGCCTCCTTGCCTGCTCACTTGCATCTCTCACAAGCATCCTATCTTAATCTGTTTCTTTCCTATCACTTTGTCTCTCGCTGAATTCTTCTGTGCAGTGGCATAAAGAACCTGAACCTCAGTGAATCCAGACACTGGGGGCAGTATAACTTTATGTAAGGACATTCTTTAAAGCACAAGAATCTCTCTGACTGATCAAAACGGCGGAAGAGTAAGATGCTGTCCTCACCGTTTCCCACAAACACATCAAAAAAACAAATCTACGTGTAGAATGATCTGCACAGAACATCTACTAAACATTGGCAGAACTTAAACCTCTAAAAAGGGCAAAAAAAAAAAACCCTCCATATAACTGGGTTAAACAAAAGAGAAAAAAAATGAAGAGAGAAGGAATCAGGAGACAGGACTAGCATTCCTGAGAGGAAGCTGTGAAAGAGAAAAGGAACCCACACCCTGGGAAGCCACCTAACTGACAAGATCAGCCAAGATGGAAGGACCTCAAAGTCACCAAGAAAAGTGCAGCAGCTGGACTGAGGAGGACAAAGCAGAGTGAGAGCTGCACAGATCATCTGCACCACCACCATAGACACCACAGCCTAAGAAGCTCAGGTGGGGGCTGGGCAATGAGACTCAGGCTCCAGAGACAGCAGGGACAAACCACAGCAGTCACCTCACAAACCAGAGGGAGGCATAGACTGCCACTACTAGGGGTCTGTAAACATGCTCCACCTCACCCCAGTCACCACAAAGGTCAGCAAAAAAGAGGGCACTGCAACTGAGCACCACCTGTTGTTGCTCCCACTCCCCTGGGAACAAACCGGCCTTGCTGCTGCCACTGCCAAATGCTCCAGGCGGCACCCACACATGCTTGATCACTGTCACTTCCCAAGACCCTGCAACTAGAAGCAACTTATACAGCAACTCCTGCATGGGCTAAACAGAACAGGGTGCTTCTTGCATGGACTACAGGTCGCAGCGGCAAACCACCACAGTTTTCATTGATTCCAGAGGTGGGTGTGTCCTGCCACCACTAGGGGTCTGTGAACAGGCTCCACTTGCAGCCCCAATCACCTCAAGCACACCACAGAGGAGGGCATTGCAATCGAACACTACCTGTTGTTGCTCTCACTCCCCTGGGAACACCCTGCCACTGCCACTGCCACTGCCAAATGCTCCAGGAACTGGCTAAATCTGCCTGAGGCTCATTACCACTTCCCAGGGCCCTGGGAATAGCCTGGGCTACCTTCTTGCATGTCCCTGCTACTGTCAAAAGCCTACCAGCTTTTGGCTCCTTCTCCCTGGAAATACTCAGCACCCTGGGGATAACAGCCTGCTCACACCTAAGAAAGAGACAACAAA
>PVHT021183693.1:57365954-57377426 GCA_004024745.2 Catagonus wagneri
CACTGCCAAATGCTCCAGGAACTGGCTAAATCTGCCTGAGGCTCATTACCACTTCCCAGGGCCCTGGGAATAGCCTGGGCTACCTTCTTGCATGTCCCTGCTACTGTCAAAAGCCTACCAGCTTTTGGCTCCTTCTCCCTGGAAATACTCAGCACCCTGGGGATAACAGCCTGCTCACACCTAAGAAAGAGACAACAAATATCCAAACTCCCACGCCAAAAAGAGTCACCTCCTACAAAATACAAAGGGGTGCTCCTGCATAGAAGTAGCCCTCCAAAACTATATTTTGGTTTCCCTAAACTCACAGAAAAAGAAAAATATAAGCAAAATGCAGGAGCTCAGGAACCATTCCCAGTTAAAAGAACAGGAGAATTCACCTGAAAGAGTAAACAATGAAACAAACCCCTGCAGTCTATTAGACATGGAGTTCCAAAAGGAGATAGTGGAAATACTGATCAAAATAAGGCTGGATATCAAGGAATTAAGGGCAGATATAAACAGAAATACAGATTACTTTAGAAAGGAACTAGAGAATATAAGGAGGAGCCAAGAAAAATTAGAAAATTCATTTGCAGAGATGGAAATTGAGCTAAAGGCACCAAAGAGCAGAATGAATGATGTGGAGAAATGAATTAGTAACTTGAAAGATAGAATAATGGAAATCACCCAGTCAGGACAGCAGACAGAAAAGCAAATGAGAAAACACAGAAGCAATATACGCGATCTATGGGATAATATAAAGTGGGCCAACCTACACATAATAGGAGTTCCAGAAGGAGAAGAAAAAGAAAAGGGGATTGAAAATATATTTGAAGAAATTATGTCTGAAAACTTTCCAAATCTAAAGAAAACAGATATCAAGATACAGGAAGCATAGAGGACCCCAAACAAATTGAACCCAAACAGACCCACACCAAGACAGATTATAATAAAAATGGCTAAAGTTAAAGATAAAGACAGGATTCTAAAGGCAGCAAGGGGAAAACAAAGCGTTAATTATAAGGGAATCCCCATAAGGCTATTAGATTTCTCTACAGAAACACTACAGTCCAGAAGGTAGTGGCAAGATATATTCAAAGTCCTAAAAGAGAAAATTTTGAAGCCTAGAATACTCTACCCAGCAAGGATATCATTTAAAACAGAAGGAGAAATAAAGAATTTCTCCAACAAACAAGAGCTAAAAGAGTACAGCAATACTAAACCCTTTCCAAAAGAAATACTGAAAGGGCTTCTCTAAATAAAAAAAGAAGTAAGAAAAATACGACAGAGAAAACTACAGTTGGAAAGCAATCACTTAAGCCAGCATACAGATCTAAAAAGGGGAAAACCTATTTTACAAAAACCTATTGTAAGAGTGATGATAAACACAAGGAACAGTAAAAGGACAAACATGAAGATGTTAAAAAGGACTTCAAAATCATAGAATGTGGGGAAGGAAAGTAAGAAAATCTAGACTCTTCTCTTAATAATGTGTTTGAGCCTATATGACTATCGGGCTAAAGCAAGCAGATATAGGAAGGGGCTAACTTAAAAAACAGGGCAACCACAAATCAAAACCAAACATTACATTCACAAAAACTAAAAAGAAAAGTAAACCAGCATAAAATAAGTGGAAATCATCCAACCAAAAAAAAAAAAGAAAGGAACAAAGGAGAAACTTGACTTGAAAAAGACTCATGAACCCGTATGTTCATTGCAGCACTATTCACAATAGCCAAAACATGGAAACAACGTAAATGTCCATTGACAGATGAATGGATTAAAAAGATGTGGCATATATACTCACAATGGAATACTATTGAGACATAAAAAGGAACAAAAAAATGCCATTTGCAGCAACATGGATGGAACCAGAGATTCTCATAGTAAGTGAAGTAAGTCACAAAGAGAAAGACAAATACCATATTATATCACTTAATCACTTATGTCTGGAATCTAATATATGGCACAAATGAACCTTTCCACAGAAAAACTCATGGACTTGGAGAAAAGACTTGTGGTTGCCAAGGCAGAGGGGGAGGGAGTTGGTTAGACTGGGAATCTGGGGTTAATACTGTAAACCATTGCATTTGGAATGAATAAGCAATGAGATCCTGCTGTACAGCGCTGGGAACTGTATCTAGTCACTTGTGATGGAGCATGATGGAGGATAATGTGAGAAAAAGAATGTATATATTATGTGTGTGTGACTGGGTCACTTTGCTATAGCAGAAAATTGTCAGAACACTCTAAACCAAGTATAATAGAAAAAATAAAAATCATTGAAAAAAACAAAATCTATGGAATGCAGCAAATACACTTCTAAGAGAGATGTATATAGCAAAAGAGGTCTACCTCAAGAAACAAGAAAAAACACAATAAACAAACTAACCTGAAACCTAATGGAATTACAAATCAAAAACAAATGTCAAAGTTAGTAAAAGGAAGGAAATACTAAACATCAGGGGACAAATAAATGAAAAAGAAATCAAAGGGAAAAAATCCATGAAACTAAGATTTTTTTAAAAAATAAAGAAAATTAATAAGTCTTTAGCCAGGCTCATCAAGAAAAAAGATTGAGGGGAGCTCTCAACTTCAACATCTGATAGTAGCAACTGCTACTATCATTCACTTTAATTTTGGAAATTTCAATGGACAAGATGGCTCACCAGTGTGGGGTGACTATTTTGGAAAAATCTGGCCCCACCAACAACAGCCAGCAGGCATGAGTGCTCAGAAGCCCCACACCAAACAATGAACAGCGTGGAAATACAGTCCCATGCATCAGCAGAGAGGCTGCCTAATGTCCTTCCAGCACACAGCTATCTCTAAACACACCAGACACACAGGCCCAAGCACCAGAAGGATAAGACTCAGCTCCACACACCAGTGGGCAGGCAATAATCCTTCGTATCAGGTAGCCAGCCACAAGCACCTGTATCAGCTTAACCCATAAGGGGACAGAAGCAAGAGAGGGTACAGAATGCAGCCTGCAGAATAGAGAGCACAAACACAGAAAGGTAGACAAAAATGCAACAGCAGAGAAATATGATCCAGACAAAGGAACAAGACAAAACCCCAGAAGAACAATTAAGTGAAATTGAAAAAGCAACCTATATGAAAAAGACAACCTATGGAATGGGAGAAAATAGTTTCAAATGATGTAACTGGCAAGGGCTTAATCTCTAAAATATACAAACAACTTACACAATTCAAAAAAAGAAACCCAACTGAAAAAATGGGCAAAAGAACTGAATAGACATTACACCAAAGAAGATATACAGATGGCCAACAAGCACATGAAAAAATGCTCAACATCACTGATTATTAGAGAAATGTAAATCAAAACTACCATGATGTACCATCTCACATGTCAGAATGGCCATGATTAATAAATCCACAAATAACAGATGCTGGAGAGAGTGTGGAGAAAGGGAAAGAACCCTCCTGCATTGTTGGTGGGAATGTAAATTGGTACAACCACTATGGAAAATAGCATGGAGGTACCTTAGAAAACTATACATAGAACTACCATATGACCCCACGTCCCACTCTTGGGCATATACCCAGACAAAACTTTCCTTGAAAAAGACACATGCAACCGCATGTGCATTGCAGCACTATTCACAACAGCCATGACATGGAAACAACCTAAATGTCCAGGACAGATGAATGCATTAAGAAGATATGATATATATACACAATGGAATACTACTGAGCCATAGAAAGGAACAAAATAATGCCATTTGCAGCAACATGGATAGAACTAGAGATTCTCAAAGTGAAGTAAGTAAGAAAGAGAAAGACAAATACCAAATGATAACACTTATATCTGGAATCTAATATACAGCACAAATGAAACTTTCCACAGAAAAGAAACTCATGGACATAGAGAACAGACTTGTGGTTGCCAAGGGGGTGGGGGAAGGAGTGGGATGGACTAGGAATTGTGGGTTAATAGATGCAAAATATTGCCTTTGGAATTGACAGGCAATGAGATCCTGCTGTATAGCACTGGGAACTATATCTAGTCACTTAGAGTATTATGGAGGATAATATGAGAAAAAGAATGTATAAATGTATGTGTGACTGGATCACCTTGCTGTACAGCAGAAAACTGACAGAACACTGTAAACCACCTATAATGCAAAAAATAAAAATTGTTTAAAAAAAAAGACTTTAGAGTAATGATGGTAAGGATGATCCAGTTATTTTATTGAAAAAAAAAACTGAAGGCAAAGATCAAGAAATTACAAGAAATGTTTAACAAAGAAAAAGGATATTTAAGGAGCAAACAGATGAAAACCATATACATGAAATGAAAATTTCACCAGAAGGAATCAATAGCAATATTCAGGAGGTAGAAGAACAAATACAAAAGATGGAAGTCAGACTGGGGGAAATCACTGATACGGAAGAGAACAAAGAAAAAAGAATGAAAAGAAATGAGAATGGTCTAAGAGAACTCTGGGACAACATTAAATGCACCAAGCATTATAGGGGTTGCAGAAGGAGAAAAGAGAGAGAGAAAAAAAAAGGACCATAGAAAATATTTGAAGAGATAACAGCTGAAAACCTCCCTAACATGAAAAAGGAATCACTCAAGTCCAGGAAGCACAATGAGTATACTACAGAATAAACCCAAGGAGGAATTTCTGAAGACACATATTAATCAAACTGGCCAAAATTAAAGACAAAGAGAAAAAATTGAAAACACCTAGGGAAAAGCAACACATAATATAAAAGGGAACTCTGATAAGATTATCATCTTACTTTTCAGCAGAAAACTCTGCAGGCCAAAAGGGAGTAGCACAATATACTAAAAGTGATGAAAGGGAAAAACCTATGGCAATGAATACTCTACTCAGGAAAGCCCTCATTCAGATTGGATGGACAAATCAAAAGCTTCACAGATAAGCAAAAGCTAAGAAAATTCAGCACCACCAAACCAGCTGTACAACAAATACTAAAGAAAATTCTCTAGGTAGAAAATAAATGGCCACAGCTAGAAACAAGAAAATTAAAAATGAGAAGGCTCACCAGTAAAGGCACACATATAGTAAAGGTAGGAAATCATCCACACACAAATATGATGTTAAAATCAGCAACTGTAAGATGAGAATACAGATGAAGGATACCAGAAATGCATTTGAAATTAGAAGACCAGCAACTTCAATCTTGTGTATATATATAGACTCCTGTATCAGAACTCATACGGACTGCAAACCAAAACTCTATAATATATACACACACAAATAAGAAAATTCAACCCAAATACAACACTAAAGATGGTCATCAAACCACAAGAGAAGAGAACAAAAGAGGAGGGAAAGCAAAAAGACAAACATTAACAAATCCAAAACAATTAACAAATGGTAGTAGGAACATACATATCAATAATTACCTTAAATGTTAATGGATTAAATACTCTAACCAAAAGACACAGACTGGCTGAATGGATACATAAACAAGAACTGTATATATATATGCTCTCTAAAGAGATTCAGTTTAGGTCTAGGAAAACATACAGACAAAGTGAGAGTGTGGAAAAAGATATTCCATGAATCAGTCAAAAGAAAGCTGGAGTAGCAACACTCATATTAGACAAAATAGACCTTAAAATAAATAATGTGAAAAAACAACAAAACGACAACCAAATGCCGAGCAACCTTCAACCAAATGGACTGTAAACTTCCAAAAAAGATATTCTACTCCAGAAGAAAAAGAGCAGACCACATCAAGAGGTAGGAGGGGCAATTACATGATAGAAGCAACCCCATACTTCTCAGGTGGGAAGTCCCACAGACTGGAAAATAACTGTATCACAGAGACTCAACTACAGGACTGAGACTTCCGAGTCCCACATCAAATCCCCATGCCTGGGGATCGGGCACAGGGAGAAAGAGCCCCTGGAACATCTGGCATTGAAGGCCAGTGGCACTGAAGGCCAGTGCGGCTTGTGTACAAGAGCTTCACAGGACAGGGGGAAACAGAGACCCCATTCTTAAAAGGCACACACAGACTTTCATGTGCACTAGGTCCCAGGGCAAAGAAAAGTCTCCATAGGAATCTGGGTGGAACCTGACTGCAATTCTGGGAGGATCTCCTGGGAAAACAGGGGTGACTGTGGCTTGTTGTGTGGGAAGGGCATTGGAGGTGAAGCCCTCGGGACCATTCAAGAGTGTGAATTTCTCTCGAGATGGCCATTTCTGGAAAAGCTGGTCCCTCCAAATAGCGCTGAGAAGCCCCAGGCCAAACAATAATCCAGGTGGGACCACAGCCCCAACCATCAGTAAACAGGCTGCCTAAAGACCCCTCTGGCACACAGCCAGCCTCTAATCTCATCCAGAGACAAAACCCCACCCATCAGAGGGATAGGAATCAACCCCACCTACCAGTGGGCAGGCCTCAGTCCCTCCCATGAGGAAGCCTACACCAAGCCCCCTCCATACCAACTGGAGCCACAGGGGAGGCAAACACCAGAACTAACAGAGGCTACAACTCTATTGTCTACAAAAAGGTCACCACACCAAAAACCTATAAAAATGAAAAGACAAAAAACTATAACTCAGATAAGGGAGAAAGAAATAAGCCCAGAAAACAGCTCAGTGATGAGAACATTATCAGTTTCCCAGAAAGAGACTTTAGACTGTCGATGCTCAAGACATTGGAAAGAAACTGGAGGCAAAGATTGATCATTTACAGGAAACACTGAGTAAAGAAATACAAGATGTAAAAATTAAACAAGAAGAGATGCAGAATACAATAACTGAAAAAAAAATTCATTAGAAGCAGCCAACAGTAGAATACAGGAGGCAGAAGAATGAATCAGTGCGGTAGAGGACAGATTAGTGGAAATCACTAAGCAGAAGAGAAAAGAGATAAAAGATTGAAAGGAAATAAGAGTCTCAGAGAACTTTGGGATAATGTTAAATGCACCAACATCCATATTATAGGGGTGCCAGAGGGAGAAGAGAGAGAGAAGAGGACAGAAAAAATATTCAAAGAGATAATAGCCAAAAACTTCCCTAATATGGGAAAGGAACCACTCACTCAAATCCAGGAAGTGCAACGAGTACCGTATAAAATAAACCCAAGAAGGAATACCCCCAGACACATATTAATCAAAATGACCAAAATTAAAGACAAAGAGAAAATATTGAAAGCAGCTAGGGAAAAGAAACAAATGACATACAAGGGAACCCCAATATGGTTATCAGCAGATTTTTCAGTTGAAACTCTGCAGGTCAGAAGGGAGTGGTATGATATACTTAATGTGATGAAAGGGAAAAACTTCCAACCAAGATTACTTTACCCAGCAAGGCTCTCTTTCAGATTTGAAGGAGAGATCAAAACCTTTACAGATACGCAAAAGCTAAGAGATTTCTGCAACACTAAACCAGCTTTACAACAAATCCTAAAGGAACTTCTCTAGGCAGAAAAGAAAAGGCCACAATCAGAAACAAAAACACCACAAATGACAAGGCTCACCAGGAAAGGCATATATACAGTAAAGACACTAAATAATCCATGCACAATTATGCTACCAAAACCAGAAATCATGAGAAGAGAGCACAAATGCAGGACACTGGAGATACACCTGCAATTAAGAAACCAACAACTTAAAACAATCTCATATTTATATAGACTCCTATATCAAAACTTCAGGGTAACTGCAAACCAAAAATCTATAATTGATACACAAACGAGTAAGACAAATCAACTCAACTACATCAAAGATAGTCATCTTGTGAGAGGAGACGACAAGAGAATAAGGCAAGAAAAAAGACCAAAAACCCCAAACAGTTAATACAATGGCAATAAGAACATACATATCAATAATTACCTTAAATGTTAATGGACTGAATGCCCCAACCAAAAGACATAGACCAGCTGAATGGATACAAAAACAAGACCCATATATATGCTGTCTACAAGAGACCAACTTCACTTCTAGAGACACATACAAATTGAAAGTGAGAGGATGGAAGAAAATATTCAATGCAAACAGGAATCAAAAGAAAGCTGGAGTAGTCATATTCCTATCAGACAAAATAGACTTTAAAATGAAGAACATTTTAAGAGACAAGGAAGGGCACTACATAATGATCAAGGATCAATCCATGAAGAAGATAGAACAATTTTAAATATCTATGCACCCAACATAGGATCACCACAAAATATAAGGCAGCTGCTAACAATTTTAAACGGAGAAATCAACAATAACACCATCACAGTGTGGGACTTTACACCCCACTTACATCAATGGACAGGTCATCCAGGGAGAAAATCAATAAGGAAACACAGGCCCTGAATGAAGCATTAGATCAGATGGACTTAATAGATATTTATAGCACATTCCATCCAAAAGCAACAGAATACACATTCTTCTCAAGTGCGCATGGAACATTCTCTAAGATGGATCACACCCTGGGCTACAAATCAAGCCTCAGTAACTCTAGGAAAATTGAAACATTCTCTAAGATGGATCACACCCTGGGCTACAAATCAAGCCTCAGTAACTCTAGGAAAATTGAAAGCATCTTCTCTGACCACAATGCTATACCACTGGAAATCAATACCAAGAAAAAAATGGCAAAAAATACAAACACGTGGAGACTAAACAACACGCTACTAAATAACCAATGGGTCACTGAAGAAATCAAAGAGGAAATTAAAAAATACCTAGAAGCAAATGACAACAAAGATATGACACTCCAAAACCTCTGTGGAGCAGCAAAAGCAGTTCTAAGATGGAAGTTTATAGCAAATCAAGCCTACCTCAGGAAACAAGAAAAAGCTCACATAAACAACCTAACTTCACATGTAAAGCAGCTAGAGAGGGAAGAACAGACAAGACCTAAAGTTAGTAGAAGAAAAGAAGTCATAAAGATCAGAGCAGAAATCAACGAAATAGAAATGAAGAAAACCATAGAAAAGATCAATGAAACTAAGAGCTGGTTCTTTGAAAAGATCAACAAATTTGATAAACCCTTAGCCAGACTTATCAAGAAAAAAAGGACACAAATCAATAAAATTAGAAATGAAAAAGGAGAAGCAACAGACATCACAGAAATACAAAGGATCATAAGAGACTACTATGTGCGACTATATGGCAATAAAATGGAAAACCTAGTAATAATGGACAAATTTTTAGAAAAGCATAATCTCCCAAGGTTAAACCAAGATGAAATAGAAAATATGAATAGACCAATGACAAGTTCTGAAATTGAAACTGTGATTAAAAAACTTCCAACAAACAAAAGTCCAGGACCAGATGGCTTCACAGGTGAATTCTATCAAACATTTAGAGAAGAGCTAACACCTATCCTTCTGAAACTCTTCCAAAAAATTGCAGAAAAGGGGCACTCCCAAACTCATTCTATGAGGCAACCATCACCCTGATACCAAAACCAGACAAAGATACCACAAAAAAAGAAAATTACAGGCCAATCTCACTGATGAACATAGGATGCAAAAATCCTCAACAAAATACTCGCCAACCAAATCCAACAATACACTAAAAGGATTCTACATCACAATCAAGTGGGATTTATCCCAGGAATGCAAGGATTCGTCAATATCCACAAATCAATCAGTGTGATACACCACACTAACAAACTGAAGAATAAAAACCATATGATCCTCTCAATAGATGCAGAAAAAGCCTTTGACAAAATCCAACACCCATTTCTGATAAAAACCATTCAGAAAGTGGGCATAGATGGAAACTACCTCAACATAATCAAGGCCATCTATGACAAACCCAGAGCTCACATCATTCTCAATGGTGAAAAGCTGAAAGAATTCCCGCTGAGATCAGGAACAAGACAGGGATGTCCACTCTCGCCACTACTATTCAACATAGTTCTGGAAGTCCTAGCCACAGCAATCAGAGAAGTAAAAGAAATAAAAGGAATCCAAATTGGAAAGGAAGGAAAACTATCACTATTTGCAGATGACATGATACTATACCTAGAGAATACTAAAGACTACCAGAAAACTGTTAGAGTTCATCAATGAATTTGGCAAAGTTGCAGGATACAAAATTAATACACAGAAATCAACAGCACTTGTATATACTAACAATGAAAGATCAGAAAGATCAGAAAGGGAAGCAATCCTGTTTAGCATCACATCAAAAAGAATCAAATACTTAGGAATAAACCTGCCTAAAGAGAAAAAAACACCTGTACTCTGAAAATTATAAGGCACTGATAAAAGAAATCAAGGATGACATGAACCAGTGGAAAGATATACCATGCTCTTGGATTGGAAGAGTCAATATTATCAAAATGACTATACTACCCAAGGCAATCTACACATTCAATGCAATCCCTATCAAATTACCAAGGACATTTTTCACAGAACTAAAACAAAATATTTTAAAGTTTGTTTGGAAACACAAAAACTCAGAATAGCCAAAGACACCCAGAAAAAAAAAATGGAGCTGGAGGAATCAGGCTCCCTGACTTCAGACTCTACTACAAAGCTACACTCATCAAAACCATATGGTACTGGCACAAAGACAGAAATAGAGATCAGTGGAACAGGATAGAAAGCCCAGAATTAAATCCACACATCTATAGTCAACTAATCTATGACAAAGGAGTCAAGAATACACACTGGAGAAAAGACAGCCTCTTCAATAAGTGGTGCTGGGAAAACTGGACAGCTACATGTAAATAAATGAAACTAGAACACTTCCTAACACCATGCACAAAAATAAACTCAAAAGGGATTAAAGATCTATATATAAGACCAGATACTATAAAACTCTTAGAGGAAAACATAGGCCAAACATTCTCTGACATAAATGATAGCAACAACTTCTCAGATCCATCTGTCAGAGTAAGGACAATAAAAAGAGAAATAACCAAATGGGACTTAATTAAACTTCAAAGTTTTCTGCACAGCAAAGGAAACCCTCAACAAAACGAAAAGACAACCCACAGAATGGGAGAAAATATTTGCAAATGATTCAACTGACAAGCAATTAATCTCCAAAATTTACAAACAGCTCCTACAGCTCAACACCAAAGAAACAAACAGCCCCATCCAAAAATGGGCAGAGGATCTAGGCAGACAGTTCTCCAAAGAAGACATGCAGATGGCAAATAAACACATGAAGAGATGCTCAACATTGCTCCTCATTAGAGAAATGCAAATCAAAACCACTATGAGGTACCACCTTACACCAGCCAGAATGGCCATCATCAAAAAGTCTACAAACAATAAGTGCTGGAGAGGGTGTGGAGAAAAAGGATCCCTATTACACTGTTGGTGGGAATGCAAATTGGTGCAACCACTGTGGAGAAGTGCATGGAGAGTCCTCAGAAAACTCAAAATAGAATTACCATTTGATCCAGCAATCCCACTCCTGGGCATCTATCCAGAGGAAACCATGACTCGAAAAGACACATGTACTCCAGTGTTCACTGCAGCACTCTATGCAATAGCCAAATCATGGAAACAACCTAAATGGCCATTGAC
>PVHT021183693.1:57378426-57424668 GCA_004024745.2 Catagonus wagneri
AATTGGTGCAACCACTGTGGAGAAGTGCATGGAGAGTCCTCAGAAAACTCAAAATAGAATTACCATTTGATCCAGCAATCCCACTCCTGGGCATCTATCCAGAGGAAACCATGACTCGAAAAGACACATGTACTCCAGTGTTCACTGCAGCACTCTATGCAATAGCCAAATCATGGAAACAACCTAAATGGCCATTGACAGGCAAGAGGATAGGGAAGATGTGGTACATACACACAATGGAATGTTACTCAGCCATTAAAAGGAACGAATTACCAACATTTATAGCAACATGGATGGACTTAGAAATTATCATGCGAAGTGAAACCAGTCAGACAATTAGACAGCAACACCCAATGCTACCGCTTACGTGTGGAAACTAAAAAGACACAATGAACCTTCTTACAGAACAGACAATGACTCACAGACTTTGGAAAATCTTGGTTTTTCAAATAAGACAATCTGCGGGGTGGGGGGATGCACTGTGGGTTTGGGATACAAAATCTATCAAATTGAGTTGTTATGATTTTTGTACACCTATAAGTGAAATAAAATTGTTGTATTATATATATATATATATGTATATATAAATAAAATAAAATAAATAATGTAATAAGAGACAAAGAAGGGTATTACATAATAATCAAAGGATCAATCCAAGAAGAAGATATAACACGTAAATATATATGCACCCAGCATAGGAGCACCTCAATATATAATGCAACTGCTAACAGTCATAAAAGGAGAAATCAACAATCACAAAATATTAGTGGGGGACCTTAACACCTCACTTAAAGCAATGGACAGATCATCCAGACATAAACTAATAAGGCCTTAAATTCCAAATTAGATCATATAGATTTAATTGATATTTTTGAAACATTCTAACTGAAAGCAAGAGAATACACGTTCTCCCCAAGCGCACATGGGACATTCTCCAGTATAAGTCACATTCTGGGCCACAACTGGAGCCTCATGAAATTTAAGAAAACTGAAATCAATAATGCAATAAGACTAGAAATCTACTATAAGGTTAAAACTGCAGGGAGCTCCCATTGTGGCTCAGTGGGTTACAAGCCTGAGTAGTATCCCTGAGGATGCTGGTTTGATCCCTGGCCTCACACAGTGGGTTAAGGATCTGGCATTGCCATGAGCTGTGGTGATGGTCACAAGCACAGCCTGGATCCTATGTTGCTGTGGCTGTGGTTGTGGCCCAGAGTTTCAGCTCCAATTAGACCCCAAGCCTGGGAACTTCCATATACAAGTGAAGCCCTAAAAAGCAAACAAACACGCAAAGAGAATATAACTGCAAAAAACCTCTGAAACATGTGGAGTCTAAACAGTATACTACTAAATAATCAATGGATCACTAAAGAAATCAAACAATACCAAGAGACAAATGAAAACAAAAACTCGATGATCCAAAACCTATGTTATGCAGGAAAAGCAGTTTTAAAGGGAGGTTTACAGCAAAGAAAGCTTACCTCCAAAATAAAGAAAGATATCAAATAAATCACTTAACTTTACACCTAAAGCAACTAGAGAAAGAAGATCAATCAAAACCCAAAATTAGTAGAAAGAAAGAAATCAAAAAGATCACAGCAGAAATAAATGAAATAGAGATGAAGAAAGCCACAGTAAAGATCAATGCAACTACAACTGGTTCTTTGAAAAGATAAACAAAAGTGATAAATCTTCAGCAAGACTCATGAAAAAAGGAAGCAGACCCAAATCAATAAAACTGGAAATGAAAAAGGAGATGTTACAGCTGACACCACAGAAATACAAAGGGTCATGAGAGACTACTACAAGCAACTACATGCTAATAAAATGAACAACCTAGAAGAAATGGACAAATTCTTAGAAAGGTGCAGTCTTCCAAGACTGAACCAGGAACAAGTAGAAAAGATGAAAGGACCAATTACAAGACTGAAATTGAAACTGTGATTAAAAACTTCCTACAAACAAAAGTGCAGAACCAGATGACTTCCTAGACGAATTCTATCAAACATTTAGAGAAGAGTTATCACCCATCCTTCTGAAGGTATGCCAGAATATTGTAGAGGAAGGAACACACTGACTCATTCTATGAGGTCACCATCATCCTGATATCAAAACCAGACAAAGATACCACAAAGAAAGAAAATGGTGGCCAATATCACTGAAGAAAATAGATGCAGAAATTCTCAACAAAATACTAGCAAACTGAATACAATGTCATCAAAAGGATCATACACCTAAATCACTTGGGATTTAACCCAAGAGTGCAAAGATTTTTCAATATCTGCAAATCAACCAGTGTGATACATCACACTAAAAAACTGACAAGAACCATAGGTTCATCTCAATAGACACAAAAAAAAAACCTTTTGATAAAATTAAACATCCATTTATGATAAAAATTCTAGAAAGTGGGTATAGAAGGAACTACCTCAACATAACAAAGGCCATAAATGACAAACTGGCAGCTAACATCACTCAACAGTGAAAAGCTGAAAGCATTTCCTCTAAGATCAAGAAAAAGACAAAGATGCCCATTCTCACCACTTTTAATCAACTTAGTTCTGGAAGTCCTAGCCCCCAACAATCATAGAAGAAAAATAAAAGGAATCCAAATCAAAGAATAAGAAGTAAAATGTCACTTCTTATTGCAGAGGAGATGATACTATACATAGAAAATTCTGAAGATGCTACCAGAAAACTACTCAAACTCATCAATGAATTCGGTGAAGTTGCAGGTTACAATATTAATACACTGAAATCTCTTACATTTCTACAAACTAACAACAAAATATAAGAAATACAAATTAAGGAAACAATCCCAGTTACCACTGCATCAAAAAGAATAAAATACCTAGGAATAAACCTACTCAAGGGAGGCAAAAGACCTGTACTCCAAAAACTGTAAGACACTGATGAAGGAAACTATAGACAGCCAAAACACTTGGAAAGATATACTATGTTCTTGGATTGGAAGAACAATATTGTAAAAATGACCATACTATCCAAGGCAATATACAGATTTAATGCAATTCTGATCAAATGACCAATGGCATTTTTTCATAGAACTAGAAAAAAAAAAAAATTTGCATGGAAACAGAAAAGACCCTGAATAGCCAAAGCAATTCTAAGGAAGAATGGGGCTAGAGGAATCAGGCTTCCTGACTTCAAACTATACTACAAAGCTGCACTCATAAAGCCCATATGGTGCTGGCACAAAAATAGAAATACAGATCACTGGAACAAGATAGAAAGCCCAGAAACAAACCCCCACACTTAAGGTCAATTAATTACATCAAAGGAGGCAAGAATATACAATGGAGAAAAGACAGTTTTGTAATGCTGGGGAAAATTGGACTGCTACATGTAAAAGAATGAAATTAGAACGTTCTCTAAAACCATATATAAAACAAAATAAAAGTGGATTAAAGAGCTAAATTTAAGACTGGATATATAAAATTCCTAGAGGAAAACATAGGCAGATCACTCTTCGATATAAATCACAGCAATAATTTTTTGGATCTGTCTACTAGAATAATAGAAATTAAAAAAAGCAAATGGAACCTAATTAATCTTAAGAACCTTTGCACAGTAAAGGAAACCATAAACAAAACAAAAGGTAACCTATGGACTGAGAGAAAATATTTGCAAAAGATGTGACTGACATGGGATTAATTTGAAAAATATACAAACAGCTCTTATAGTTCAATAAAAAAAACAATTTAAAATGGGCAGAAGATCTAAATAGACAATTCTCCAAAGACAGAAGACCAGGAGACACCTGAAAAAATGCTCAATATTGCTAATTATTAGAAGTGCAAACTAAAACAAGAGTGAGGGATCACCTCACATCGGTCAGAATGACCATCATCAAAAAGACTATAAATAATAAATGCTGAAAAGAATGTGGAGAAAAGGGACCCTCCTACACTGTTGATGGGAATGTGAATTTGTACACCTACTATGGAGACCACTTTTGAGGTTCCTTAAAAAAGTAAATATAAAACTACCATATCCCACTCCTAGACATATATCCACGGAAAAAGTATAACTGGAAAAGATATTTGCACCCAAATGTTTACTGCAGTACCATTTACAATAGCGAAGACATGAAAACAACCATGTCTAAATGTCCATCAATAGTTGAATAAAGAAGATGTGATATATATATACGGAATGGAATACTACTCATCCATAAAAAAGAATGAAATAATGTCATTTGCAACCACATGAATGGACATAGAGATTATCACACTAAGTCAAGTAAACCAAAGATGAATATCATATGATAGCCCTTATATGTGGAAAATAGAGAAAATATACAAATGAACTTTTTTTCAAAACAAATAGAAATACAAATACAGAAAACAAACTTACGGTTATTAAAGGGGAAAGGGGGGAGGGATAAGTCAAGGGGTTTGGATTAACATACACATACTACTATATATAAAATAGATAACCAACAAGGGCCCACTGTATAGCACAAGGTACTAGATTCTCAGTATCTAGTAATAACCAATAAAGGATAAAAATCTGAAAAATATATAAATATATGTATAACAATCACTTTTGCTTTACACTTGAAACTAACAAAATATTGTAAATCAACTATATTTCAATAAAGAAAAAAAGTAATTTAACATTAAAGAAGTAAATAAAGCACCAAACCTATACTAAATAATTTATTCAGGTGTTTTACATAGTACTTAGCAAAAATTATATACCTGAAGAAACAGTACTTGTAATGAAAGTGATACTTCAGATCTCATGTTATCAACTTTGTTTCCTCATCATAAAGGACAATTAATACTCAAAATTAATAAGAATTAATTCTGTAATCTGAGAACACTGGGTATTAACTATTTATAAAATTAAGACTGGTTATGATTACTTAATATCGGTCATTCACCATTACCATTACTGAATAGAAAACAGCAATGTTTAAGGATATTGATAATCATATTTTTAAGTTCAAGTATTGATATTTGCAAACAGAAGTTTGCACAGAAGTTGTTCTATGCCATCTTCAAAATTTAGAATTAAATATCACCTTTATAGGTAGGTGAAACTAAAGACTTAATTTGGGACCATTATTAGTATAAATCATTCATTTGCCCATTCATTCAACATATTTTAATTTTAGTTTACACTGAATGCTATGAATGTTCAAGATGCTAGGTATAAAACAACAGTAAGAAACACCTTTATTCAAGAATGAGGATAATAAATTCAAGAATAATGGTATTTTAATACTCACTTTCCCTTCATCCCTTGGGCTGTCACTTAAGTGTACAACTGGACCTGGATGAGTCTTTGTGGATCTGTTAAATCAATTCAATAATTTAAAAAATATTAAAACACCTTACTGTTAGAAACTGGAGAGAAAATTAAGATTATACTGGAATACACTCCTAATGTTCTGGAGTTTAGCTTAGATTGATTTGAGGGTTTGGTTGTTTAATTTTTCTTTCTCCTACCAATGATTGAAATACGTCTGTTTCTTGTTTTTTTTTAATCAGGTTTAAGAACATAGATCTACAGAACAATGCAATTCTTCATTATCTTATACGCTTACATGTTGCTACATCTGGTTCTCTGAAAACTTGAGAATGAACTTTTACTTATACAGACAACAGAACTTAGTGCGAGGCTGGTGTTATGAACCTACTTCAACCAAATTGCAAAGCACATACCTAATTTAAAATCTCCTTTGACTAGAAATCTCTGATTTTGCTCCTAAAGAAAGTACACTGGCTCCTTTGATTTACAAAGAGACTCTAGTGATAGTCAACTTAAAGAAAACTGAGATACCAGGGAAACCTAGTTCACTGGTTATGTCTCATTTATCTTGTTAACCAGGGTAGTTAACAGTATAAGAGCATAATGCTAAAGAGATCATTGCTCTGTCTATCTGAATTTAAATTTATTCTATTCTAATATCTGGTATGTCTTTTATATTTCCTATTCTATGTTGAATATGATTATGTCATGGTTAAATATGATATGAACTGACATGATATAGACTATTATTGCTCATTTTCTATGTCCTTTCTTCAATGACCTAATAGAGCTAGATTAACCTTATTATTAGTATATTGACATAGCTTATTTACTGACATAGTATATTGACATAATTGCTTAAGCATACATGAAAACCATCAAATATTCTACATAAAACAATAAAGAAGATTTAAATTTTAGAAATTCTTTGGAATCAGACAAATGTGACAAATTAAGTAACTCTAGGTTCCCCAGATACTGACTCCCCAGAGTAACTCAGAGAAATAAATATATAGTTGTTAGATATTTTGTTCGTGGTTTTAACCTAAATTTTTTCACTCAAAAATGGAGAGGCAGTACTGAACTCACTGAATAATTGTAAGGGTTAGTGTATGTGTATATATATATATATATATATATATATATATATATATATATATACACACACACATACACACACACACATATATATACATATATATATATATATATATATATATATATATATATATGGCACCTAACATAATGTCATATAGTACCCAATAAATAGTATGTATTATGATTGTTGTAAACCATTGGAATAATTAGAAAACAGTTATTATTTGCATTCCAGGATATGTTCAGGACAAAAACTAAACAAGGTTTAATAAAAAGTTCACAAAGTTTTTTGCAATTCTTCCATGTTTTTATGTAACATATCACTGATATATTAATGCAGTGCTTTACTACAATAAAAATGCCTCTGATAAAAGACAATGTGCTTCAATTACCTTTGGTACCTAATAATATCTAACACCATAAATCCCTGTCTCTTGAGGTTGATTAGAGTAACAAATACCAGATTACTCCAGGATAAATTAGTCAATATAAAAGGTGTTTCACATAGTGTTCCACATCAAAAAGTTTGGGAAACCCTGAATTGAAGTTAAATATCTGTTCTCTTTTATAGAACTTCTTAGAGCCATAATTTGCAAATCACATTGCAAATCTTCAATATTTTCCAAAATTATTGGTCTCCTTTTTCATTGACCCGCTATTGAGGGAAAGACTGAAACACAGGCTGTGAAAGACTGAAATATAGTTTGAGAAACACTAGTTAGACCACACCTGACACTCTTCTATTTAGCTTATCAGACTCTTTTTATAAAACTAACTCAAGTTCAGAAAATAATCTAGAACTAAACTTCAGTTATTTGTAATAAGTTTTTCAGACCACAGAAGAAAACTTTTTATTAAAAAACCCTGAAACAGAAAAAAAGTTAAGAGAAAAAAATCTCTTTGAGTTAAAATAGGTTCACTATCTACAAATTTACTACCTCTTTTATTTATTTTTCATTTTTTATTTTTGCTTTTTAGGGTCGCAACTGTGGTATACGGAGGTTCCCAGGTTAGGAGTCAAACTGGACCCTATGCCACAGTCACAGCAATGCAGAATCCAAGCCACATCTGTAACCTACACCACAGCTCATAACAACGCTGGATCCCTGACCCACTGAGGCCAGGGATCGAACCCGCATCCTCACGGATACTAGTTGGATTCATTTCCGCTACACCACAGTGGGAACTCCTGCTACCTCTTTTATATATTCTCTTCATGTACAATCTGGTAATATTCTCATAGTTTCAATGACCACATAAATTCTGCTCTTACTAAGTTCAGATGTACATAACCCACTCCCTACCATTCTCCTATATGAATTCCACTGAATATTTTAACAACATATACAGCTTAACCTACCTAATATTAAACTAATATCTTATTCTAAAACCTACTCAATCTCCTGTATTCTTTCACTAAATGGGACCCTTATCTATATAGTTGCTGAAGTCAAACACTTTGGGATCACTTTTAATTCTCTATTATTCTTACATCTTCCCACAATACCCAAATAATGCATCTTTCAACTTCTATTTCTTTAATGTCAGCTTATCTCCCTAAATCCACTGTAATTTTTCCAAGAAAACAATATTTTCTCTCTCCAATCATTTCACCTTACCTGCATTTGGAACAGAATTCCTAAATGCAAATTTGGTCAATTCTCTGCTTAAAACTCTTCAAAATCTATGTCCTGATCTTAGCTAAAATCCACATGCTCAAACTGGCTTACAAGCCTTTCATACTATATATCTTGATTATCTTCTCACTATTATCTCTTGCTGTGCTTTCCCCCAGCCTTTTCAATCAGCTACAAAACTTCTGTGCATAGAACAAAAACTCTCTCACATTCTATCCTTTAAATCGCCTGTTTCCTCTTTCTCCCCCAATTCTCCACTCATTTAACTGAAACACATCCTTGAATTTCATGGATGTAATTTCCTTCACAGACATTTCTCTGAGACATCATGTCTATATTAGGTATCCTTCTTAAGGAATTGCCACATTGTATTTCCAATAAACTGTAATTGCTTTTTTACTTAATCTCACCTTTATTCGACTGGAAGCCCTGAGAAGAGAGAAACTTTGCCATCTCAGTTTACACTTGTTTCTAGAATCTAGAATATCATGGTGCTCAATAAATATATCCAAAGACTGTTACACTAGTAATTTAATCTAAATTTCATGCTCAAAGTTTAATCACATGTGAAAAAAAATAGGTTATGCTTTTTAAAAAGCTAGAGCTGTCCTGCAGAAACAGCTATTGCTGTGCTATCACCTGGAATATATTTTCACATGTAAAATTTTTTAATGTTGGTTTTGTTTTATACTACTATTTTATAAGATATTCTGCAAACACTATCATTTCTACAAATATCACAAAGATGGCTTCAAATTTCTAAATAACCAGTATATACATTAAAGGAATACAAATTATTTATAATTATGGGAATTGGCTACAATTACAATTAAAAGATTTCACTAAAAATAGAAACAGCTAAAAAATAACAAACATTGAATTAAAAGTACTTCAAATCAGAACTTAAAATAGAAATAATCTCACAAATCTCTTAAAGATAATTCTGCATTTATCATACTGCATTTGTCATACTTTAAACATGTTTTGTTAAAATTTGTTTAAAATTCTGTTTATGACTCTTCTTAATTAAACATATTTCATTATTGTCCTATACGCTTGACACATATTAAGAAGTGGCATGCATTTCCTAATGTTTTTCAAGAGGCAGAGAGCAATTAAAAGACTGACTGTTCTGGGGTATTAGAAGTTGGCATTTAAAATTAAATCTATAAAAATGGGACTCTAACTCCATGGAACACACTTTTGGAAATGTGGTCTAAATAAAGCAAGAAACAGTCAAGAGGTAAGATGGCTACTAATAATTTCTTGAGAATACTTCAAGGTCATTTTCAAAGGCATGTACAATTATATAAAACACTGGATTGATATAAATGGTAGATTCTATACTGAATCACATGTAAAATCATACTGTGAAAAATAAAAGTGCCTTATTTCTTTAATTTCTAATTTTACCTTCTTTTATAATACATACTTCAAACCCTTCATTAGTCCTAAAATCATAAAGTATGGACTATGTAAACACATATAGGGTATAAGTCATAATTTAGGTAGTATTAATTTAAACTATGAAACAAACCAAAGTAAATTAGTACAGAAACAACACTGCAAGAGTGGTGAAATATTTGATCTGTTTAAATAGTAAACTCTTCTTAATTACGTTAGTAGCATTCAACTGAACAGAAATGATACCTCTATACATCTATTACTATTTGTACTAATATTATATTGGTAAATTTCTATAATTTGATCTGTCAAGCTTACTTGTATCTTTATCAATCTCTTATAAAAATATTATGAAAACAAATACTAAATTCAACCCTATTTAATGCTTTTATAGAACTAAGATTATAGGGGGAAAGCCTTTCCCAAATAACTGATAAAATAAATTTTTGGGAGATACATAACTGTCTAAGGGACAAATGTTTTTAAAAATATACACATAAGGAGTTCCCATTGTAGCTTAGTGGGTTAAAGAACCGGTCACAGTCTCCATGAGGACATGAGTTTGATCCCTGGCCCTAATCAGTCAAGTTAAGGATCTGGCAATGCCACATGCTGTAGCATAGGTCACAGATGTGGCTCAGATCTGTGGTTGTGGCGTTGCCTGCAGCTGCAGCTCCACTTTGACCCCTAGCCCAGAAGCATCCATATGCTGCAGGTGTGGCTATAAAAAAGAAATATACATATACACAGAGGCTATTAAAATATCTATGAGCGAAACAGCTCACACCAATTATAGTTATAATTGAAGGCTGTAAGTCAATAGGACTGTGTAACTATATATCATACCAATTTTCAATAATGTCATCATTTATTTAGTAGCCACTCTGTGGAAAGCACCAAAATAAGCCAAATATGAAGAACAAGAGAGCAATGAACAAGGGTTCTGCCCTGGAGCAGTTCTTACTCTAATGAGAAAGAGATATCATAATTTAGGAGAAAAAAAAAACATCTGGAGTTCCCGCCATGGCACAGTGGGTTAAGAATCCAACTGAAGTGGCTCGGGTTGCAGCTGCAGTTTAGATTCAATCCCTATCCTAGGAACATCCATATGCCATGGGTGTGGCCCTAGAAGAAACTAAAAAGCATTTGGATATATTATAAGACTATAACCAGTAACGACCTTCTTACCAAAGAATACACATATATGTTGAAACACTGGGAAGAGAGAATAGCAGATTTATTATAAGACCAGAGTCAAGTTTCACAAAACAGTTTGTTTTAATCAGCTTCTGGAGAAGAACAATTACGTAACTTAGAACATGTATATGTAGGAGAGAGAATGGGCCAACCTCAAGTCAAACATATCTTATTAAGAACCTAATATGTACAGAGCATAAACAATTAGAGAAATACTGCTTTTCCAATTAATACATTGCCCAGGAGAACTGTCTGTGTAAATTCTACAAAAGATGGCTTAGAATTCCATTAAGTATCACATTTGAGGGATTTCACACTTTACATGTGCAGAAACATGAATATCAGTACCAAAGTGAAAGTGGTAATTGCCATCAACCACATATCCAAAGAGCTGTATACATCACCACATAAAATACAGTGATGAACTGGTTCTTTTTGGAACCCAGAACAATATGTTCATGAGGCAAATGAAGAATAAGTTACTGGTATTTGAAAATACACATATTCATGACTATACACTGATCATGATTAGTTTTACATAAAACTAGACGTGATCACAACTCACTTGCCATTCCCACTGGATGTGGCTACATAAAATCTGACTACAAAGAAATGATTCCATGAATAACTTTTAGAATAAGCCTTACTATTTTATCAATGAATTTTGCATACATAATAACCCTTCATTATTTACAGTATTTGGAAAGTATAAAATTAGCCTGTTAATAGAGTATCTATTTTTAAAAGCCTTTATGTTTTTAAATCATTTTAGCTGAACTTTTCATTCCAATTAATCACAAATTAGCTTCGATGTTTCAAATAACTCTGCAACTGATGAATATGTTACATAACCACAGAAATATTTAGTCCAAATAAAGTAGTATTCAAGTTCAAACTTACAGTTCAATTGCCTTGTTCCACATGATAACATATCCAGAAAGAATGAAAGACTCAATATTTACAATATGTGTATTTCCTCTTTCTGTTCCAACATAGAGCCATTTACTCTGGAAAGGTAGATGACAGTAAGTAATTCTGAAAGAAAGAAAATTACAATTAAAATATCTAAATTTTATACCTGGGCAGCATTATATTTTCCCTACTATTATGTATGAAAACTATATAAATAATAAAATGTACTACATACTCAAGTAGGACTTAGTTATTAGCAGAGGTTATAGGATAAAAAGCAATAGTATATCATTAAAAACAATAATATAATAAGAATTACTACTAAACAAGTGTCTAACATGGGCACTGATATATATTATTTCTAATTCTGAGAACAGCACTTTAAGACAAATATATATTTGTTTTACCAAGAGGAAAATGAGGCCAAGAATTTTTTACTTTTACCTCGCCTAGGACTGACAGCTAATATGTGGCAAAACTGGGATTCAATCCATTCCTGTTTCACTGCAAAATTACCATTTTTCTACCAAGATACATTGTTTGTTTTTTTCAGTAACATTTACTTCAAATAGAAACTATGTATATATGAAACAGACATTTCAGAGTTCTCAGAGACTCTGTAGCTTTGTTTATATATGATAAATTATTTTTATTCTAATGCTTGGCATCTAAGTAGTATAAAGAAAAACCATAAGGTCAGAGATCTCACTGGTCCTTTACTTATTTATTTTTGGTTCTGTATTCATCTTCACAATGGGCTTTCTAATCGATTCTGGGAAACTGCTCCATAGCCAAAGCAACTAAGACTCCTACATACAAAATCTGGGAAGAGAGTCATCTATACACAGCATCATCCCCTTTTCTAGTTTGGCCTGCTTATGCTCCTTAAACACTCTTAAAAAGACAAGAGGGATGAGTTCACAGTTATCCCTTGTCCGAACGTGTTATTAAACCATTACGTTTCCTAGAATGTACTCATAAAAGGAGCTCTGGTAAATTGTTAGAAGAGCAGAACATAATTATGAGACAAGGCAGACAGAACAATATGAAAAAAAGGAATATGAATGGTAAATTTAACAAAATATTCCATCTTGTATGTCTTTATGTAAGAGTAAACATCTAGTCTATCAAATTCATATGTCAGTCTGGTTCACTGATTTTCTCTACACCAAATTTGTCCATTCAAAAGTAGTCAGTTGCACACTACATCCAAAAATATAGAAGTCTTGTTGTTACATACACATTTACAGAGTTAATTGATAATCTAAATAAACATATACACTAGACAATTCTGGTTAAAACCTCAAGTCTAGAACTGCTGTTGTCGAAAGATACTTAATAATGTTCCAAAGAGAGTAAGTTAATGTCCATGTTTCTAGGTAATGAACAATCAATTTGCATTTCAGTCTATGTAGAAAGAGGAAACATTTTAAAAAGGATTTAAGATCACCCTTTCTGAATATAGGAAAAGTAAAAAAAAAAAAACAAAAAATGCTAATCCTACAAAAGTAGACACAAATATGGGAGTTAGGTAGAAAAGGAGCAGACTTCAATATTACATAGTCATTTATAAGGTTAAGAAGAAAAGTCCAAGAACTGCCAGGTTTCAGTAATGAGACCTGAAGCAAGCAGCAAAAGTTCAATACAGAAGACTGTATATATATACAAGAATAGTGGAATACATAAAGAGTCAAACGGAATTATAAATATTCCTTGAGACAATACCACTCTATTCCTCATTCTTATTGATAAAAACTAGAATCTTGATGACAAAAGGGTTCCATCTTATGTCTGATGACCAACAAACAGGTAGAGGTTAAACAAGAAGGAAAGATTTCCAGACTTAATATGAACCCAATAAAAACACTAATGAAAAGATACACACACCGCTATATTCACAACAGCCAAGACATGGGAGCAACATAAGTGGCCATCAATAGATTAAGAGATAAAGAAGACATGGTTATGTATATACAACGGAATATTACCAAGACTAAAAAAGAATGAAATCTTGCCATTTGTGAAAACAGAAATGGACTTCTTCCTCAGTGAAATAAGTCAGACATAAAGACAAGTATTATATGATTTCACTTATACATGGTATCTAAAAAACAAAACAAATGAATTAACAAACCAGAAATGGAGTCATAGATTTAGGGAACAAAACAAATGGTTGCCAGAGTGGAGGGAGGTGGTAGGATGGGTAAAATAGGTGAGGGAAATTAAGAGGTACAAACTTCCAGTTACCAAATAAATAAGTCCTAGGTATGAAATGTATAGTCTGGGAAATATGATCAGTCATGTAATATCTGTCATCTTTGTACGGTGACAGATGACAACTAAACTTATCATGGTGATCATTACATACAGAAATATCAAATTATGTTGTGCACCAGAAACTAATATAGTATTGTAGGTCAGTTATACTTTTTCTTTTACTTTGTGTGTGTGTGTGTGTATGTATATGTGTGTGTGTGTGTGTGTGTGTGTATACACATTGGATATATATATATATGGATATTCATTAAACATTGTCATAATCATTCCATGACACGTGTACGTCAAACCATTATGCTGTATACCTTAAACATATATATATGTCCATATGTCAATTTTATCTCAATAAAGTTGTGAAGAAAAAAAGAAACTGAAACCTAAGGACAACCAATCATATAAAGTCAACTAGCTTTTCCCAAATAAAGCAACTATTTAAGCTATAACCAATCAAATAATTCCCTCTTTTGCTTTTATGTCTTATCTACAAAACTCTTGCCCCAGCTCCTATTTGTGGAGCAATCCTATCTACTTCTGATTGGCACTGCCCAATTCAAATTGACTTTGTTCAAATAAACTTTTAAAATTGTTTTAAAAAGTAATGTGATTTACTTAATATGAGTGACATAGGTAAAGGAGAGGCCATGATTCCTTGTCGTGTGTATGTGGTAATCCTAATAGTGACTAATCAATATCCTTATAGAACTTAATTTATTGTATTTAATAGTTACATTTTCATTTACAATGTATTCCTACCACCACCACCTACAAGATGAAGAATTTTCTATTATATGTGAGCTTTGGAAAAATAATGTTGCTCCTATATCCATATTCACTATCATACTTCTATAGTAAATCATCTAAGACATTCTTAGTCTTCCAACCATTCATCCATTTACTCAAACTTCACTGAATAATTCTTTTTAAACAAGTACTGTCCTTGATTACAACACACTGGTTTTCCTTCAAAAAAAATAATATCTAATAAAGACATAAGGTAAATTAACAAGAAAAATAAAAGTAAAATGTGTTAATTACTATGAAGAATTCAAAGGAGGGAGTCATTAATTCCAGTAAGGGAAATAAAGGAAAGCTAATGCAGAAAATTGTATTTTTTTTTTTTGTCTTTTTCTAGGGCTACACCTCCGGCATATGGAGGTTCCCAGGCTAGAGGTCTAATTGGAGCTGTAGCCGCCGGCCTACATCAGAGCCACAGCAATGCGTGATCTGAGCTGCATCTGCAAACCTACACGACAGCTCACGGCAACACAGGATTCTTAACCACTGAGTGAGGCCAGGGATTGAACCCGCAATCTCATGGTTCCTAATCAGATTCGTTAACCACTGAACCATGATGGGAACTCTTGTATTGGTTTCTTTGGTTTGGTGGGGTGGGAGTCTGGCTTTGCATGCAGCATGAGGAAGTTCCCAGGCCAGGGATTGAATCCAAGCCATAGCAGTGACAATGCCAAATCCTTAACCACTAGGCCACCAGGGACCTCCAGAAAACTGCATTTGAATTGGGCCATTAAAGACTCTGCGATTTGCAATATATATGTGTGTGTATACATATATACACATTGGATATATATATATATATATATATATATATATATATATATATATGGATATTCATTAAACATTGTCATAATCATTCCGTGACACATGTACGTCAAACATTATGTTGTATATATATATACACATATGCATTATGCTGTATATATATACATATATGCATTTTAAGTAAACAAAAATACATGTTTCTCAAGCTGGAACAATACATAAATCTTCAAAAAAATGTTGCTGATCCTCACTTTTGACTTACTTTTATAACTTCTTCAACTTATATATAAAAGTAAGGTATAAGTTCCTCATACTTATGGCTCTTATATACACATAAAAATATAAATTAAATACAAATAAACCTACAACTAGAATACATTAATTTACATGAGAGATTATATTTTTATAAAAATAAAATAACTTCACAATATCGATATGGTTCTGAACGCATAGGTTCTTTTGAATTTGGTGTGTCCATACTTGTTTTGTATTTCTCTTCTCCATTTGCCTCTGTTTGAATAGCCTTGAATTCTGATCCATAGTACAACGCTATCACATAATTTTACAGTCTTCTGACCTGAATATAATACATGTGCATAGTGCATAGTATACTTTTTAAATAAACAATCGAAATCTACTTGGTGCCAACACAGTCATAAATGCAACTATAACTTCAATACTGAAATCAGGTAGCAGTATCTTTACACAAAAGTTTGTTCAGCTCATTTAGAATGTTTCCATTTTCTAATTATAAAAATAAAAATATTACTGGAGTTTCCTTGTGGCTCAGCAGGTTAAGGATCTGGAATTGCTAGCACTGCAGCTCTGGTCACTGCTGTGCCATGGGTTCAATCTCTGGCCCAGCAACTTCCACATGCTGCAAGCATGGCAAAAATAAATAAGTAAAATATTACAATCAGAAATGACTGTGGATAATTCACAACACAAAGACTATGCCCACAGGCCCTAGCTTGAGAAAAGCTGTCAGTACACAAACCAAAAATATATTTTTAAAAAGGAACTGGCTTAAAATTACATAAATTAGGCTGTATAAAATTTAGTGGAAGATTTTAACTTTCAAACATTTTCCCCTAAATCCTAACACAGTTCAATTTTGGTCTTATTTTTTGTCTAGATTCCAGGTGAAACATCTAGCACCAGGCATAATGACTCTAAGTCCAGACCCTTCTATAAATTTTCTTTTATTTTTGGCCATTCCTGTGGCATGTGGGAGCCAGAACCAGGGATCAAACCCATGCCACAGCAGCAATCCAAGCCACAGCAGTGCTAACACCAGGTCTTTAACCAGCTATCCCACAAAGAAACTCCCACTTCTATAATATTTATAATTATTCTTTACAACACCATTATACTCAGAATCAGGTGTACGAAGCTCCATATTAAAAATACAAATATCAGAGATGAGGATTTAGTAGTTCTGGAGTAATATCTAGGAATAATGTTTTAAAACTCCATGGGCAGTTTTGATGCACAACCACAGTTAAGTACCACTGAGTTATAACAGCTTTAAATCTTTAATATAGATAAATATCTAGCTAAAATGAATATTATCAGATTTCAGTCATATAAATTGTGATTTCATTGACTTGGAATGGAACATATGATTGGTAATTTAACAAGTATCCTCAGTACTTGCTATTCAAAATGAAGTCCATAGACCAGCAGGAGCATGGATGTTACCTGGAAGCTTAACAGAAATTCAAAATTTCAGGTCCAATCCCAGAATTAGTTACTGAATTTTATGAAGAACCCCCAGATAAGTCACAAACCCATAAACATTTAGGTAGCACTTCTCTAGGTGATTCTAATACAGATAATTCATGAACTATATTTTAAGAAATGTAGTGCTGTGGCTGAATGACTGCTACTTACTAACTCTTCAAGTTTTCGGTTAAGAACCTAAGTTAATAGTAGGGATTAAGCCTTGTAGCAGGAATAAAGCCTGGTGGTATGAATAAAGCAATGGAGTCCCCACAAAACAGCTAATGATGGTTAAAATAATGATCATAATAGTCACAAAAACAGCCAGAGAAAGGGACAGATAGCTGTACTAAGATTCGCTCAGCATCTTACGTCAAAAACTGATATTTAGGAGTTTTAGTAGAAAAAAATCAAATCATGTAAAAGCAAAAATAATTAAAATTTCTTTCAGAAAAAGAATCTGATAATTTTGGACAATAAGTACCTTGCTAGTATCATGATATAAGATAAAATTAAATAGATAGTGAAAATTTAAATAAATTTCATTCATGGTACTAGTGAGCTTTAATTAACCAGACAGTAAAAAAAAAAAAAAAAAACCACCCGATTTTATTGTCCATAATT
Organism: Catagonus wagneri; assembly: GCA_004024745.2. Classification (NCBI taxonomy): domain Eukaryota; kingdom Metazoa; phylum Chordata; class Mammalia; order Artiodactyla; family Tayassuidae; genus Catagonus; species Catagonus wagneri. The sequence continues at coordinate 57,396,135 of PVHT021183693.1, forward strand.
GGCTTGAAAACTAACAAATGTAAGTTAAATTTTAAAAATAAGTCAAATCTCTGCATTCCCAAAGGGAATAACATCATGGTTTTTGGCAAATGCAACTCTGAGAAGCTTATTCTCATTCTCCTACAGCAAAAGAAATAATATTTTCTATCTTCACTTAAATTCATAGCATATTTCAATTTCTAAATGAGAGAATTAGTAGAGGCCACAAGGGAGCAGGACTTAGTCATCGGTCCTCTGGTCATGGTGATAAAAGTCCAAGTGTAATGGGGAGCCATAATACCACTCTAGTAAGATGCCTCTCCCTATCTCAGGTGTTAGTAAAGGCCAAACTAGGGAACTTGAACTTCTATTCCCATCTGGTAGTAAAAAGAGGATACCAGGAGTTCCTATTGTAGTAAGCAGAAATGAATCCAACTAGTATCCATGAGGGTGGGGTTTGATCTGTGGTCTTGCTCAGTGGGTTAAGGATCCAGCATTGCCATGAGATGTTGTATAGGTAGTAGACGTGGCTCAGATCTGGTGTGGCTGTGGCTGTGGTGTAGGCTGGCAGCTACAGCTCGAATCTGATCCCTAGCCTTGGAACTTCCACATGCTATGGGTGCATCCCTAAAAAGCAATGAAAGAAAACAAAAGAAAAAGAAAAGAGGACACTAGCCCTTCTACTGCCAGGGCAATGTCAAAACAACCCAACCAAAACAGAAGGTTTAAGTATGACCTCGGGTGTCATAATCTTATACCAAAAATGTTCAGTCTGAATTTAAAAATCACATATCAGAAATAGAAAAACCTCAACTTCAATGAATAAAAAAAGATGCCAGCACCAAGATGATACAAATGTTAGAATTCACTGATAAATATTTAAAAGAAGCTACTGTAAAAATGAAATGTTACTATGAATAAAATGAGATTTAAAAATAGAAAATCTGAGCAAAGAACAGGAGATAAAAAGAAGAACCAAATGCAAATTTTACTACTAAAAAGTAAAATAAAGAAAATTTAAAAACCTCTAGATAAATTCAACAGCAGAATACAGAGACAGAAGAGTCACCAAACTCAAATATAAAACAACTTAAACTAGCAAATCTATAAAACAGACAGAAAATAGATATTCAAAACATCAGAGACTGAGAAACCTGTGAGACAAAAACAACAGATCTAACAAACATGTTATCAGGGTCCAAGAAGGAAAAGAAAAAGAATGGGACTGAAAAAGCAGTAAAAAAAGAAAAAATTAATAATGTTGAAAAACTTCCCCAAATTGGCAAAAGGCAAAACAAAGCATTCAAGAATCTGAAAAAAAAAAGCAAAAGGATAAACTCAAAGAAATAAAACCAAGACAGAGCATAGCCAAACACCTGAAAACTAAATAAGAAAAAAAATCTTGAAAGTAGCAAAGACAAACAACATTTTAGCCACAGGGGAAAACAAACTCCAATGATCTATTTCAACATCAAGCATGAAGAAAAAACAACAGAGTAAAAATATGAGTAAATACGATAGATTTTCCTTTTCCTCTTGAATTTCCTAAAGGTTTGATAGTTGAAGGAAAAATTATAACATAGTCTGAATTGTATCTAAATATTACTTATCACTATAAGTGAGGAAAATTAAGGGAAATAAAAAAGAAAAAGTCATTATACTTCATTCAAACTAGGAAAATGCAATAGCAATAGACTAAGCAACACATGTCTAATCCATGAGCCTAAGAAGTTGTCACAGGAGTAAAAAAATACATTGATCTGAATGATACTAGAAATTAGTAAATCAAAATACGTAGAACAGAGCTAAAGAAACGTCGAGGGAATTTATAAGAAATACTTGCATTAGTAAAAAAAAAAAAGAAAAGTAGAGTTCCCACTGTGGCTCAGCAGTAATGAACCTGACTAGTATCCATGAGAACACAGGTCTCACTCACTGGGTTAAGGATCTGGTGTTGCTGTGAGCTGTGGTATCACAGATGTGGCTCAGATTCCCGTGTTGCTGTGGCTCTGGTGTAGGCCAGCAGCTGCAGCTCCGATTATACCCCTAGTCTGCGAACTTCCATATGCTGAGAGTAAGGCCCTAAAAAGACCCCCCCAAAAAAAGGGAAAAATTTCAAATCAATGGCTAAACTCCCACCCTCAAAAACCTAGAAAAATAAGAGCAAAATAAACCCAAACCAAGTGGACACAAAATACTAATGATAAGCAGAAGTCAATGAAACTGAAAACAGAAAAACAATGATAATCAATAAACAAAAAGCATGTTCTTTGAAATGTTTAATAAAACTGAAAAATCTCCAGCAAAACTGACAAGAAAAAAAAAAAACAGGAAAGACAATTTACCAATATTAAGAATTAAACAAGGATTATCACAACAGACTTATGCAATTTAAATACAATAGTAACAATTTTGTACAAGTTTATCTAACAATTTCTGAAATGAATTAATTCCTCAAAAAGCACAAATCAGCATGATTCCCCAAATCTGAAGTAGACTAAATAGTCCTATAACTATTACAAAAAATTTAACTATTACAAAAATTTAATTAATAATTTTTAAATTTTCTGAAAAGAAATCTTCAGGCACATATAGTTTCACAAGAGAATTCTATCAAACATTCAGAGAAAATTATCACCAATTCTAATAATCTCATCCAGAAAACACAGGAGGAAAATCAGACAAAGACAATAAAATAAAATAAAGAAAACATGTATACCTTAAATATAAACATCACTAGCCAATTGTAACTCAATAAATTTGGGAGTAGAGAGAAAACTACACATCAATACTCATGAATAGAGATGTAAAAATTCTTAACAAAAGATTAGCAAATTGAATTCAGCAACATATAAAAAGGCCAACAAGAGAGGCTTATTCCAGGAATGTAAGACTAGCTCAATATTTGAAAACTAGTCAGTGTAACTCACTATATTAACAAGCTACAACAGAAAAATAACATGATCATATAAATTTGATGCAGAAATAGCATTTGACAAAATTCAACACTCATTCATGTTTTAAAATATAATAAAAAATAGTATTAAAGAGTATTCTCTCAACTTCACAATGATCAGCTACAAAAAGTCTACAATGGACCTTATACTTAATGGTGAAAGAATGAATACTTTCCCCCTAAGATCAAGAAAAAGGCAAGTATGGCTGCTCTCATCACTCTTTTTAAAAGAAAGTTTCAGCCAGTGAAAAAAGCAAGATAGGGAAATAAAGGAATGTAGATCATAAAGAAAGAAAGAATACTTCCCTATTTGCAGATAATATGATAGGTCTAGAAAGAAAAATCCCAAACAAGCTCATAGAACTAATAACTAAGTTCAGTAATGTTGCAGAAGATGAGATAAACATTCAAAACTCAATTTTATGTCCATATATTAGCAATATATGGACATAAAGAAATGTCAAGAGGGAATTTATAAGAAATACTTGCACTAGTAAAAAAAGGAAGCTGAAAATTAAAATGCAATATCATTTTATAAACATAAAAAAGCAATTAAAGAACTTGAATGCTTAAAAACTACAATATACAGTTGAAAGAAATAAAAGATCTAAGTAAACAACATATGATGTTCATGAATTTTTTAAGTTATTAATTAATTTATTTATTTTAGCTGCACCTGCAACATGCAATAGTTCCCAGGCCAGGGACTGGACCCACACCACTGCAGTAACAAAGCCACAGCAGTGACAATACCAGATCCTTAACCTGCGAGCCACAAAGGATCTCCAGTGGGTTTTAATACTCAACAGTGTACTCAACATTGTAAAAATGTCAATCCACATTTTTATAAAACTCTAGCAAAATACTTTTGTAAATTTTGACATGCTTATTTTAAATTTTATATGGAAAGGCAAAAGAATAAGAATAGCTAAAGCAATTGTGAAAAAGAAGAACTAAGTGGGAGAAATCTGTCTATGCAATTGCAAGACCATAAATATCTACAGTAATAAAGACTGTGTGGTATTGTTAGAGGTACAGAAATATAGATCAATGGAAGAGAATAAAGAACACAGAAAAATAAACCCATCTAATATGTCAAACTGACTTTTGACAAATGTGCAAGGCAATTCAATGGAAAACGGTCAACAAACGGTACTAGAGAATTAGATATCTATTAAGACAAAAGTGAATCGCCACCTAAACCTCAAACTTTATACAAAAACTATTCAAAACAGATCATATATTTACATGTAAAATATTAAACTTTTACGGAAAAAGGAGAAATCTTTGGAATAGGAGACTAAGCACTAAGTTTTTAAATTCAATGTAAAAAGTATGATCCATAATGATGGAGTTAACAAATTGTGCTTTATCAAAATTTAAAACATTTTCAGATTTTGAAAACAAACTTATGGTTACCAAAGAGGACAGGCAGGAGGCAAGGGATGGAGCAGGTTTAGGTCTGGCATATGTACACTGTGGTATATAGAATGAGTGGCCAGTGGAGACTTGCTGTATAGCACAGGGAACTCTACCCAATATTCTGTGATAATCTATGTGGGAAAATAAACTGAAGGAGAGAAAAAATTTAAAACAATCCCTATATGAATAAAGTCTCTGTTATGAGCATGAAAATACCAGCTATAGACTGGGAGAAAATATTTACAAACCACATATCCAACAAAGGATTAATACTTAGAATAAATTTTTAAATGCGCAAAACTGAATAGTAAAAAAAAAATACATGAGGAACTACTAACAAACTGAAAAGTGATTGCTTTATTGGATCCAGGAGAGAACTGAAATTTTGGAACAAACTACAATTCCAAAATTTCTGTATAAGAATGAGTTCTTAGGGAAACCAAAAAACCAAGGGAGACAAAATCAAAGACAGAGAAATTTGAAGCCTCTGGTACCTACAGCCACAGCAAACATGAATATGGTCTAACTCCTTACTGTATCAACATAAAATTTCACATTAAAAGTTCATCTACCTCAAGTAGTATTACCCAGTACACATGCCTAGCTTTCAACAAAATATTACAAGGCATGCTAAAAATCAAGGGAAAACATCTTAAGAGACAAAGCAACATCAGATTATACATGTATATACTATACATACATACATACATACATACATACATACAATGGAATGTAACTTACCTATAAAAATAATGAAATTCTGTCATTTGAAACAATATGGGTGAACATGGAGAATATTATGCTTAGTGAAATAAAGTCAGACAGAGACAAATACCGTATGATATCACTTACATATGGAATCTAAAAAATAATACAAAGGAATGTATACAGCAAAACAGAAAACAGACCCATAGATACAGAAAACAACTAGTGACTATCAGAGGAGAGAAGGGAAGGAGCAAGCTCTGATTAAGAGACACAAACTACTAGCATAAAACAGATAAGACAACAAAGACATTTGTGTAGGAGAGGAAATTATATCCATTATCTTATAATAACTTAATTGAGTATGATCTGAAAAAAATACTGAATCACTATGCTGTACACCTAAAACTAATACTGTAAATCAACTATAATTTTAAAAAAATTCTCAAAAAAGCCAAAAAAATTAGTAATATTTTGCTAGTAGAACTGTCTTGCAAAAGAAAAAAAAAAAGAAAAATTTTCAAGCAGATGAAATCTATATAAAAAAAAGAAAATCTTGGGAGAAGCAGTAAATGAAGGTAAAATAACGTATTTTATTTTCCTTAATTGATCTAAAAGACAAATGTCTGTTCAGGAGTTCCCATTGTGGTTCAGTGGTAATGAACCCAACCAGTATCCCTGAAAATGCGGGTTTGATCCCTGGTTCTGCTGAGTGGATTAAGGATTAGCAATTGTGTGAGCTGCAGTATAGACTATAGACGCCACACCTAACTGGTGTTACTGTGGCTGTGGTGTAGATAGGTAGCTGTAGCTCCGATTAGACCCCGAGCCTGGGAACTTCCATATGTCACAGGTATGGCCCTAAAAAAAAGTCTTTTAAAATAATAACAATAACAATGCATTACATAATTATCGTAAGTATATGTATGATTAAGTGGCAACAATATCATAAAAGACAGGAAGAAATATCCCAGTATATTCTGTAATAAGCTATACTCAAATATTATTTTAAATTTTTACTGAGACATAATTTACATATAACATAGTGTAAGACTGAAGTGTACAAGGTGTCGGTTTGATACACCTATATATATTGATACATCTATATATACAGTCAGCAGTATTAGCTAACACCTTTCTCACTTCACACAATTGTCATTTCTTTTTTGTGTAGAGAATAGTTGATACCTAGTCTCTTAGCACCTTTGACATTCATAATACAGTATTGTTGACTATAATCACTATGATGTGCTTTAGCTCTCCAGAACTCATTTATCTACTAATTTAAGGTTTATACCCTTAAACAACATTTCTCTAATTCCTCCATACCATAGCCCTTGATAACACCATTCTACTGTTTTAACAAGTTCAGATTTTTCTTTAGATTCCACATATAAGGGATATTATACAGTATTCGTCTAACTCCATCTCACATATCTCACTGAAGCATAATGCCTCAAGCTCCACCCAGGTTTTCACAGATGGCAGAGTTTCCTTCTTTCTTATGACTGAAACATTCTATTGCATGTATACACTACATCTTTTTTATCCATTGAGGGAAACAGATTATTTTGATATCTTGGCTATTGTGAATAATGCTGCAATGAATATGGATTGCAAATATTTCTTTGTGATGCTGATTTCAATTCCTTTGAATATATACTCAGAAGTGGGCTTGCTTGATCATATGGGAGTTCAATTTTTAATTTTTTGGGAGCCACTAAACTGTTTTCCATAATGGCTGTGCCAATTTACTTTCCCACCAACAAGTACAACAACAAAGTACATTGTTGGTGGGAATGTACAATGTACAAATGCTCTCCTTTTATTTCCATATCCCAAAAAACATTTCTGATCTCTTAGATTTTTTCTATTTAAACAGGTTTAATGTAATATCACATGGTAGTTTTGATTTGCATTTCCTTGATGATTAGTAATGTTGAACATCTTGTATATCAAGTTGTTGTTGGCCATTTGTATGTCTTCTTTGGAAAAATGTCTGGGTTCTCTCCACATCTTTACTTGGATTATTTGTTTTTGCTAATAAGTTTATATAATTTGGATGTTACTCCCTTTTCAGATATATGGATTGTAGGTATTTTTCACCATTCCTTAGGTTGCCTCTTTACTTGGATTACTTGTTTTTGCTAATGAATTTATATAATTTGGATGTTATTCCCTTTTCAGATATATGGATTGTAGATATTTTTCCCCATTCCTTATTTTTTTTGTCTTTTTGCCTTTTTTATGTAGAGCCACACCCGTGGCATATGGAGGTTCCCAGGCTAGGAGTCTAACAGGAGCTGTAGCTGCCGGCCTTCACCACAGCCACAGCAACGTGGGATCCGAGCCGCGTCTGCAACCTTCACCACAGCTCACGGCAACGCCAGATCCTTAACCCACTGAACAAGGCCAGGGATCGAACCCACAACCTCATGGTTCTTAGTCGGATTCATTAACCACTGAGCCATGAAGGGAACTCCCCCCATTCCTTATTATTTCCTTTGCTGGGCAGAAGCTCTTTAACTTAACAGAGTCCCACACAGAGTCCCACTTGTTTACTCTCTGATGTCAAGGATCTTTTCCCCTGAAACTACATGATATTATAAGTCAACAATATTGTAGTTTACTCAATATTATTGCATTTTATGTGCAAAGGACCTAAATAGACATTTCTCCAAAGAAGATATGCAGATGGCCAACAAGCACATGAAAAAATGCTCAACATCACTGATGATTAGAGAAATGCAAATCAAAACTACCATGAGATACCACCTCACACCAGTCAGAATGGCCATCATTAACAAGTCCACAAACAACAAATGCTGGAGGGGGTGTGGAGAAAAGGGAACCCTCCTGCACTGTTGATGGGAATGTAAGCTGATACAACCACTATGGAAAACAGTATGGAGGTACCTTAGAAAACTATACATAGAACTACCATATGACCCAGCAATACCATTCTTGGGCATATTTCCGGACAGAACTTTCCTTGAAAAGGACACAGGCACTCACATGTTCATTGCAGCACTATTCACAATACCCAAGACCTGGAAACAACCCAAATATCCACCGACAGATGATTGGATTCGGAAGATGTGGTATATATACATGACGGAATACTACTCATCCATAAAAAAGAATAAAATAATGCCATTTGCAGCAATATGATGGAATTAGAGATGCTCATACTGAGTGAAGTAAGTCAGAAAGAGAAAGACAAATACCATATGATATCACTTATATCTGGAATCTAATAGACTGAACAAATAACCTTTCTACAGAAAAGAAAATCACAGACTTGGAGAACAGACTTGTGGTTGCCAAGAGGGTGGGGGAGGGGATGGGAGAGGATGGGAATCTGGGGTTAATAGTTGTAGAGTATTGTCTTTGGAATGGAAAAGCAAGGAGATCCAGCTGTATAGCACCAGGAACTATATCTAATCACTTGTGACGAATCTATATATATATATGTGTAACTGGGTCACCACACTCTACAGTTGAAAAACTGACAGAAAACTGTAAACCAGCTATAGTGGAAAAATAAAAAATATATATTATTGCATTTTTAAAATGTATTCACACTAATGGGTTAAAAGTAAAAGGGGAATTAAAAGAAATGCCATGCTAAAACTAATTAAAAGAAAAATTAGAGTAGTTATATTAAGTTTAGACAAAGCAGACATCAGAACAATAAATATTATCATTCATAAATATGGGCATAAAATAATAATAAAAAGGTCAATTCTCCAAGAAGATGTAACAATTCTTAAAGTATATGTACTTAACAACAGACATTAAAATGCATGAGAAAAAAACATAGAAATGCAGGAAAGAAAAGAAAAATCCATTAACACCCAGGCAGAAAATCAATTAGAATGTGGGTGACCAGAACAGCAGCATAAATCAACTTGATCTACTTGACATTTATAGATTATTCCAACTTAAAACAGCAAAACGTTTCTGTTCAGGATCACATAAATTATTTACTAAGATAAACACGTTATAGTAAAAAACACACTTTACCAAATTCTAAAAATAGAAATTATACAAAGTATATTCACAAACATGATGAAACTGAACTAGAAATAAAATACAGAAAGATAGCTTGAAAATCCCTACATATTTAGAGATAAAAATCTAAATAGAGAATGGTTTCAAGAAGAAATCTCAAAAACATTTCAGTAGAGGAGTTCCCGTTGTGGCTCAGTGGCTAACGAATCCAACTAGGAACCATGAGGTTGCAGGTTTGATCCCTGGCATCACTAAGTGGATTAAGGATCCGGCGTTGCCATGAGCTGTGGTGTAGGCTGCTGATGCGGCTAAGATCCCGTGTTGCTGTGGCTGTGGCAAAGGCCAGCAGCTACAGCTCCTGTTAGACCCCTAGCCTGTAAACCTCCATATGCCACCAGTGCGGCCCTAGAAAAGGAAAAAGATGAAAAAAAAAAGTTTGTGAAAGCAGAACTAATCAAAATTTATAGGACATGGTGAAAGAATTGCTTACAAGAAATTTTACAACACTAAGTAAATATTTTAGAAAATAAGAGTTCTAAAAACACTATCTAATATTACATGTTACAAAAAGATGAGCAGTTCAAGGCTGAGGAAAAGAGAATAAAAGAAATAGTAAAACTTAGAGCAGAAATTAAAAAGAAAGAAAAAATACAGAAAATCAAAAACAAAAGCTTGTCCTTTTGAAAGACTAATAAAATTGATAGCCCTCTAGCCACACTAATCAAGAGCAAAAGAGAAAATGCAAATTGCCAATGTCAGAAACAAAGAAGGATCATCATGCTAATATCACAGACATTAAAAGGACCATTACGGAATACTATAAAAATTCTATGTCAAGTTTGAAAACCTATATGAAATGGACTAATTCCTTGAAACATACACTTTACTAAAACTCAAAGAAAAATAGGAAATGTGAATAGGTGATAGGAGGTGAAGATATTGAATAATATCTCTGGGGAGTTCCTGTCTGGCTCAGTGGTTAATGAACCCAATTAGTATCCATGAGGATGTTGGGTTCAACTTCTGGCCTTGTTCAGTGGGCTAAGGATCTGGTATGGAAGTGAGCTGTGGTGCAGGTCACAGACATGGCTTGAATCCCCTGCTGCTGTGGCTGTGGCACAGGCTGGTGGCTACAGGTCTGATTGGACCCCTAGCCTGGGAACTTCCATATGCCACAGGTGTGGCCCTAAAAAGACAAATAATAAAAATAAATGATAATATCTCTGAACTGAGAAGGAATTTTTTTCTCATTTGTCATTCTAGGGCCACATCTGTGGCATGTGGAGGTTCCCAGGCTAGGGGTCTAACCGGACCTACAGCTGCTGGCCTATGCCACAGCCACAGCAACACGGGATCCAAGCCACATCTGTGACCTACACCACAGTTCACGGCAACGCCATATCCTTAACCCACTGAGAGAGGCCAGGGATCGAACCCGCAACCTCATGGTTCCTAGTTGTATTCATTTCCACTGACCATGATGGGAACTCCAAAGAAGGAAATTTAAGACCAAAAAAATGAAGCAAGCAGCTTCATAAAGTGCAATTATAAAATTTATTATAGGTAACTTACACAAAGACAGGATTGGATTGACAATTCAGATGAATTTGCAGTTACACTACAAGCAGATCAAAAGGGTTCAGAGGGATATGAAAGGGACAAAGCTAAAAACAGAAACTGACTACCAAGTAAAAAGCATGTCTGCACTAACAGAAACCAGGATTTCCCCTAACCCTAGAGGTCTCATGACCATTAAGCTTCTGTGTCAAAAAAAGAAATTCTTTAGTTTTCATATCAGATGAAGGCAATGGTAAAAGATGATGGGGGACTTATCTGGCTTGGGTATACTCCTTATGGGTAGGCTAAAGCTCAGTCACACAAAAAGGAGAGGGTTTACAGCTACATGTTAAGAGGAACTGACAAAATGGAATCTTTGTGTTTCAGACACAGTAGGATTATACTTATTAAATAAGTTGAATGAATTAATGACCTTACAAAAAAAGCACCAGGCCCAGATGGGTTCATTAGTGAATCCCACTAAATACTTAAGGAAAAAAATAACATTTACAATCTCATAGAAGATATAAGCATAGGCAATACGTCCTAACTCATCCTATGAGGCCAGCATTACCCTAACACCAATGCCAGACAGAGACAAACATTACAAGAAAGGAAAACTACAGACCAATGACTCTCACAGCATATGTGCAAAAATTCACAACAAAATACAAACAAATCAAATTAAAAATGTACAAAAATAATTCTACGCTACAACCTAATGTGGTTTACTCTAAGCATGCAAAACTAGTTTAATACTTGAAACTCAGAGGCAGGACCAAGATGTTGGAAGAGTAAGATGTGGCACTCACCTTCTGCCACAAACACATAAAATAAAACCATCTACATGCAGGACATTTCACACACAACACCTACTGAATGCTAACAGAAGACCTTAAACCTCCAAAAAGAGCAAAAACCCTCCACATAAAGGAGGAAAAAAAAAAGAGAGGAATCAGGATGGGACCAGAACCCTGAGATGGAGTTGAGAAAGAGGAAAGGAATGCACACCCTGGGGAGCCACCTAAATGAAGGAGAGCATAGCTGAGATGGAGGGTCCTCAAAGCTGCAGAAAAAAAGGACAGCAGCTGAAGTGAGGAAGGCAAAGCAGACAGAGAGCCACAAAGGCCATCAGTACCACTGTGCCCAGGCACCAGAGCCTGAGATGCTCAGCTGGGGACTGGATGCTGAGACTCAGACTCCAGAGAACAGTTCCAGGGAATGGACTGTGGTTGGATGTGTGGAGACAGCCTGAGGGAGCTAAGAAGCAATTCACCAAGAGATGGGGAATAGAAAACCACAGATGAGGGAATTCAGGAGATCTGGGCCTGGAGAAGAGGCAAGGCACCATAGTATGAGGCAGTATGAGGCAGTGTATGACAGTATGAGGCAGTGTGGACTGAAAGAAATATCTTCCTCTTCAACTCTCAGAGGGCAGAGTTATGGGCTGTGAGGTGCCTCCTGCATGGGCCATGGGCAACAGCTCCTCTTGCACAGGCAACAGGTAGTGGAACCTACTTCATGGCCTACAAAGAACAGAGCATTTCTTGAATGGTCTACAGGAAGTGGTGGCAAACCACAGCAGTTATCTCTGGCTCCAGGGGTAGGCATGCACTGACACCACTGTCTGTGAACAGGCACCACCTGCAACCCCAGTCACCTCAGAAGTTGGAATATAAGAGGGCACTGCAACCAAAAACTAACCATTGTTGATATCAATCTCCTGGGAATGCACACACCCTGCCACTGCCAAATGTTCCAGGTGCCACATAAACCTGCCTGAGGCTCACTGCCACTTCCCAGGGCTATGCAATTAGGAGCAGTTTGTGCCACCTTCACCTGAATCCTTATTACTGTCAAAGCCCCAGTAATGGGGTACTGGCTACTAGCCATGCCCATTGCCTTCTCCCTGGAAAAACAGGCAGCACCCTATCAAGGGGAAAAACAAAACCTGCCTATACTGAGGAAAAAGATAAAACATTCAAAATCCCACACCAAAAATAAACAGTAAGCCCTAATAAAATACCCAGAGGTTATCTTCATATAAACAGCAATCCAGGATTACAATACCTGATTTCTCTAAACTCACAAAATAAGAAAAGTGTAAGCAAAATGAAGAAGCTCAGGAACCACTCCCAGTTAAGAAAACAGGAGAATTCACCTGAAGCAACAAACAATGAAACAGACCTCTTCAGTCTAAGAGACACTGAGCTCAAAAAAGAAAAAGTGAAAATATTGAAGGAATTAAAGGTGAATATGAAGGAATTAAGAGCAGATACAAACAGTAATGAAGATTTCTTCAGAGAGGAAATAGAAAACATAAAGAGGAGCAAAGAAAAATTAGGAAATTCATTGCAGAGAGGCAAAATCAGTTAAAGGCAATAAGAGCAGAATGCATAATGCAGAGGAACAAATTAGTGACTTGGAAGATAAAATAATGGAAATCACCCAATCAGGACAGCAGACAGAAAACCAAATGAAAAAATATGAAAGCAATATGAGAGATCTATGGAATAGTATAAAGTGGTCCATATAGGAATTCCAGAAGGAGACGAAAAAGGGAGTAGAAAATGTATTTGAAGAAATTATGTCTGAAAACATTCCAAATCTAAAGAAAACAGATATCAAGATACAGGAAGAACAGAGGGCCCCAAACAAGTTGAACCTGAATAGGCCCTCACCAAGACATACTATAATAAAAATGGCAAAAGCTAAAGATATAGAGAGGATTCTAAAGGCAGCAAGATAAAAACAAAGAGTTAATTATAAGGGAACCCCCATAAGGCTCTCTGATGATTTCTCTGCAGAAACACTACAGGCCAGAAGAGAGTGGAAAGATATATTCAAAGTTCTAAAAGGGAAAAATTTGTAACCTAGAATACTCTACCCAGAAAGGACATCATTTAAAATAGGAGAAATAAAGATTTTCTCCAATAAACAAAAACTAAAAGAGTACAGGAACACTAACTCCATTCTAAATGAGATGCTGAAAGCATTCCTCTAAATAAAAAAGAGGTAAGAAGAAAGAGGATGGAAGAAATCACAATTTGAAAGATATCACTGAAATAATCCAGTACACAGATCTAATAGGAAAAACAAAAACCTACTGTAAAAGTGACAAACACAAGAAATAGCAAAAGACAAACATGAAGATTTTTTTTTAAAAAGAGGACATCAAAATCATGACATGTGGGGAAGGAAAGTAAGAAAAACTAGACTCTTTTTGTCTATAATGTGTTTGAGCCTATATGACCATTGGGCTAGAGCAAGCAGATACAGGAAAGGGTTAACATACTTTAAAAACAGGGAAAACACAAATTAAAATCAAACAACACATTTGCAAAAACTACAAAAAAGAGGACACAAGCATAAAAAGAAAACATCCAAACCAAAAAAAAAAAAAAAGAAACAAGAAACATGGAATCAACTGGAAACCAAGGTTTAAAATGGCAATAAATACATATTTATCAATAATTACCTTAAATGTTAATGGACTGAGTGCTCCAATCAAAAGACATAGAGTGGCAGATTGGATTAAAAAAAATGAGTCTACAATATGCTGTCTACAAGAGACTTGCCTTAAGGCAAAGGATGTGTATAAATTGAAAGTGACGGGATGGAAAAATATGTTTTATGCAAAAGGCAAAGACAGGAAAGCTGGAGTGGCAATACTCATATCAGACAAAACAGACTTTAAGATGAAGGACATAAAGAAAGACAAAGAAAGACACTATTTCATGATAAAAGGATCCATTAAAGAAGAGGATATTAAAATTGTTAATGTATATACCCCTAAAATAGGAGCACCCAGGTACATACAATACTAACAGACATAAAAGGAGAAATTGATGGGAATACAATAATAGTAAGACTTTAATACCCTACTCACATCAATGGACAGATCCTCTACACACACACAAAAAAAAAAAAAAATCAATAAGGCAACACAGATCCTAAATGATACAATAGAAAATTTAGACTTGGTTGACATTTTCAGGACATTACATCCAAAAGAATCAGAATATACATTATTTTCCAGTGCATGTGGCACATATCTCATGCAAGAGGATAAAATTAACCTCAACAAATTTAAGAGTATAGATTATTGCAAGTATCTTGCATGAAACTAGAAATCAACCACAGGAAAAGAAGTGATAAACAACTGACTAAAAGGAGATTAATACATGCTACTAAAAATCCAATGGATCAACAAAGAAATCAAAAGGGAAATTAAAAAGTATTTGGAGAGAAATGATAATGAAAACAAAACCATTCAAAATCTATGGACTGCCACAAAAGCATTGTTAGAGGGAAGTTTATAGCAAAACAGGTCTTCCTCAAAAAAAAGAAGAAAGAAAGAAAGAAAGAAAGAAAGAAAGAAAGAAAGAAAGAAAGAAAGAGAAAGAAAGAAAGAATCTCAAATCGACAACTAAACTCACAACCAAAAAGAGTTAGAAAAAGAACAACAACAACAAACCCCTAAAGTCAACAGAAGGAAGGAAATCATAAAGATCAGAGAGGAAATCAATAAAATAGAGATTCGAAAAACAATAGAAAAAAATCAATAATGCCTCTGACCAGACTCATCAAGAAGAGGAGAGAACAAACCAAAATAAACAAAATAAAAAATGAAAAAGGAGAAATCTCAATGGATACTGTGGGAGTACAAAAAAAAAAATAAGAGAACTATGAACAATTATCTGCCAACAAATTTAAAAACCAGAAAAAATGGACAACTTTCTAGAGACATACAGCCCACTAAAACTGAATCAAGAACAGACAGACCAGCTCAACAGACCAATGACTAGAAATGAAATTGAATATGCAATAAAAACACTCCCTACAAACAAAAGTCCAAGACTAGATGGCTTCACAGGAGAATACTACCAAATATACAAAAAATAACGCATTCCCATCCCTCCTAAACTTTTCCAAAAGGTTGAAGAAGGAGCACTCCCAAAGATAGTCTATGAAGACACCGTGACCCTAATAATAAAACCAAAGATACTACCAAATAAGAAAACGATAGGTCGATATCTTTGATAAAAATAGATGCAAAAACTCACAACAAAAATTTAGCCAACAGAATCCAACAACATGTAAAAAAGATCATATACCACAACCAAGTGGAATTCATCCCAAGTTCACAAGGATGGTTCAACATATGCAAATCAATCGTCATACACTGCATTAGTAAGAGAAAAGTCAAAAACCACATGATCATCTCAGTAGATGCAGAAAAAGCATTTGACAAAATCCAACATCCATTCATGATAAAAACTCTTACTAAAATGGGTATACAGGGAACATAATTTAACATAATAAAAGCCATGTATGACAAACTCACAGCCAATTTAACAGTCAATGGAGAAAAGCTGAATGCCTTCCCACTAAAATCTGGAACAAGTCAAGTTTGCCCACTCTCACCACTGTTATTCAGCATCGTATCGGACATCCTAGTCACAGCAGTCAGACAAATACAAGGTAACCAAATTGGAAGGGAAGAGGTAAGATTGTCACTGTGTGCAAATGACTTGATACTATACATTGAAAACCCTAAGGACACACAAAAACTATGTGAACCGATCAATGACTTCAGCAAATTAGCAGGATACAAGATTAACATTCAGAAATCATTTACATTTCTGTGTACTAATAATGGAATATTATAAAAGGAATATAAAAATACAATACCTTTTAAAATCACACCCCCCAAAATTAAATACGTAGGAATAAACCTGACCAAGGAGGTGAAAGCCTTATATACTAAGAATTATAAAACATTAATCAAGGAAATTAAAGAGGATTCAAAGAAGTGGAAAGATATTCCATGCTCCTGGATTGGAAGAATTAATATTGTTAAAATGGCCATACCACCCAAAGTAATCTACAGATTCAGTGAGATCCCTACTAAATTACCTATGACATGTTTCACAGAACTATAACAAGCAACCCAAAAATTTATTGGGAATCATAGAGGATGCAGAATTGCCAAAGCAATCCTGATGAACAATAACCAAGCAGGAAGCATAACTCTCCCAGAATTCAGATAAAATTACAAAGCTACAGTAATCAAGAGAGTGTGGTACTGGTATAAAAACACATATACAGACCAATGGAACAGAAGTGAGAACCCGGTAAATAAACCCAGACATCTATGGTCAGTTAATCTTTGACAATAGAGGCAGGAATATAAAATGGGAAAAGACAGTCTTTTCAGCAAGTATTGCTGGGAAACCTGGACAGCTGCATGCAAATCAGTAAAACTAGAACACACCCTCACACCATGCACATAAATAAACACAAAATGGCTTAAAGACTTAAACATAAGTCAAGACACCATAAAACTCTGAGAAGAGAACATAGGCAAAAAACATTCTCTGACATCAACAGTACTAATGTTTTCTTAGGTCAGTCTCCCAAAGCAATAGACATAAAAATAAAAATAAAACAATGGGACTTAACAAAACTTACAAGCTTTTGTACAGCAAAGGAAACTATTAAAAAAAGAGAGAGAGAGACAACCTACAGAAAGGGAGAAAATAGCTTCAAATGATTCAACCAACAAGGGCTTAATTTCCAAAATATACAAATAACTCATACAACTCAAGAGCAAAAAAAATCAACAGACCAATTGAAAAATGGGTAGAAGTCCTAAACAGACATTTCTCCAAAGAAGACGTATGGATGGCTAACAGGCACATGAAAAAATGCTCACCATCAGTAATCATCAAAGAAATGCAAATCAAAGCTACATTGAGGTACCTCCTCACATGGGTCAAAACAGCCATCATTAGTAAGTCTATAAATAGCAAATAGCTGGAGAAGATGTTGAGAAAAGGGAACCCTCCAACACTGTTGGTGGGAAGGTAAATTGGTACAACCGCTATGGAAAACACTATGGAGGTACCTCAGAAAACTAAATATGGAGGTACCTCAGAAAACTAAATACTACTATATGATCCAGCAATCCCACACCTGGGCATATATCCAGACAAAACTTTTCATTGAAAAAGGTACATGCACCCGTATGTTCATTACAGCACTATTCACAATAGCCAAAACATGGAAACAACCTAGATGTCTAACAATTGAAAGGATTAAGATGTGGTACATATACATGATTGAATACTACTCAGCCACAAAAAAGAACAAAATAATGCCATTTGCAGCAATATTGATAGAACTAGAAACTCTCATACTAAATGAAGTCATAAAGAGAAAGACAAATACCATATGATATCACTTATATCTGAAATCTAACATATGGCACAAAGAACCTATCTACAGAAAAGACACAAACTCATGGACATGGAGAACAGACTTGTGGTTGCCAAGAGGGAAGGGGAGGGAAAAGGAGGCCCTGAGAGCTTGGGGTTAGTAGATGCAAACCACTGCATTTGGAATGGACGAGCAATGAGATCCAGTTGCATAGCAGAGGTAACTATACCTAATCACTTGTGATGGAACAAGATGGAGGATAATGTGAGGAAAAGCGTCTGTGTGTGTGTGTGTGTATGACTGGATCACTTTGCTGTGCAGCTTAAAGTAAGAGAACATTGTAAATCAACTATAGTAAAAAATTTTTTTAAAGCAGAAAAAATATTTGAAAGTCAATCAATATTATGAATTATATCACCAACCTAAAGAAGAAAGACCATTATCAACAGATGCAGGAAAATCATCTGAAAAAAAAAAAACAAAAAACCCAGGACTCATTCATAATAAAAATGAAACCAAGTTCCCCTAAAACAGTTTCCTTAATGAGTTTATGATTAATCTCTCTGTACCACTCTTTATTCCTTTTCTTGTTCCTTCTGACATCAGTTCTGTGCTGAGCACCAGTCAGAGTCAAATGACTAAAACTGCTATTGCCTATAACATCATCAATGTACTAAAATTGTTACTATAGATATTGTCATTAACATACAAACTTAGTTTATTTCTCCAGGGCAAGATAAGCTAGCAGACCCCCCAAGAGACGTACCACATGGTCCAATCATCATAAACCAGAGACATCCATACCCCTGAAATTATGATTAAGAAATGTCAAAGGATGATGATCAAACTAGCCTCTATGTTCATTTCCTTTATGAAAAAATCCTAACTTAAAGACCAAGTTGGAATGAAACTGAAATTTATTTCCCACTCCCTTGCTTGGTACCCTGCAAATAAACTCCAACTTTTCTGCAAACACCCAATGTCAGAGTTTGGCTCTCTGTGCCATGGGCATATAAGCCCTTTCTTGGTAAGAAAAACTCTCAGTAAACTAGGAATAGAAGGAACATCTTCATCTTTATAAATAATAGATACAAGTTTGTTGATTTGAGTTCTCTCTTTTCTTGATGAGGCTGGCTAAATGCTTACCAATTTTGTTGATCTTCTCAAAGAACCAGCTTTTAGTTTCATTTATCTTTTCCATTTTTTCTTCATTTCTATTTCATTTATTTCTGCTCTGATCTTTATGATTTCTTTCCTTCTACTAATGTTCAGTTTTGTTCTTCATTCTCTTCTTTAGATGTGAAGTTAAGTTGTTTATTTGAGATTTTTTTTGCTTTTAGAGGTAGGCTCGTACTGCTATAAACATCCCTCTTAGAATTGCTTTTGCTTCATCCCATAGGATTTGCACAACTCTGTCTTTGTTGTCATCTGTTTCAAGGTATGTTTTGATTTCTTTAGAAATAGTAAATGTTCTTTAATGACCCACTGTTGTTATTTAGAAACATATTTTTTAGTTTCCCTATGTTTGTGGGGGTTTTTTTTGCAGTTTTTTTTTCTCTTGTCATTGATTTCTGTATTACAGCGTTGTGGTCAGAAAAGAAGACTGACATGATTTTAATTTTCTTAAATTTACCAAAGCTTGATTTGTGGCCCAGAATGTGATCTATCCTAAAGAATGTTCAATGTGCACTATAGAAGAATGAGTATGTTGCTGCTTTTGGATGGAGTAAATATCTGTTAATCTTTTGGATGGAATAAATATGTATTAAGTCCATCAGGCCTAATGCATAATTTAAGGCCTGTGATTCTTTGTTGATATTCTGTCTGGATGATGTTCACTGCTGTTAAGTGGGGTGTTAAAGTGCCCCACTGTTATTGTGTGATTGTTGATTTCTCCTTTTGAGGCTCTTAGCCTTATATATTGAGGTACTCCTTGTTGGATGCATTTATTACAATAGTTGTATAGTTTCTTGGATTGTTCCTTTGATTATTATGCAATGTCCTTCTTTGCCTCTTGTAACATTCTTTAAAGTCTATTTCATTTGATATGAGTATTGCTACTCCAGCTTTCTTTTGACTTCCATTTGCATGTAATATCTTCTTCCCAATTCTCACTTAAGAGTTTGTATGTGTCCCTAGAACTGAAGTAGGTCTCCTGTAGACAGCATATATATGAGTCTTGTTTTTGTATCTATTCAGCCAGTCTGCCTTTTGGTTGGAGCATTTAGTTCATTTACATTTAAGGTAATTATTAATATGTATGTTCTTACTGCCATTTTGCTAACTGTTTTGGTTGTGTTTTTGTTGTCTTTTTTCTTCCCTTTTTCTCTTGTTCTTTTTTTTTGTGGTTTGATGACTATCTTTAGTGCTGTGTTTGGTATGTTTTTCCTTATCTGTGTGTGTATCTATTGCAGATTTTTGGTTTGCAGTTACCATGAGGTTTTTACAAAGGAGTTTATATATATATACAAGATTGTTTTCAGTTGCTGGTCACTTAATTGCAAATTCAATTCCAGTATCCTGCAATTGTACCCCCCTCTTCTCAAGAATGCTAGGACAAAATGGCAGAGTGGAAGGACTTAAACTCACCTCCACTCATGAAAACACCAAAATTATAATGAACTGCTGAACAACCATCAGCAAAACAGACTGGAAACTACCAAAAAAGATATCCTACACCCAAAGACAAAGAAGAAGCTACATCGAGACAGTAGGAGAAGTTCTTTCATGATATAAGCAATTCTATACCTACCAAGTAAGCAACCCACAGAATGGAAAATAACTGTATCACAGAGACTCTCCCACAGGAGTGAGAGTTCCAAACCCACTTCAGATTTTCCAGACTAGGGGTCTGGCATTGGGAGGAGGAGCCTCCAGAACATTTGGCAATGAATGCCAGCAGGGCTTGAATGCAGGAGCTCCAAAGGACTGGGGGAAACACAGACTTCACATTTGCAGGGTGTGTACAGGGGTTTCATGTAAACTGGGCCCCAGAGCAAGGCAAGAACTCCATAAGAAGCTGTGGGTCTTGGAGGATCTTCTCGGAAAGCAGGGGGTGGCTGTGGCTTGCTGTTGGGGAGGTCATTGGGAGTGAAGGTACTGGGAATAATCATTGGCATGAGCTCCCCTGGAGGCTGCCATATTGGAAAAATCTGGCCCCTCCCATCAGGGCTGAAATGTGCCAGGTCAAACAACAAATAGCATGGGATCACAGCCCCACCTGTCAGTAAGAGGCTGCCTAAAGTCTTCCTAGGCACACAGCCACCTCTCTTTTTTTTTTCTTTAGGGCTGCACCCATGGTATATGGAGGTTTCCAAGCTCAGGGCTGAATCAGAGCTACAGCTGATGGCCTAAACCACATCTCACAGCAACACTGGATCCTTAACCCACTGAACGAGGTCAGGGATTGAACCTGCATCCTCATGGGTACTAGTCAGTTTTGCTTCTGATGAGCCATGGCAGCCACCTCTAATCACACCCAGAGACAAAGCCCCACCCACTAGAGGGACAAGACTCAACTCCATACACAAGTGAGCAGGCACCATTCTTCCCATCAGGACGCCTGCATCAAGTCCCCATATCAACTTCACCCACAAGGGGGCAGACACCAGAAGCAAGAGAGAAGAGAGCTTTCAAAAAGGAGATCACACAAAACCTATACAAAATGAAATGGCAGGGAAATATGAGCCAAATGAAAGAACAAGACAAAACTCCAGGAAAACAGCTAAGTGATTAGCAACCTCCATGAAAAAGACTTTAGAGAAATGGTAGTAAAGATGAGCTAAGATCTCATAAAAAAAAAAAAACTGGAGGTAAATATCAGTAAATTATAAGAAGCACTGAACAAAGAAATACAAGATTTAAAGATTAAACAAGCAGAGAAGGAGTCCCCATTGTGGCTCAGTGGCTTAAGAATCTGACCAGTATCCATTAGGATTCAGGTTCAATCCCTGGTCTTGCACAGTGGGTTAAGGATCTGGTGTTGCCACAAACTGGCGTAGGTCACAAATGTGGCTCAAATCTTGTGTTGCCATAGCTGTGGCATAGGCTAGAAGCTGCAGCTCCAATTCGACTTCTAACCTGGGATCT
The DNA here is from genome assembly GCA_004024745.2 of Catagonus wagneri. Taxonomy (NCBI): domain Eukaryota; kingdom Metazoa; phylum Chordata; class Mammalia; order Artiodactyla; family Tayassuidae; genus Catagonus; species Catagonus wagneri. The sequence goes on from PVHT021183693.1 coordinate 57,418,078, forward strand.
TCCATATGCCATGGGTGCAGCAATTAAAAACAAAACAAAGCAAAAATATAACCAGCAGAGATGTAAAATGTAATAATCAAAATAAAAAATTTACTAGAGGAAACCAATAACAGAATATAGGAGGCAGAGAAACAAATAAGCAACATGGTGGACTGACTGATGGAAATCACTGGCACAGAACAGAACAAAGAATGAAAAGGAGTTTCTGTCATGACTCAGTAGTTAATGAATCTGACTAGGAACCATGAGGTTGGCGGGTTCGATCCCTGGCCTCGCTCAGTGGGTTAAGGATCCAGCGTTGCTGTGAGCTGTGGTGTAGCTTGCAAACGCAGCTCAGATCACACGTTGCTGTGGCTGTGATGTAGACCAGTGGCTACAGCTCCGATTAGACCCCTAGCCTGGGAAACTCCATGTGCCAAAACTCCATGTGCCAAGGGTGAGGTCCTAGAAAGAAAGACAAAAAAAAAAAAAGAATGAAAAGAAATGAAGACAATCTAAGAGAACACTGGGACAACTTTAAATGCACCAACATTTGCATTATAGGGGTGCCAGAAGGAAAAAGAGAGAAGAGCCAGAGAAAATATTTCAAGTGATAATAGCAGAAAACTTTTCTAACATGACAAAGGAATCATTCACTCAAATCCAGGAAGCACAATAAATATAATATAGAATAAACCTAAGGAGGAACGCCCAAGACACATATTAATCAAACTGACCAAAATTAAAAACAAAGAGAAAATACTAAAAGCAGCTAGGGAAAAAAAACAAATAACATACGGAGGAACCCCACTAAGGTTTTCAGCATAAACTGTAGGCCAGGAGTTCCCATCATGGTGCAGCAGAAACGAATCTGACTAGGAACTGTAAGGTTGTGAGTTCAATCCCTGGTCTCGCTCAGTGGGTTAAGGATCTGGCACTGCTGTGAGCTGTGGTGTATGTCACAGACATGGCTCAGATCTGGCATTGCTGTGGCTCTGGCATACGTTGGCAGCAACATTTCCAATTAGACCGCTAGCCTGGGAACCTCCATATGCCACGGGTGCAGCCCTAAAAACAAAAGACCAAAAAAAAAAAAAAAGGAAGAAATTGCAGGCCAGAAGGGAGTGGCTCAATATACTTAAAGTGATGAAAGGAAAAAACCCCAACCAAGAATACTCTTCCCAGTAAAGCTCTCATTCAGATTTTAATTAGAAATCAAAAGCTTTACAGACAAAAATTAAGAGAATTCAACATCACTAAACTAGCTTTACAACCAATACTAAAGGAACTCTCTATGTGGAAAAGAACTACCTACCATCTAGGTTTCACAGCTAGAAACAAGAAAATCACAAATAAGAAGGCTCACTGGAAAAGGCAAACATATAGTAAAGGTAAGAAATCATCCACACACAAATATAATATCAAAACCAGCATTCATAAGAATAGCTACAAAACTCCTACAGCAACATCACATTTAATGGTTAGAAACTAGATGCCTGCCCCCTAATATGAGAAACAAGGAAAGGATGCCCCCTCTCAACACACCTATTCAACACTGTGTTGGAAGACCAAGCTAATGCAATATGGAAAAAAATGTTTAAACGTATGGTAAAAAGAAATTAAAATGGCTATGTTCACAAGAAGACACGATTATCTATGTAGAAAATCCCCCAAGAACAACAAAAACAACTTCCTAAAACTACTAAGCAACTTTAGTAAGGTTTTAGGATACAGGACTATTGGTGTTAATTGTTTTCCTATACCCTGGAAATAATTGGGATTTAAATTTAAAAACAAAATACCATCTATAATAACACCAAAGCAATTAGATGCATAGATAAATTCTAACAACATATGTACAAGGTCTATATGTAGAAAACTTTAAAGAGTTAATAGTGGAATTGGGAGAGAGGAGAGTGAGCATAACTACAAAGGCATAGTAAAATAAGGATCTCTGTGTTCATTGATATTTAGTGTTTTGGAATAGGTCAATCTTTATTTTCTATCTTACATAGCTTATAATTATGAGGCATGGATACTTTTTTTTTTTTTTTTTTACTTTTTAGGGCCACACCCCTGGCATATGGAGGTTCCCAGGCTAGGGGTTAAATCAGAGCTGGAGCCGCCGGCCTACGCCACAGCTACAGCAATGCGGAATCTGAGCTGCATGTGGGACCTACATCACAGCTTGTGGCAACACTGCATTGTTAACCCACTGAGCAAGGCCAGGGATCAAACCCACAGCCTCATGGTTCCTAGCTGGATTTGTTAACCTCTGCACCACAACGGGAACTCAAAATGGATACTCTTCTCTTATAACTTTCTACAGCATGTATATTCTTACTTCTAAGCATATGAATTTGAAATTAGGTTTTTGAGTATTGTTTTGCTTTTGCATTTTTCCCTCACATCAGACAATATTACCATCGAAAAGAAGATAACCTAAGTATTTAAAAATTGCTACAATTTTACAAAAATTCTAAATTATTTTTGGGGTGACATTGTCAGACCCATAAATTTCTAAAATGAAATATGTCAATTTTTCAAAAAATAGATGATCTCTGTGCTAAAAATAGCTTTGTATTTTTATTGTAGTGGCAGTTACACAAGTATCCACATGTGATAAAATGGCCTTTATCCATGCAGATTCAAACAAACACACATACACACACACACAAATGAGTGCTTCTTAAGTTGGTGAAATCTGAAAGTGTGGGTAGTACAATGTCAATATCCTGGTTAACACTGTACTATAGTTACATAAGATATTATAACTGGAGAAAACAAGGTGAAGGGAACATAGAACCTCTCTGTACTATTTTCCCAACTTCCTGAAAATATACAATTAGTTCAAAATAAAAGGTTTTCTAAAATGTAAAATAATAACAAAGCCTGAGAGAATTCATCCTAAAAAACCTACAGTAATTTTTTGACTATTCTTCAGAGAGAAGGAAATGAATCCAAACAGAATTATAAAAGACATAAGGATCAAAAGAAAGAATAAATATCTAGTGGTAAAAATATATTCATATAAACTGAATGTTGACATTATAAACTAGATTAGTAATTTATTATGGGGTTCAAAGTGAATTTAGAAATAAAATACATAATATCAATTATACAAAAGGAAAGAGGGATGGTAAATGGAGGTAAAGTTTAAGTTACTGTCAATATTAAAGAGAAAATTTAAAAGAAACATAAAAATTAGACTGAAATTAAAAATATTAAGATGGTAGATATCAGTAAATTATGTTAAATGTAAATATATCAAGTATAATAATAAGATTGTCTAATTTGAAAAATTAGACTAATTTTTAAAATTAATGTTTACAGAAAATAACAGAGAAACTGACAGTAAAACATCAGAAAATATATAGCATGCAATCACTAAACAAAGAAAGCTGGTATACCCATATAAATATCAACCATACATATTTTAAAATAAGACATAGTGCTAAAAAGAAATGGAAAATTCCATGTTGATAAAGGAATAAATATATATGGAGGATAGAACAATTCCAAATCAATATGTATCCAATAATTCAGCTACAAAACATATAAAGTTAGTATTAAAATAAGAAATAGTCAAATCTATAATCACAGTGGGATATTTTAACACTCCTTGATACTACATAGAACAGAAACAAACAGAAATAAGTAATAATTTAAATATCCAAGCAATTAGGAAACCTAGTCTAATTTACATATAGAACACAAACCCAACAAAAGATGAATAATAATTCACTTGGTGCATATACACCAAACTTGTCCATATTTGGAATTATAAATGTCTTAACAAATGCCAGAAGAACTGAAATCATAACTCAGAAATCACCAGTATCAAGAAGAGAAAAACAGATCTTTAACTATTCATCTGTCAGTGGGCACTGAGTTTGCTTCCATGTCTTGGCTATTGTAAATAATGCTGCTATGAACATTGGGATGTGGGTATCTTTTCAAATTAGAGTTTTCCCTTGTCTGTATATATGCTCACGAGAAGAATTTCTGGATCACATGGTAGTTCTATGTTTAGTTTTTAAAGAAATACCCATTAGTTTTACATAATGGCTGTACCAATTTATATTCCCATCAACAGTGTAGAAAGATTCCCTTTTTTTCATATCCTTTCTAGCATTTATCATTTGCAGACTTGTTGATGATAACCATTCTGACTAGTGGGAGGTGATACTTTACTGTAGTTTTTATTTGCATTTCTCTAATAATTAGGGATGTTGAGCATCTTTTCATGTGCCTATTGGCCATCTACAAAGAATATGTGGTACATATATACAATGGAATATTACTTAGCCATAAAAAGAATGAAATAGTGCCATCTACAGCAACAATAGATGGCCCTAGAGATACCATACTAAGTCAAAGAAAAAATATTATATGATATCACTTATATGTGGAAACTAAAAATAGTAAAAATGAATCTATTTCCAAAACAGAAACAGACTCACAGACATAGAAAACAAATTTATCATTACCAAAGGGTAAAGGGGGGGAAGGGATAAATTAGCAGTATGGGATTAATAAATACACAATACTGTATATAAAACAGATAAGCAATAGGAATTTACTGCATAACTCAGGTAACAATATTCAATATCTTGTAATAATCTATCATGGAAAATAATCTGAATAACTCTGCTGTACACCTGAAACTAACACAATATTTTAAATCAACTATATGTTAATTTCAAAAGAGAAAGAAAAAAGAACGAAAAACAGGAAATTAGTATAGACACTACTGTTAAGACTAATATATTTAAAATTTTTGATGAACTGTATAAATTTGTTCAAAAACACAACTTATGAAAATTGACTCAAGGAAAAGCAAAATATCTGAATATTTCTAAACCTATTAAGGAAATTGAATGTGCCAATTAAGATCTTTCCAAAGAGAAAAACCCAGGCCCAGATTGCTTTACTATGAATTTTTTTTCAAATTTTAAGAGAGAGAGAACACCAATCTTTCTGGAGTACTTATACAGTACAGAGAAGATGATACATTCCTCAATTCATTTTAAATGGTCAAAATAACTATGACATGAAAACCTAGCAGGGAATTCAAAAGAAAGGAAATTTACATTCTAAATTCTTACTAACATAAATATGAAACTCTTAAGCAGCTTATTAGCAAAACATGAGCAAATCTAGCATACATCGTACTGCTAACACATCACCAAAGTTGTATTTATTCTGAGAAAACAAGGGTCATTTAACATTTACAAAAAAAAAATCATAATCATCACAATAGATGCATAATAAGTATGTGATAAAATTCAACAGCCACTCATGATTTTTAAATATATATGCTCATAACAAATTAGGAGCAAAACTTATACTAATAAAGAATAGCTATTTAAAATCTATAGCAAATATATACTTAAGGTTGAAATAAAAATATTCTCCCTAGGATCAGTTAAGTGAACAAGAAAAGCATTGTCCTTGATCTTTTTATTCAATATTTAGCTGAAACTCTATGATGAACAGATTCCAAGGTAGTCCCCAAGATTCCCATCTCCTGATATTCTTGCCCTTGAATTATTCCCTTCCCTTTCAGTGTGCACAGGTAATTTGCTTTTAACCAATCAAATATGGCAAGGGTCATGAAATGCCACTGTCATGACTAACTTAAAGATGACTGTAATATAACATCTTGTGAGGAGACTCTCTTCCTTATTGGCTCTGAAGAAGTAAGCTGCTAGATTGTAAGCCAATAATGGAGAGGAGGCGGCCATACTGAGAATGGTCTCTGGTCAACATCCAGCAAAAACTAACCTCAATCCAACAACTTGCTAGAGAACTGATTGCTGCCAACAACGAGGTAAGTTTGAAAATGGATCCTTTCCCAATCAAGCCTGAAATGAGGCCATAGCCCTGGTATCCACCTTGACTGCAGTTTGTGAGACACTGAAACAGAAACTCACCTAAACCACCCCTAGTCTCCTTATTCACAAACACTAAGTTAAGAAATATATGTTGTTTTAAGCCAGTATGTTAAGTTTATGGAAATATCGTAACACTCCAATAAATAACAAGGTCCTAACCACAGTGCAATAATAAAAAAGATAAATATAGGAATTCCCACTGTGGATCAGTAGGTTATGGACCCAACTGGTATCCATGAGGATGCAGGTTCAATCCCTGGCTTCGCTCAGTGGGTTAAGGATTCAGCGTTGCTGTGGCTGTGGTGTAGGCTGGCAGATGCAGCTATGATTCAACCCATAGCGTGGGAACTTCCATATGCCACAGATGTGGGACTAAAAAAGAAAATAATTTTAATTTTCTTTTAAAAAACACAGAAAACTATTGTAATTATTTGAAGATGACATGATCATGTACACTGGAAAATCTACAATAGATTATTTAAATTATTAATTGAATTTAAGCAAAATGACTGGATTCAGTCATCATTTTATCATTATGTACAATTTACAATGACATTTAAAATTATCAAATATGTATGATTGAACATAACTAAAATGTAAAAGACCTCTACAGAGAAATCTATAAATGTTAGTTAAGTCAAAGAAGACCTAAGTAAGTGATGGAACAATTCCCTGATTGGCTGAAATTCATACAATGAATCAATGTCATCATTGT
>PVHT021183693.1:57425668-57451588 GCA_004024745.2 Catagonus wagneri
CACTGAGCCACGATGGGAATGCCTATAGATTCAAGGTATTTCTAATCAAAATCTCACCAAATGTGTTTGTGGAATTTGACAGCCATTTCTAACATTTAGATGGAAATACAAAAGTTAAGTATAAAAAGTATGACTGAAGTAGAATGATTAGTCAAATTAGAGAATATCCATTACATTGAATACTACATAACAATGAAAATAATAAACCATGGCTATATGCAACATGGATGAAACTTACAAATATAATATTGATCAAAAGAAGCCAAAACAAACAAGTATATATGTATAATTCTATTTCAATTATTGTCAAAAATAACAGGCAAAACTTATAGTGTTTGAAATCAGGATAGCATTACACCTAAGAATTAGGTAGTGATTGGAAGGTTACACGGGGCGGTTTCTGTGGTTTTGGCAGTTTTCTATATCTTGATTTTGTATGTTTGTTACAGAGATACAAAATTATTTTGAGATATAAATTATTTCAAGGCATACACTTAATATTTACACAGTTTCTTGGTAATTTGGTAACATTTGTACACATACCAAAAAAAAGGAAACTTTTTTTACACACTAATAAGGAACGATTTTGAGGCCATACAGAGAAAAAATCAAGGTACAAAACTGCTTGTGTAACATGCTACAATTTGTTTAACAAAAATATATGGTATTTTCATATCTGCTTATAAATACACAAAAGAAGAATATTATGCTACAAATAATATTTGCTTATATGTGTACAAAATGAATCTCTGGAAAGACACAAGAAATTAATAACTCTGGCTGCCTCTGCAGATTGAGACTAAGTATCCAGGGCAGGAGTGGAAGAAAGATCCTTCACTGTACATACAACTTTCATCTTCTGGATATCAAACCAGGGAAAAATGTTCAAATAATCTTTATAAAGCAATAAAAAATTTGAAATGTGGGTTATAAATAGTATCCCCAAAGCTAATTCTAATGGGTCAAGTTTACTAGAGATTTAATAAATTATAGGATTCTTAACAAAAATCCCTTCATGACAGTCTAGCAAATACTCCTTAGAAGTATTCTGATAATATTAGCAGAACATAACAAGAAAAAATAAACTCTGATATAAGTACAAATAACTATGATCTGTATATCATAGCCTATCTATTGAATTTCACTTGAAAACTGTACAAAACAATTCTATGCTTTTCCCAACACTACACAATTTGTGATCTGTGCTAGTAAGGATTGTTAATATGCCTAAAACATGAATGTCTAATTTTATTCATTTTTCAGGTCATAAATCATAGAAATCAAAACATTTTTCCCCATATTTAGGTTTATAAAGTCAGATATGAGAGGAATCCAAGGATCATCCACCAGAAGCAGCTGGAATATCTAAATCTATTTCTTCACACTCTAAGCCTAGTTGCTGACTGTGAAAATTATAAGACCAGACTGCAAGTATCCTAATAAAAAGTAAAATTTATAAACTATATAAATGAAATGTGTGTGTGTGTGTATACATATATATATGGCGTAAGCATAAGGATGTGAAGATAGTCACCCACTGACAGTATACCCAGATGGAAATGCTAGACAGAGGAAAAACAGGATGAAGCATTCTGTATCTTGGACATACAGCTTCTAAACAGTTAGGATGCATCACTAAGGGAGAATTTCAATGACCCCAGGTTCTTGCATCCTCCCAAACATAGAAAAGCACTAAAAGCATTAACTTGCTCTTCGTGATTAACAGCAATGTTTTATGCTTGACTACATGTATTTCCCCAGCCTAAAAATTAACATATATACTGACTGGTTCCTCCTCTACCTTTTCAGAGCAGTTCCTCAGAGCTATTTGAGATTCTATCTTCCAGGCTATAGTCCTCCATAAGACCCTCAGTAAAACTTAACTCACACATTGTGCATCTTTCTTTCAGTCAACAGGTAAATAGAAATTCACATAGTTAAATGGCTGATTTAAAAGAGTTTATACCTCCAAAGACACTTGGTTAAATTTTCCTTTATTGACATAAGCCCGGCATTCACCATACATTTAAAGACATTTTCCCTCCACAATACACTGTGATTTTTAATGATTATTCTCAAGTTCAAGATAATGAATTTCTCTTTCTCAGAAAGATAACACATTTTTATAAGCATCAAAATAGGCAATGCCTGCAAAGTTCCTAAGATTTCAACTTGTCCAATATTTGTCAGCTTCCTCTTTTACGTGACCAATTAAACACACCTCAATTGAGATAATAAATTATAATTGGAAATCATCACCATCAGTCATTTCCTCTCCTCAAAATGGCCATAAAAGGGACCAGAACATTTCTTTCAGCATTCTAGCCGTGAGGGGGAAAAAAAAAACTCATTCGGTCTGTCTACACAAAAGTGTAGGGCCAAATCTACTCAAAACTGACAAAAAAATTTTATAAGTACAGGCACTAAAATCAATATGGCAATATCAGAGTAAGTAGTATTTTTAGCAGTAAAGATATAAGGAAGAGTGTAACAACTCAACTGATATTTAAATTTCAATATCCTGAAATTTCGGCTATATTACTTACTTTAAAATTTAAATTTAAGGTAAAATAACCAAAATTACAGCTAATTTAAAAAAAGAAATTACACAGTTTAGCAAGTATCTAAAAAATAAATTTCTTACTCTCAAAAATTACTGGATATAATAAAAACTTCCATTGATGATGAATCTCAAAATATTACAGATATGATAATCATAAATACTACTCAAAATACTGAAAGTTAAGGATTTAAATAGTATGATATGCATATGAGAAGAAAAAGAAAAATTTTAGGTAGAAAAAAGGAAGAATGTCTGTATAGATGTCATCCTTTTTTCTCATCAAAAACCTGTAACAGGTTTATTTTAACAAACCTATAATACCAGGTTTATTTCAATAAACTACTCAATAAATCATATAATGATTCCTTATAAACTATTACCACTCAACAAAATGACCACTCTCTTGAGCAGTGACTGCTTATCTCTATTACCCACCTACCTCAGTTTGACTAAAACTTGCTAATTTGTCATTTTACTTCTCAGAGGTTTCTTTTTCTTTCATTAACATCAAATTGTCCTATGACAGTCCTTCTCATTCACTGCAAAGAGTTTGTTTACCAAACCGTAAGAATATCAAATCATTTTATGTTAAATAAAAGAAATAGATAATAAAACACAAAATTTACTTCATCTCAAGGTGGATTATCAGCTAAGAAGATGTCTGTTTATGTTCTAGATCTGCTTGAAACCAACATTAGCAACATTAAATTTGGTACAAATAAAATATAACATTTTCTATATACGTTCATAAGTTTAAACCCCTATTATTATTTCATTTTAAATTGAGAGGATCTGAATTCTGATCAATTTACCATCTTTGAAAACATTAATCTTGGATGTATAATGCTGCTCAACAGTTAGTACCAACATTTTTGTATGGATAAAACTTTTGTCTCAGAATTTTTTTAAGTAAAAAATATTTAGGCAAAAGGATGAAAGTGTCAGAGGCAACTTCGTAGGAATACATTTAGTATTTACTTGAAATTAAATTTTAGGTCTGGTTCTTCAGGATCCTGGCCTAGGGAAAAGAACACATCATTGGAGGCAGAGCAAGATGGCAGAGCAGTAAGAGGTTGCGCTCACCTTCTCCCATAAACATATCAAAAAAAACACATCTACATGTAAAATGACTCACACAGAACATCAACTGAAAGCTGGCAGAACTTAAACCTCCAAAAAAGGGCAAGAAACTCTTGACATAACTGGGTAGAACAAAAGAAGAAAACAGAAAAGGAATCAGGATGGGATTAGCATTCCACAGAGTTAGCTGTGAAGGAGAAAAGGAACCCACATCCTGGGAAGCCACCTAACTGACAGAAAAATCAGCCAAGCCAAAGGGACCTCAAAGTTGTAGGGAAAAGCACAGCAGCTGGACTGAGAATGGCAAAGCAGAGTGAGAGCTGCACAAATCATCATCTGAACCACGGGGCCAGACACCACTGCCTGAGACATTTGGGTGGGGGCTGGGCACTGAAACTTAGGCTCCAGAGGTCAGTCCCCAGGAGAGGACTGGGGTTGGCAATGTGGAGACAGCCAAAGGGGCTAGGGAGCCATAAGCTACAGGTGGAGGAGCAGTATGGCACAGGCTGGGCAGTTGGAATGCAAAGGCAGAGGAAACCTGGGAGAAGGAACAGACCCTCAGGGGAGGCAAGGCGCCATTGCTGGAGAGGGCAAGAGAAGGAGGGGCAGACTGCCATGGGAAACTCCTTGCGCATGCGCATGTGCCTGTCAGCTCGCAGAGGGCAGGGCGGCTCTGGCACAAGCTGGGCGTGGCAAGAAGCCACTCACTAGGCTACAGCAGACTGGGTGGCTCTGGTGTAAGTCTCTTGCTGGTTTACAGGAGACTGGGCAATTCTTTTGCAGGATACCAGTGGCCAGACAACTGTTGTTTGGGATAAGGGCCTCAGGGGGCTACGTGCGACTGGGAACCTACCAAGAACCATACGCTGTTGCTCTCACTCCCCTAGAAACACATCCACCCTGCAGCTACCACTACCAAATGCTCTGGGTGATGCCCAGACACTTGGTCACTGTCCCTTCCCAAGACCATACAACTAGGAGCAGCTAGTACAGAACCTCCTGCGTGGGCTAAGTGGGACAGGGTTCTTCTTGTGTGGTCTGCAGGTGGCGGAGGCAAACCACCACAGTAACCCCTGACTCCAGAGGTGGGCATGGCCCACTGCCACTGGGGATACCTGAACAAAAATCACTTGCAGCTCCAACCATCTCAGAGGGCACCACAGAAAGGGACACAACCTGTTGTCGCTCTTGCTCCCGTGGGAGCACACCCACCCTGTTATTACCACTACCAAATGCTCTGGACAGTTCCCAGATGCTTGATCACTGTCCCTCCCCAGGAACCTGCAAGTAGGAGCAGCTTGTGCAGCACATCCTGTGGCGGCTAAGCAGGACATGGTGCTTCTTGCATGGTCTACAGGAGGCGGGGGCAAACCACTGCAGTTATCTCTGGCTCCAAAGGTGGGAGTGGCCTGCCACCACTTGGGGTCCATGAACAGGCACCACTTGCAGCCCCAATCACCTCAAGGGAACCACAGAGGAGGGCACTGTGACTGAACACCACCTGTTAGTGCTCTCACAGCCCTGGGAACACACCAGCCTTGCTGCTGCCATTACTGAATGCTCTGGGTGGTACCCACATGCCTCACCTCTGTCACTTCCCAAGATCCTGCAACTAGTAACAGCCTGTGCAGCACCTCCTATGTGGGCTGAGATGGGTTGCTTCATGCATGGTCTACAAGTGGCAGGGGGAAACCACTGCACTTATCACTGAATCTAGAAACCTTCTTGGCCCACTATTACTAGGAGTCCCTGAACAGGCACCACCTGTGGTTCCAATCATCTCAGAGGAGGACACTGCAATCTAACTCTAGCTGTTGTTGCTCTCACTCCCCTGGGAACTCACGCACCCTGCTGCTGCTACTGCCAAATGCTCTGGACACTTTGTAGATCTGTCTAGAGCTCATTACCACTTCCTAGGGCCCTGCAACTAGGAGTAGCCTGTGCCACCTTCCTGCAGGTCCTTGCTGCCATTGAGAGCCCAGCAAACAGGCACCAATTGCTGGCCCTACCCATTGCCTCCTTCTCCTTGAAAACAAACTGAGCATCTTTGGGATAACAGCCTGCTCACACCAAAGAAAGAGACAGCAGATATTCAAACGTCCACAACAAAAATAAATAGTAACCCCTTGAAAAATACAAAGGGGTGCTCTTGCTTAGAAGTAGCCTGACAAGACTACAGTTTGGCTTCACCAAAATCACAGAAAAAGAAAAACATATGCAAGACGAAGAAGCTCAGAAACCAATCCCAGTTAAAGGAACAGGAGAATTCACCTAAAGCAGTCGACAGTGAGACAGACCTCTGCAGTCTAACAGAAATGGAGTTCAAAAAGGAGATAGTGAAAATACTGAGAGAATTAAGGCTGAATATCAAGGAATTAAGAGAAGACATGAACACTAAACAGATTCCCTTAGAAAGAAACTAGAAAATATAAGGAGGAGCCAAGAAAAACTAGGAAATTCATTTGTAGAGATGCAAACAGAGCTAAAGGCAATAAAGAGCAGACTGAATAATGCAGAGGAAAAAATTAATGACTTGGAAGATAGAATAATGGAAATAACCCAATCAGGACAGCAGACAGAAACCAAATTGAAAACCATGAAAGCATTATAAGAGATCTATGGGATAATATAAAGCAGACCAATCTATGCATAATAGGAATTACAGGAGAAGAAAAAGAAAAGGGGATTGAAAATATATTTGAAGAAATTATGTCTGAAAACTTTCCAAATCTAAAGGAAACAGATATCAAGGTTCAAGAAGTACAGAGGGCCCCAAACAAACTGAACCCAAATAGGCTCACAGCAAGACATATTATAATGAAAATGGCAAAAGTTAAAGAGAGGATCCTAAAGGCAGCAAGAGAAAAGCAAAGCATTAATTATAAGGAAACCCCCATAAGGCTATTAGCTGATTTCTCTACAGTAACACTACAGGCCAGAAGGAAGTGGCAAGATATATTTAAAGTGCTAAAAGGAAAAAATCTGCAACCTAGAATATACTACCCAGCAAGAATATCATTTAAAATAGAAGGTAAAATAAAGAATTTCTCCAACAAACAAAAGCTAAAAGAGTACAGCAATACTAAACCCTTTCTAAAAGAAATACTAAAAGGGCTTTGCTAAATAAAAAAAGGAAGAAGAAACAGAATGGAGGAAACCACAATTGGAAAGCAATCACATAAAGCCAGCATACAGATCTAAACAAAGATATTTTTTGAAAATTTTATTTAAAAGACATCAAAATCATACAATGTGGAGAAGGAAAGTAAAAAAATATAGATTCTTTTTTTTTTATTTTAATGATGTGTTTGTGCCTGTATGGCTATCAGGCTAAAGCAAGCAGATATAAGAAGAGGTTAACATACTTAAAAAACAGGGCAACCACAAACCAAAAAAGAATATTACATTCACAAAAAATTGAAAAGTACTCAAGCATAAAATAAATGGAAACCATCCAACCAAAAAAAGGAAGAAACGAGAAACAGAATCAACCGGAAAACAAGGTTTAAAATGGCAATAAATATATATCTCTCAATAATCACCTTAAATGTCAATGGACTGAATGCTAAAATCAAAAGACATAGAGTGGCAAACTGAATAAAAAAGCAAAAACCTTCAATCTGCTGTCTACAAGAGACTCACCTTAGTGCAAAGGACACATATAGATTGGAAGTGAGGGGACGGGACAAGACAGGAAAGCAGACAAAATAGACTTTAAAATGAAAGCTATAGGAGTTCCCATCATGGCACAGCGGAAACGAATCTGACTAGGAACCATGAGGTTGCGGGTTTGATCCCTGGCCTTGCTCAGTGGGTTAAGGATCTGGCATTGCCGTGAGCTGTGGTGTAGGTTGCAGATGTGGCTCAGATCCCGCGTTGCTGTGGCTGTGGCATAGGCTGGCACCTGTAGCTCTGATTAGACCCCTAGCCTGGGAACCTCCACATGCCACGGGTGTGGCCCTAAAAACAACAAAAGAAAAAAAAAGCCATAAAGAAAGACAAAGGACACCATTCAAAAGTTAAAGGATCATTCAAGAAGAGGACATTACAATCATCAATATATATGCCCCCGATATAAGAGCACCCAAATACCTACAACAAATACTAACAGACATGAAAGGAGAAATTGATGGGAATACAGTCATAGTAGGAGACTTTAACACCCCACTCACATCAATGGAAAGATCTTCTAGACAGAAAATTAATAAGCCAACCACAGATCCTAAATGACAAAACAGAAAGTTAAACTTAATTGACACTGTCAGAACATTACATCCAAAAAATCAGAATATACATTCTTCTCAAGTGCTCATGGAACGTTCTCAAGGATAGATCACATATTAGGGCACAAGACTAACCTCAACAAATTTAATTAAGAGTATAGAAATTATTACAAGTATCTTCTCTGACCACAGTGGCATGAATCTAGAAATCAACCACAGGAAAAGTAATGAGAAAGAAAATGGAGACTAAACAACATGCTACTAAAAAACCAATGGGTCAAGAAGGAAATTTAAAAATACCTTGCGACAAATGATAATGAAGACACAACCACTCAAAATCTATGGGATGTCACAAAAGCAGCATTCAGAGGGAAATTCATAGCAATGTGCTCTTTCTTCAAAAAAAAAAATCTCAAATCAACAACTTAGCCCAGCACCTAAATGAATTAGAAAAAGAAGAACAAAGCCTAAAGTCAGCAGAATGAACAAAATCATAAAGATAAGAGAGGAACTCAATAAAGTAGGTTCAAAAAACAAAGAAAAAAATCAGTAAAACCAAAAGCTGGTTCTTTGAAAAGGCAAACAAAATTGACAAACCTCTGAATAGACTCACCAAGAAGAGGAGAGAAAAAAAAAAAAAACCCAAATAAACAAAATAAGAAATGAAGAAGGAGAAGACACAATGGATACTACAGAAATCAAAAAACCATGAGAAATACTATAAATAATTGTATACCAACAAATTTGACAACATAGAAGAAATGGATGACTTTCTAGAGACACACTCTGCCAAAATCAAGAAGAAACTGATCTGGTAGCTCCTGTCGTGGCTCAGCAGAAACAAATCTGTCTAGCATACATGAGGACGCAGATTTGATCCCTGGGCTTGCTCAGTGGGTTAAGGATTCAGTATTGCTGTGAGCTGTGGTGTAGGTAGCAGATGCAGCTCGGATCCTGCATTGCTGTGACTGTGGCATAGGCCTGCAGCAACAGCTCCAATTAGACCCCTAGCCTGGGAACCTCCATATGCCATAAGTGCGGCCCTAAAAAGACAAAAAGACAAAAAAAAAAAAGAAGAAGAAGAAGAAATTGATCTACTGAACAGACTGATCACTAAAAATGAAATTGAATATGCCATAAAAACACTTCCTACAAACAAAAATCCAGGACCAGATGGCTTCACAGGAGAATTCTACCAAACATATAAGGAGGAACTTATACTCATTCTCCTTAAACTTTTTCAAAAGGCTAAAGAAGAAGGAACACTCCCAAAGACATTCTATGATGCCACCATCACCCTAATTCCAGAACCAGACAAAGATCCCACCAAAAAAGAAAACTATAGGCCAATATCTTTGACGAATATAGATGCAACAATTCTCAACAAAATTTTAGCCAAATTTTAATGCAACAACATATAAAAAAGATCACACACCACGACCAGCTGGGTATGGTCACACACAAGGCTGGTTCATAAGGTGTACAAGGTGTACAAGGATGGTTCAACATAAGCAAATCAATCAACATCACACAACACAGTAACAAAAGAAAAGTCAAAAAACACATGATCATCTCAATAGATGCAGAAAAATCATTTAGCAAAGTCCAACATCCATTCATGATCAAAACTCTTACCAAAGTGGGTATACAGGGAACATACCTTAACATAATATAAGGCATTTATGACAAACCCACAGCAAATATAATACTCAATGGAGAAAAGCTGAAAGTCTTCCCGCTAAAATCTGGAGCTAGACAAGGATGCCCACTATCACCGCTGTCATTCAACACAGTATTGGAAGTCCCAGCCACAGAAATCAGACAAACAAAAGAAATAAAAGGCATCTAAATAGGAAGAGAAGAGGTAAAACTGGCACTGTATGCAGATGACTTGATACTATATATAGAAAACTCTAAAGATTCAACCGAAAAACTACTTGAAATGATCAACAAATTCAGCAAAGTAGTAGGATATAAGATTAACATTCAGAAATCAGTCACATTTCTGTATACTAAAAATGAAATATTACAAAAGGAACATAAAAATAAAATACCTTTTAAAATTGCACCCCAAAATATCAAATATCTGAAAGTAAACCTGACCAAGGAGGTGAAAAACTTATATCCTGAGAACTATAAAACATTAATCAAGGAAATTTAAGAGGATTCAAAGAAATGGAAAGATATTCCATGCCACTGGGTTGGAAAAATTAATATTGTAAAAATGGCCATACTACCCAAAGCAATCTACAGATTCAATGCAATCCCTATCAAATTACCCATGACATTTTTCACAGAACTAGAACAAACAATCCAAAAATTTATATGGAACCATAAATGACCCAGAATTGCCAAAGCAATCCTGAGGAACAATAACCAAGCAGGAGGCATAACTCTCCCAGACTTCAGGCAATATTACAAAGCCACAATAATCAAAACTGTTACCAAAAAAGACATACAGATCAATGGAACAGAAGAGATAACCCAGAAATAAACCCAGACACCTATGGTCAATTAATCTTTGATAAAGGAGGGAAGAACATACAATGGAAAAAAGACAGTCTTTTCAGTAAGTATTGTTGGGAAATCTGGACAGCTGCATTCAAATCAGTGAAAGTAGAACACAACCTCACATAATGCACAAAAATAGACTCAAAATGGCTTAAAGACTTAAATATAAAACAAGACACCATCAAACTCCTGGAAGAGAACATGGGCAAAACATTCTCTGATATCTACCTTACAAATGTTTTCTCAGGTTATTCTCTCAAAGCAACAGAAATAAAAGCAAAAATAAACCAATGGGACCAAATCAAACTGACAAGCTCTTGCACAGCAAAGGAAACCAAAAAGAAAATAAAAAAACAACTTACAAAAATGGGAGAAAATACCGTCAAAAGATGCAACTGGCAAGGGCTTAATCTCTAAAATATACAAACAACTTATACAACTCAACAGCAAAACAGCCAACTACCCAATGGAAAAATGGCCAAAAGAACTGAATAGACATTTCTCCAAGGAAGATACGCAGATGGCCAACAAGCACATAAAAAAATTCTTGGCATCACTGATTATTAGAGAAATGCAAATCAAAACTACCATGAGATACCACCTCACACCAGTCAGAACGGCCATCATTAATAAGTCCACAAAGGAGTTTCTGTCATGGCACAGCAGTTAACAAATCCGACTGGGAACTATGAGGTTGCAGGTTCAATCCCTGGCCTTGCTCAGTGGGTTAACGATCTGGTGTTGCTATGAGCTGTGGTGTAGGTCGCAGACACAGCTCAGATCTGGCGTTGCTTTGGTTGTGGCAGCTATAGCTCCAATTAGACCCTGAGCCTGGGAACCTCCATATGCCAAGGGTGCAGTCATAAAAGGACAAAGAAATTTAAAAAAATAATAATAAGTCCACAAACAACAAATGCTGGAGGGCATGTGGAGAAAAGGGAACCCTCCTGTACTGTTGGTGGGAATGTAAGCTGGTACAACCACCATGGAAAACAGTATGGACGTACCTTAGAAAAGTATACATAGAACTCCCTTATGACCCAGCAATCCCACTCTTGGGCATATATCCGTACAAAACTTTCCTTGAAAAAGACACATTTACACACATGTTCATTGCAGCACTATTCACAATAGCCAAGACATGGAAACAATCTAAATGTCCATTGACAGATGATTGGATTAGGAAGGTGTGGTATATACATATATAATGAAATACTACTCAGCCATAGAAAAGAGAAATACAATGCCATTTGCAGCAACATGGATTGAACTAGAGACTCATACTGAGTGAATTAAGTCAGAAAGAGAAAGACACATACCATATCACTTGTATCTGGAATCTAATATACAGCACAAATGAACCTTTCCACAGAAAAGAAAATCATGGACATGGAGAACAGACTTGTGGTTGCCAACAGGTAGGGGGAGGGAGTGGGATGGACTGGGAACTTGGGGTTAATAGATGCAGACTATTGCCTTTGGAATGGATAGGCAATGAGATCCTGCTGTATAGCACTGGGAACTATGTCTGGTCACTTGCAACAGAGCATGATAATGTGAGAAAAAGCAATGTATACATGTATGTGTAACTGGGTCACCATGTTGTATAGTAGAAAATTGACTAGAGTTCTGTAAACAAGCTATAATGAAAAAAATAAAAATCCTTATACAAAAACAGAGCACATCAATGCTGAAGTCTTGGTTCACAATGAAAAGAACAAGAATGTTAGGAGTTCCCCATAATGAAAATGACTGAATCAATATCAATTATGAATTTCCTATGAAAATAAACTATTATAATAGCAAGCAAATACTAAGTATTTCTAGCTATCAAGACTATGAAAAACTCTTTAAACTTTTAACCTGAAACTTGCTTAGGAAATAATTTTTTTATACATTTAGAAATTGTTTAACTCATACATTCTTACCGTTCTCGGTTAAATTTAAGAGAATGAAGAATAGCTGGCCTTTTTTGTCTAAGGTTCCACAAATGAAGTGTATCATCTGAACTTGCACTGACCAAAGCACCCTGGAACAAAAAGAAGACAAAATGAGTGATTTACTTAATTTATGGCTTTTGATGAAGCAAAAACAAGCTAATTTACTGAATCTTTTTTTTTTACTGTTTTTAATGTTACTTATATAACCTAGAAATACAAGGACAGACAATTGCAAGTATTTCAATCAGGAAGTCTAAGAATGCTAAGAATAGAAGAAGCAGGTGAACTACTATATACGGATTGGTGAGAATGATTAATTTAATGGATATGCATTTATCAATAGAGGAATTATTATTATAAACATCATTGTGACTATTAAAGATTTCTTACATTTTCTTTGGCAAAAACTAAGTTTGTTTCCACTATTTATACATAGAACCATGTAGCTCTATAGACAAGCAATTATCCAACTCGGTTTTAAAATTACAGCCTGGGAGTTTCCGTCATGGCTCAGTGGTAATGAACCCAACTAGTATCCATGAGGACATAGGTTCAATGCCTGGCCTCGCACAGTGAGTTAAAGATCTGGTATTGCCATGAGCTGTGGTATAGGTTACAGGCATACCCCGGATCTGGTGTTGCCTTGGCTATGGTGTAGCCTGGTACCTGCAGCTCTGATTTGACCCCTAGCCTGGTAACTTCCATTTGCTATGTGTGTGGCCCTAAAAAGACAAATAAAATAAAGTTGCAGCCTGGTCACATAAAAATTCACCATTTATGAGAAATTTGTCTATCGCTGGAAAGTGTATAGTCTTTCTAAAAACTATATTTGGAATAGTTTAATTTGTTTCCAAAGTTCAAGAAGCTTCATCTATGATAAAGAAAACATCTGTAATAAAAGAAGACATTTCTCCAACTACAATTCTGTATAACTACAAAAATAATACTAAGATCCTTTTTATATAAAGTCTCCAAACACAAACCCTATTTCAAATACAGTTGGATGGTTTCTGCCTCCCAGTATAGTAGACACCTCATAGGCAGAAAACTAGCTGTGAAGTATAACTTCATATACATATGTTTAAACTATTTCATTAAGTAAGATCCCTTTAAACTACATTAGAACAGATTGGCATTATGAATTTCCCAACAAAAAATGTCAATGCTGACTCTTATGTCAAAGTCTGAAGCTACACTAGAGTACTGAATGTGTTCTGTAAAAGTGATCTTGCAGAATCATGGTAGGATTGAGATACCTGAAATTATTTTCATGTTTTACAAAGTAAAATATGTTTACAAGTAATTTTTCATAGTTTATTAAATCAATCAGATATCAACATGATCAATCCCTGTAAATTCCAGAAAGGACTCTACTGAAATTCTTAGAATTTATTTCTTCTTTAGGAATTAGATGATACAAGAATATAGGAATCTAAAAACTCTCCCACAACAATTTCCAAGGCAAATAAATACATGCTCATGTATCCCTTTTGATGGCTCTCTTGATATTATATACCTGTGATTTTAGTCTCTAAGAAAAATAGCTTTTAAAAAAACAATCATAATCAAAGAGTATAATCATTAAAATGTTTTAAATGTATATAATTTGCATAGTTTTATATAAATTCAGAGGTATACACTGATATATACATTTTAATATGAACTCATAATTACATTCAATGAAATAAAATGAACCCTACACATTCCTTGAGGATTTTTGTGTTTGTTTACTTGTTTTATTTATAAACTGTTCTCAAATGTTTCATATATACAAACTAGAAAATTATTAGGATTTCTCAGAAGTACTTGATGAGTCACAATTTTTTTGAGATATAGACTACTGACCTCATTTCTCAGGAAAGTGGAAACTCATCTGGGATAGAGTGAGGATAGACCATGATATATGAAATTAATAAAACATTCTCTACAGTAAATATGTTCTATACAAAAGACATAAAAGGCCAAAGGCAATGAAAGTAACATAAAGCAGCAGATGTTCAATATCTTAACGTTAAGAGCTGAATAAATCTACAAAGGAAGTCAGTACCAGAAATTCTATGATAAAACTAGGAGGTAAGTTAGCATTTGAGGGAAGTGAACAGAACCGCTGGATATAATAGCACCAAGAGAGATATAAGACACATTAAAGTAAGTATATCAGCAGGGTGTCTAGGGCTCATTTATAAAAGTAAGTCTGTAAGAAGTGCTACTAATGGGAGTTCCTGTTGTGGCTCAGTGGTTAATGAACCCGACTCTATCCAGGAGGACGTGGGTTCAGTCCTTGGTCTCGCTCAGTGAGTTAAGGATCTGGTGTTGTCATGAGCTGTGGTGTAGGCTGCTGACATAGCTTGGATCTGGCGTTGCTGTGGCTGTGATGTAGGCCAGCAGCTACAGCTCTGATTAGACCCCTAGCCTGGGAACTTCCATACGATGTGGGTGTAGTCCTAAAAAAGACAAACAAACAAACAAGAAGTACTATTAATGAATATCTTTGAAAAGACTAAAAACAGAAACACAGATCATGAATTCAGAAACGGGGAAGTTTGGGAAAAGGTACAGCAGTTGAGTATAAAGCAAATCAAGGTGAGTATTTCAGGATAGACAATGTAAACAATGGAAAGATGCTGAAGTCCTGTCTTTATTTATTCTTAGTTATGCAACAGCACAGAGGCAAACTTACATCCTTCAAGACAATTCTCAGAGGACAGAGAATAGAGAAAATCACCTGGAAACAACTTACACCTTGCCAGTAAACATCCATGCAGAAGGCAAAAGGCTGAGATCTCTCAACTAAAAGTTACAGAGTAACACTGAGACTTCAAAAAAGGTTGTCATCCTGGATACTAATGACTGGCTATTACAATAAAATATTTTTAAATGTTTCCCCTTTTCTTCCTTATTTTCCTCCCTCATTTTGGTAGCCCATACCAAGTATGCCTACATCAAGCAATATGCTTGGCTTGTCAACAAGGACAATCTCACAACCTTCTGAGAAAGACTTTTGAGCCACGAGAAGTAAAATGTGGACATTTGCAGATATCACAAAAATGTTCATGCCTCAGGTATCTGTTTTAAGGTTTTAAGAAATACCTCACCCACCTTTATGGATATACATTCTTAGAAATATATATATATACACACACACACACGCATATGCAAATGCATAGAAATACTGAATTAATGCAACAAGGAAACAACCAGTGATACTTCATTTTTTCTCAAGACACTGAGTTTAATCTTCTAAGTTCCTGAACTTGGTACTGCATAAACTCTTAAAGTGTATTGACTGGCTTACTTAACATGAAACAGTTCTAGAGGACTCAAGAATCCATTGTAAAAATATGAGTCAAGAAGACCCTGAGTAGCCTTCAACTAAGGAAAGATCTATAAACTTTCTCATCTTTACAAACTTTATCTGTAGGGAGTTCCTCATCACCACAGTTCTATAAAAACAGGGATAAGGTAGGCAGCCAGTTGTCATAATAGCTATGAACACACATACCAAAAAATGCATATGGAGATACATACAGATAAAAAGATCCTATAAGTAAATAACTAAAAAGACTTAATGGAAGACAAAGCATGAAATGAATGCTTTATTACAAAATAAAGTGATGGGAGGAGAGTGGTCAGTGAAGCAATCAAAATGCTTAATGGTCAGTGAATCAATCAAAGGATTTTAGTAATACTTTAAAAACCATTTATGCTAATTGTACTACTCTGGTACCAGATTGTGGTACTGAGGGAGGTTGTACCTATGTGAGGGAAAGGGGTATATAGAAAATTTCTGTACTTTCTGCTCAACTTTGCCGTGAACCTTAAAAGCATTCTAAAAAATAAAATCTGTCTAGAAGGAAAAAAATCCTTTTATGCTACATAATCACAATATCAGGATCTTCTGGTACATACAACTTTTTCCTTTAAAATTTAATACACTGACAAATACAGCAGTGTAGTTTTTATGAAAAATATGACCATTAATAATAATGCATATGTACATTACATCTTTAAGCATTTAGAAAAGTAATATAAAAATATTACACAATGTGTGTGAGAGAGATATAAATAGCCAAGAAAGTCCTTACCTCATTGATCAAGAATTGGAGCTGCAGAACAGCTGCACCACTTTCATGTTGACAATAACAATCAACGCCAGGTCTCCCGAGTCTAATATAACAAAAGTCAAGGATTCTAACATATTAATTAGCATCAATATTAATGTGTAAACAGAAAACTAACTTACTTAGCAACTTATGTTTAGCTTATTAGTTATCTATTTTTGTAAAAAAAGTTTAAAAAAATCTTAGTTTTAGTTGATGTAATTACATTACATAGCATTGGATGTCAGCAAAATGGCTGAATAAAATGTCCCTTGCATGTAACCCCTCTCCCAAAACAATAATTCTGCATCTACATGAACAGACAAAAGTGCCTTCATAAGGGTTTCAGGATCCAGGTTGGAGACTGTAAAGCTCTGGTGCAGTCCAAGAAGAGCCATTTTAAGGATACAAGCCTGCACTTAAGCAGCTAACTTGCTGACTGTGGTCTCAGCTATAGAAACAGAAATAGTTCTATACCCCAAAAACTTAGCTACAACCCTACTTAGCTTTGGGTCTATAACCAGCATATACCATATGCCAAGGAAACCAAAGAAGTCACACTCATCCATGTATCAGTAAGTGGGCATAAAGATTTTGTCCTGGCTATAGATTAGGAAGTGGCCTTTGTTTTTGTTTTGTTTTGTTTTGTTTTGTTTTGTTTTGTCTTTTTGCCTTTTTATTATGTGGAGCCGCACCCGCGGCATATGGAGGTTCCCAGGCTAGGGGTCTAACAGGAGTTGTAGCTGCCAGCCTTCGCCACAGCAACAGCAACGTGAGATTCGAGCCGGGTATGCAAACTTCACCACAGCTCATGGCAACGCTGGATCCTTAACCCATTGAGCAAGGCCAGGGATTGAACCCGCAACCTCATGGTTCTTAGTCGGATTTGTTAACCACTGAGCCATGAAGTGAACTCCTGAGGAAATGGCCTTTGAATAAGCGCCAGCCCCATTCAGCTGCAGTACGGTAGCTCTTGGAGGTGTGATCCTGAGGGCAAGGTACAGTTGATCAGACTGAAGATTAAGAAATAGCCCTGTAACTGGGCTCTAGCAAGTCCCAGCCACAATCAAGGAAAAATCTTGCTCGCAGAGAAACCCTATGGGAAACATTCTTGTCTGTGTCTCCTAAGATCCCAAATGGGGCCTATACTCAGCTCAAGCCCCCTCACTGCCACAGTCTGTTAGTATTTCTGCTGGCACAAAGACAAGGCCAGAGATATTCTGGCTTATGACTTCTGTGGAGCATGAAAAACCCCATATGTGACTCTAGCTTCCTCATAGCTAGAGTCTACAGCAGTCCTTAGGGTCTCAGTTCAGGGTCCCAGCAAGAGACACTCCTGTCTATACCCCCAGAGATTCTACAAGGGCCCTAAAATTGGCCCCAGACCCTGAGAGCTATAACTGGCCAGTGGTCCTGAGGGTCCAGGGTCCCAAGGGGAAACACTCCTGGCTACAACCCTGGAGATCTTTAAGGGCCTTACACTGAGTCCCAGCCCTCCCAAATGTAGTCTGTGAATAGCTCTGCTGGGTAGCAGGATACACTCCAGTCTGCAATCCCAGACATCTTGAAATGACGCTGTATTCAACCCCAGCCCTCTGGTCACATCCAGGGACTAATCAAACCCATACAGTTACCTGGAGGGAGACATGCTCATCCGTGACTACAGAGCAAATCTTGGCTGTGGAATGTGAAACAGCTCTGAGGCTCACTTAACGCTTGTCCAGTTCTGCTTATCCAGGGACCAGGCAGCCAAGCACTTAAGATCTGGCAGTAGCCACACCCAACATTTTGCTGGTAACAGGCTCATACTCTGAAGACCTAAAGTGGAACCTTGTACCGGTGCCATCCTCTGAACAAGGTACTACAGGCAGTCACATCCACCCAGGGACAAGAAGGGATCCACACCAGCCCAAAATCCAATAACAAGCCCACCAACCACAGACTCCAATGCAGATCCAGCAAAAGCCTCATAACTGGCTCCAATGCAGCACAACTGAAATTATGTAAGTAATCCTATCAGCCCAGGAAATAGACAGGAGGTCTTTATCTTCTGAAACCAGTCTTTAAAGACCAGAAGAGGCGTTTACACCAATGTAAAGCTACACAGCACATCCCAAGGTAAGATGTGACCTGTGCTCACTTCAGATTAGCTCTCCCAACAATTTCATAAAGATAAAGAAAGGTAAGCAAAATGAGAAGACAAAAAAAAAATTTCAAGCAAAAGAACAAGAAACAAACCCCTGAATAAACAACTAATGAAACAGAGATACATAATTTTACAGATAAAAAATTCAAAGCATTAGTAATAAGAATATTCACTGAACCTGGTGGGAGAATAGATGAACACAGAATTTTTTAACAAGGAGCTAGAAAATATAAAAAAGAACCAGTAAGAGAAAAGAATACAATAATTAAAATGAAAAATGCACTTGAAGAAGTTAACAGCAGAGTGGGTGATTCAGAAGCATGTTTAAGCAACCTGCAAGACAGAATAATGTATGTCACCCAAACATAACAAATAGATAAATTAATTAATTTTAAAAGATGAAAATAGTTTAAGGGATCTCTGGGTCAACATCAAACATATGAACATTTGCATTACAGGGGTACAGGAAAAAGAATAGAGAGAAAAGGGTTGAAAATGTGTTTTTTCTCTTTTTTAACTATTTTAATTTTTTCCACTATATTTGATTTACAGTGTTCCATCAATTTCTACTGTACAGCAAAGTGACCAAGTCATACATAGGGCTATATTCCTTTTCTCACATTATTCTCCATCATGTTTCTTCACAAGTGACTAGATATAGTTCCCTGCACAATACAGCAGGATCTCACTGCTTATCCATTTCAAATGCAATAGTTTGCCTCTATTAAACCCAAACCCCCAGTCCATCCCATTCCCTCTCCCTCATTCCTTGGCAACCACAAGTCTGTTCTTCAAGTCCATGAGTTTCTTTTCTGTGGCAAGGTTTCTTTATGCCATATGTAAGATTCCAGATATAATTGCCATCATATGGTATTTGTCTTTCTCTTTCTGACTTACTTCGCTTCGTATGAGAGTCTCTAGTTCTATCAATGTTGTTCAATGATATTGTTATCTTTTTTGTGTCTGAGTAGTATTCTATCATATATATGTACCAATCTTCTTAATCTATTCACCTGTTGGACATTTAGGTTGTTTCTATGTCTTGACTAAATGTGAATAGTGCTGCAATGAGCATATGGGTGCATGTAACTTATTCAATGAAAGTTCTGTCCAGGAGTTCTGTTGTAGCTCAGCTGTTAATGAACCCGATTAGTATCCATGAGGATGCGAGTTCAATCCCTGGCCATGCACAGTGGGTTAAGGATCTGGCACTGCCAAAAGCTATGGTGTAGGTTGCAAATGCAGCTTGGATTCCACATTGCTGTGGCTGTGGTACAGGCTGGCAGCTGCAGCCCCAAACTGACCCCTAGCCTAGGACCCTCCATATGACATGGATGTGGCACTAAAAAGAAAAAAAAAACAAAAAAAGGGAAGTTATGTCCAAATATATTCCCAAGAGTGGGGCTCATGGGTCATATGGCAGTTATGTATTAGGTTTTCTGAGGTACCTCCATACTGTTTTCCATAGTGGTTGTACCAATTTACATCCCTACCAAGAGTGTAGGAGGGTTCCCTTTTTTTCACACCCTCTCCAGCATTTATTATTTGTTGACTTATGAATTATGGATATTCTGACCAGTGTGGGGTAGTGCCTCACAGTGGTTTTGATTTGTAATTTCAAAATGAAAAGACAACCCACTAAGTGGGCAAAAACACTGGCAATGATATAACCTATAAGGATTAATATCCAAGTTATAATGGAAACAAAATTAAATATATAAAAGGAAATAACCCAATTTAAAAATGGTACAAGAACTGAATAGATATTTTTTGAAAGATTAACAGAGAGATGGCCAATAGGCACATGAAAAGATGTTAAACAGTGCCAATCAGCAGTGAAATGCAAATTAAAACCACAATGAGATATCACCTCACATCTGTCAAAATGGCTATTATCAAATAACAAATGTTGGCAAGGATGTGAAGGAGAGAGAACTCCAGTAAACTGTTGATGGCAATGTAAACTAGGGGAATCACTACAGAAAACAATATGAAGTTCCCACAAGAAAACTAAAAATAGAACTACCATATGATCCAGCAATTCCATTACTAGGTATATATCTGAATTTTAAAAAAGTTGCTTAAAAAGAAAGAAGTGGTGTGTGTGTGTGTCTGTCTGTGTGTGTGTGTGTGTGTGTGTATGTGTGTATGTGTCTGTGTGTGTAACGGACTATTACCCAGACATAAAAAAGAATATAATTTTGCTATTTGCAACAACATGGACAAGCCTGGAGGACGTTATGCTTAGTAAAACAAATTGGACAGAGTACAAAATGAAAAGACAACCCACAGAATGGGAGAAAATATTTGCTAATGAATCGACTGAAAAGGGATTAATCTCTAAAATTTACAAACACCTCCTACAGCTCAATACCAAAAAAACAAACCACACCATTAAAAAATGGGCAGAGGATCTAGGCAGACAATTCTCCTAAGAAGACATGCAGATGGCAAATAAACACATGAAAAGATGTTCAACATCACTCCCCATTAGAGAAATGCAAATCAAAACCACTGTGGGAGTTCCCGTCGTGGCGCAGTGGTTAATGAATCCGACTAGGAACCATGAGGTTGCGGGTTCAATCCCTGGCCTTGCTCAGTGGGTTAACGATCTGGCGTTGCCATGAGCTGTGGTGTAGGTTGCAGACATGGCTCGAATCCTGCATTGCTGTGGCTGCGGCACAGGCCAGTGGCCACAGCTCCGATTAGACCCCTAGCCTGGGAACCTCCACATGCCGCGGGTGCGGCCATAAAATGACAAAAAGGCAAATAATAATAATAATAATAATAAAAATAAATTGAATCACTATACTATACACATGAAACTAATTTTGTAAATCTACTATAATAAGAAACCTAAACTTATACAAATAAATCAATAAAGCTCAGAGATTTAAGAGCTTCCATTGCTAAGAATTAGAAAAAAGAAACAGAAATCATAAAAAGGACCAAACAAAAATTCCAGAGCTAAAAAACAGAAAGACAGAAATAAAATTCTAATAAAGAGCTTTAACAACAGTCTCAATCATACAGAAGAAAGAATTGGCAAATTTGAATACAAATCATTAGATATTAGCTAGTTAGAGAAACTAAAAGAAAAAAGAATGAAAAAGAGTGAAGAAAGCCTGCCAGCAATAGTGGTCCATGAACAGGTATCACTAGCAGCCCCAGTCATCATAGATGTCAGCATAGAGGAGGGTATTGCAACTAAGCCCCACTGACCTCTTGCTCACCTGGGAACACACACACCCTGCCACTGCCACTGCCACATGCTCTGGGCACCACCTAAATGTGTCCAAGGCTCACTGCCATTTCCCAGAGTTCTCCAACTAGGAGTAGCCTGCACCACCTTTCAACAGTGGCCTATTGGAGACCACTGAACAGCTGAACTCTGAAGAAGGTAAATATCTGCTGACTTAGAGTTCTAAAGTACAGGGTCTCCTTCATAGACATTATGAATAAACTATGCTAATCTACAAGCAGCTGCACTGTATGCAGCTAGAGGTATGCACCAAGAGTTCCTTTTATTATTCACTAAGAGGCAGGCTTGTCATTGCCTATGCCTGATCCTGCCCACTAACCTACATGCAGCACCTTCCTCAGTAAAAGCCCTGTGGGCTAAAGCCCAGCACCTTTGTTCTGTGGAGCAGAGTACCTCCTGGTCCTCCACTTTCTAAATGTAAGAGTCTTGTGTGTTTTGATATACTGTGCCATCCCTCTTCCAGGATTCCCCTTTACCCTGCAGTGCTGGACACAGCAGAGTGGCACCCAACGTGGGGCTGGAAGAGAAGGTCTGCCACGAGCAGGAAAAAAAAAGGAAGATCTGCCATGAGCAGGAAAAGGTGAAACTACAGGCAGTGGAAACGGTAGCCTTGCTCTCAAGGGGGTTGCGACCATGAGTAGGCAAGTAGAAACTTTAAACCAGGATAAAAATGGAACAGAATCAATCACAGGGAAATAAACATTACATTCAATTGCTTAAATGTATGTTGAGACAGTCAGAGGCTCAGGTAACAGAGTCTAAGATAGAGGAATTATTAGAAGCCGTGATCAAATATAACCCTAGTTTTCCAGGAGAGGGTACTATGGACCAGGAATGTTGGGATCACGTGGGAGAAAATTTAAAGTGTGTCCATCAGTCTGGGGCCTCTCTGTTTCTGTTTTTTCTACATGTGAAACTATCATTCCAGCCTTTTGTTTTACACACACACACACACACACACACACACACACACACACACACATAAATAGTAAGACATGTTTTGGAACACTTGCTGGAGCATAAAGAAAAGCCTATGTCTTCTGTCCCCCTTCAGACTAATCCATTTCTTCATGATAGTTTAAATAAGGCTTTAGCTGTGGTGGCAGCACTAACTCCCCTACAATCAGCCTTAAAAATTGCTAGTCTACAGGATCAAACATTTTTAGCATGCCCAGTAACTATTACCCCCGATCCTCAAGTCCCAGGACAAATATCCATACACATAACCTTTTTGATTTTAAAGCTCTTAAAGCTTTTCAGGAGAGTGTAATACAGAATGGAGTTACAGCTCCCTTTACTATGACCATGGTAGAAAGCATAAGGACATTTCAGCTTCCCCAATGGGACTGGCATATGATGGCCAAATCCACCATAGACGGTGGAGACTATTTAATCTGGAAGTCAAGTCTTTCAGATTTTTGTCAGGAACAGGCTCACTTAAATCAAAGAAATAATGTTCCAGTTACTTTTGAAATGTGGGTTGGGACAGCCCTCTTCTTGATTTAGCAAACCAACTGACAATCCTCAGGCATAGGAGCAGCTGAGCCTATGACAATTCCTAAGAAAGGAAATCCACAAGGATCTTTTGTACAATGCCTTCAAGGCCCTACAGAACCTTACCTACAATTTGTAGTCTGCCTAACTTGAGTGGTACATCACAAAGTAGCACATTTCCAGGCAGCTGATACCTTAATTAACAATTGGCATATGAAAATGCAAATAAAGACTGTAAAAGGGCAATGGACCCTGTAAGAAATTCAGGAGGCATCTCTGATTTTATTAAGGCGTGTCAAGATGTAGGAAGTACAGGCTATGCTCAAGCAATGCTTGCTGCAGTACTAAAAGGAACGCTTAGCAGCTCAAAAAGAAATGTTTTAATTGTGGAAAAACAGGACATTTTCAGAAAGAATGTCAAGCTTAATTAAAAGGGAAATCATCCCTAGCGACAGGATCATCTCCAGGGCCTAGTTATAACCCTGGTTTATGTCCTCATTGTCAGAAAGGAAATCATTGGACTAATCAATGTCAGTCTAAGTTTCACCAAAATGACACTCTATTAACAACTCCAGTGTCAGGAAACCGGAATCAGAGCCTGCCCCAGCTGCTCCAAACAATGAGGAAAGGAATCCAATCGCTCACAAGGGCCACTCCCCTGCAACACAGGGATGGACTTACCCTGCACCATAGCAGCAGTTTTAACATATGAACAGGACATTCAGGCCATTTCTACTGGAATTTATGGCCCTCTTCCCCACTGTAAATCGCATTACAGTGAGAAATGGCTTAACAATTGAAAGGCTTACAAATTTTGCCTGGGGTGATAGATACAGACCATCAAGGAGAGATTAAGATAATGGCAAAATCTGAAACCGTTAGTACTTTGCAAACTGGGATGAGAATTGCTCAATTGTTATTGTTGCCATGTCTTAAAATAGGACAGAGTTACCAGAAGGAAAGAGGAACATCAGGATTTGGAAGTTCAGGGATTTCTCAGGTCTTTTAGACTCAGGAAGTCACAGCTGATGGTCCACAAATGACTATTAAGGTTAATTTTTTAAAAAAGGAATAAGGGGATTAACAGACACTATAGCCAATGTTTCCGTTATTTGTTATAATGATTGGCCTCCTACATGGCCTTTAATTACCCCTGAAACTAAGTTGAGGGGATCAGGAGTTCCAACTACAGTACATCAAAGTCAGCAGATACTTTCCTGGATAGGACCAAAAGGAAAAATGGGTTATTTTAAACCTTACGTTGCTGACATACCCATCCCCTTTATGGGGAAGAGATCTTCTGTCTGCCAAGAGACTTAAATTAACAACTGAGGATGTCTACTATGGCGATTCTAGTGATTCTTCCCCTGGATGGAAATTAATGAAAAATTTAGGTTACCAAAAACAAACACGTTTAGGAAAAAATAATCAAGGCATAAAAGAACCTATAAATTAGCCCATGAAGTTTAATAAACAGAAATAGAATTTGATGAGGATTTTTAATAGGGGTCATTGAAAATTCTCCTGCAGATCCCATACAATGGATTAATGATGACCCAATTTGGTAGATCAATGGCCCCTAACTCAGGAGAAATTAACTAAAATACATGAGCTAACAGCTCAACACTTACAAGCAGGACATATTAAAGAAACAAACGGCCCATGAAATACCCCTATTTTTACTATCCCCCAAAAAATCAGGTAAATGGAGGCTATTACATGATTTAAGAGAAATTAATAAGACTATATACACTATGGGAGACTTACAACCAGGCTTGCCTTCTCCTACTGCAATTTCCTTAGATTGGGTTTTAATTGTTATAGATTTAAAGGATTGTTTTTCCCCATACATTTAGCCCCTCAAGATAAATGTAGATTTACTTTCTCTGTTCCTGCTTTAAATAACAAGGAACCTATGAAACAATATCAATGGAAAGCATTGCCACAGGCATGAAAAACAGCCCTACCATGTGCCAAAAATTTGTGGATAGAGCGTTAGCTCCTGTTAGACCTAAATATCCTGAGGCATATATTATTCATTACATGGATGATATTCTCCTCTCAGCTCCAAAAGAACAAGTTTTTAACACTGTGCTAGATACTGAAGTATATTTTAATGAAAAGAGGCTTAGTATAACCCCAAATAAAATTCAAAAAACCCCTCCATTTCAATACTTAGGAACTCTGATAGAAGGCCATTCTATTTGGCCACAGAGAATGCAAATTCACAGGGATCACTTGAAAACATTAAATGATTTTCAAAAATTATTGGGAGATATTAATTGGCTACAACCTTATTTAGGAATTACTACAAACAATTAATTCATCTTTTTAAAACACTGAAGGGTGATCCTGACCCTACCTCCCCACGTTCATTGTCTCCTGCAGCCCTGAAAGAATTACAACTGGTTGAAGAAAAAATAAATGAGGCACAGCTGCAACGTATTATGATAATTCTATTATTCTGATAGTGCTGCCTTCTATAAATTTACCTATAGGGGTCCTAGTTCATGAAATGCCACAGTTTGGCATTGTTAAATGGATCCATCTTTCCAATCAAAAAGTAAAAATGGCAACACTTTATGTGGACCTGATAGCTAA
>PVHT021183693.1:57455509-57477312 GCA_004024745.2 Catagonus wagneri
CTGTAATATTGTTTCAGATTCTCAATATGTGGTACAATTAGTACAAAAATTAGAAACAGCAAAATTGAAAGAACTAGATGATAAAGTTATTTCAATTATTTTTTTGTACACAACAAATTATTGGACAGAGGACATCACCACTTTTTAACACTCATATACATTCTTATACTTCTTTACCAGGTCCTTTACATGATGGTAATCATAAGATGGATCAGCTTATAACTTCTATTTTTGAAACTGCTCGTGCTTCACATGCACTTCTCCATCAACCTGCAGTAATGCTGCATAGACAGTTCAGTCTGTCTCGCACTGTTGCCCAAGATATTATTAAATCCTGTCCATTGTGTCAAAGCTTAGCCCAGGTGTCTACTAATGATGGAGTCAATCCTAGAAGACCAAAAAGTAATCAACTATGACTAATGGATGTTACTCATGTTAATAGTTTTGGTCATTTAAATTTTGTTCATGTTATTGTTGACACATATTCCTCTGTTCTTTGGGCCCCAGCTTAGGCAGATGAGACTTTTTGACATGTAAAAAACCATTGTTTGGAAG
Source organism: Catagonus wagneri (assembly GCA_004024745.2). Taxonomy (NCBI): domain Eukaryota; kingdom Metazoa; phylum Chordata; class Mammalia; order Artiodactyla; family Tayassuidae; genus Catagonus; species Catagonus wagneri. The sequence continues at coordinate 57,456,065 of PVHT021183693.1, forward strand.
CTTTTGCTGTTTTGGGCCTTCCACAATGTATTAAAACCGATAACGGTCCTGCTTATGCTAGTAAGGCTTTTGCTGAATTTTGTCAAAGTCGGGGTTTTTTACATGTCACTGGCATCCCTTATAATCCCCAAAGACAAGCTAGAGTAGAAAGTGCACATCATAAACTAAAACTCCAACTTAAAAAACAAAAGGGGAAACAAGAAGTCTCCTCCCCCACAGGATTATTTAGGCAAGCTTTGCTTACTCTTAATTTTTTCACCTGTAAGGAACAAGGAATAATGCCCATGGAATGCCACTATGGCCAGTGTATTCCTGGTACCTCCCCATTAGTATACTGGAAAACAACTGAGGAAAATATATGGAAAGGCCCTGATCCTTTAATAACTTGGGGAAAAGGTTATCCTTGTGTCTTTCCAGGAACGGCAGATACACCTTTTTGGATTCCTGGCAGGTGTGTGAAACTGCAGCATGGAGGAAGACCAACTGACACACAACTTCTGATGAATGACACTGGGAGCCTGGGGTTTTAAGCAGTTGTACCTTATTTATGGCTGAAACTTCAGAATGGAAAGTATGAGGTCCTTGTTTTGCTTGTTTGTATAGTCTCTGTGTGTGCTGTATATGTATGGCATTGCCAAAATTAATTCATAAAAGAGCTCTACTTAATTAGCTTAAAGGAAATTAAGCACTTACATAAATTCTCAAAATACATAAGTAAACTAATTTTTGGTTAACGTGCACTGGAAAAGATTCAGTATTCAATATTCATTATTAGATGTTAATATTAAAGTTTGTTGATCTAATTGTTGTAAACATGTCTTCAGAGTCATCAACATAAGTACAATTGTACCTAGGTTTGATAAAAGTCAAATGAGATACTGAGACTTCAGTTACTAAACAGAGAAATTAAAGTCACTTAAGACCATTAATCGGTATGTTTAGTGCCATCCTGAGATGTTCTGTACAAGAAAGCAAATGCTTTTAGAAATTATAAAAGATAGTCCACAGTTGCTTCAAAAAATAGGAAAAGTAATATGGTCTTCCTGTTAAAAGAAGGTTTTCTTAAAATGCTGCTTTTGATAACAGATTATATTAATTTCTCTGCTTTAATTTGTATTTGCTTTTGAAACCCTTTATTACTTTGGTTAAATGAATAAGTAATGCTAAACAACTACCTATGATTCCATCTGACCAGGTATTTTAAACTCTTCCTTGTATTTTTTTTTCTTTTCTTTTAAAAACTTCCTAAGCATAAGTTAAATGGGAAACATTGTCAAATAAGAAGTATGGCACAAAGAATTAACCACTCATTACCAGACTTTTGCCATCTTGATGCCCTCATAGCATGGTAACAGTCTGCTCCTAAATCAGGTAACCTAAGACAGATAATCAATAGCTGTGAATTAAACAGTCAGGGCTATGGGAAATCCAAGATGGCCGCTTGGTTCTTCCCAGCTCCCTGACAAACCCAAATGAAAAAGAAATGTTTAGAATATGTGTTTTCCATTAGGAGTATACTTTCTACAGTCCAAATTTGGCTATATTTGGTTAAAGTGAGGGTAATTTAAAAAAACTGTTTTGATTTATATTCTAGTTTTGTGTATTGAGAGTAGTGTTCACTGCCTAAAGCTCACCTCCCAAATAGCTCTTTGCTGCTATGTTACATTATTATAAACTTTAACTGAGTTATTAAGAAAAATAATTAAGAAAAATAATCAAAGCTTGTTTCTGAAGTTGATTGCTATAATCTGTATCTGGGCAAATATCAGATGTCCTGTGATAACCAAGGAAATATATATACATTCTGGAAAAGTATCATTTAAGGGGTTATCTCCAGCCTAGATAAAAGGTTTTCTCATTAGGAATTAAGTACCCTATGCACAAAGAAAGTGAAGAAACTTAACTCTTAAATTTATATTTCTCACTTAAGAAGGGCCTCTACATTGGACTGGTCTACAGAAACAACTACTGATGCTCTATTAAGAAAAACACCAATGCATGGACAAAAGGAAGACAACATCAGAAGTAGGCCATTATCCCAAGATTATCACACTTGACTTGTATGGTTATTGGTTTTACTTCTGATTTACCCTCGTGGGTTTCTCCCCTCCAAGGTTCTTATTATTGATATTACTAGGTGGGATCCCCTCACCTGGCCAGTTAATGCCTGCTCTGACCCAGACCATAAATGCATTTCCATCTAATGTTAGCAGGGTAAAAGCTCTTACCTCAAAATTTTGTTTATGACTTTGCTAATACTATCTATATTATTTTATTAACTGTTTCCACAAAACTATTTTTCTTATATTGCCAAATTTGTAACTGATTCTCTGATAAAATGATACAGGGTTCCATATGAGGGTCAGTGATCTCTAGATATGGGAAAATACAAGAGGGAATATTTTCCTGGACCATAACAGACTAGGAAGATAGGTGGTCCAGAGACTTCTGGTTACTGATAATAAGGCCTAGTCCAGTAATAGCCATTGAGCTGCCTGTCAGCGAAATCTTTGCCAGATCTAGGAATATTCATTCCTACCACTGTTGGATGAAACAATTATGAAATGCCAGATCTAGGAATTTTCACTCCTAGAACCATGGGACAAAATGGTCATGAAATGCCTCCTAAAACTATGGTCGAATCTATGACCATGGGGGAACACAGTGAACTGAAGTTTGGCACTTGCCATCAGCATCTACGTGGAGTAAAACATGAGCCACTGCAGCTGCCAACCCGCAGCACCCCCTGAGGAGAGCTCAGCGTGAAGACCAGAAATGAGGCACTCTGCTCTGGAAAAACTGACAGGATAGGTCTTAAGATAGTTAGATTTCAGGTAAGGATTTTTATGGGCTCAAATTACTGCATTTTCTCATATATATAAAAGCAGAAATTAACAATGGCATCTACATTGGCCGTTAGAGAGAAAAGACAGAATGGAGTAGCTGTGAGTCAGATATCTAAGGTAATACTAGGTAATATTATGGAAGCAATTTTAGACAAGTCTTTGTATCGCTAAGAACTTAAGTCCTCAGACTTGATTTCACCAGGTATTCTCCAAGCAGCATCAGATGACAGCTACAACCTTACATTTTAAAAGTCTCCTGATAACAGAAAGGAGACAACATATATAAACAATAGGAGCTATTGGTCTTTATGTCTTATTACCAAATCAAACATTAAAACCTACTTAGATAAAACTACACTCCTCCTTCAATAGTAGTGGTATCAACCTAAATTCCAAAACTCTGTTTAATCTTATTTTTCTTTTCTGCCAATCCACTATAGTAGGAACCTACCATTTCCAGCCACCCAGTACTCCTCGCCCCTAAACAGCAGGAAGTAGCTACAGAAGAGAGGACCGTTGCTCCTATCCCATATAAAACAGGCTAGAATGATAGGTTCCCAGGAGGATGGAGACAGACCCCCAGCCCCTGAATGTGACTGTTCAGCTTGGAAACCTGCTGTGGACATGGTCTGCAGAATTGGACTGATCCATAGAAACCAAGTGAATGCCCTGCAATCAAAATTCACTATGACCGTTGTTATGCAAAAAATAAATAAATAAAGGAGTTCACATGGTGACTCTGTGGTTAATGAATCCAACAGGAACAATGAGGTTGTGGGTTCGATCCCTGGCCTTGCTCAGTGGGTTAAGGATCCGGCATTGCTATGAGCTGAGGTGTAGGTTGCAGATGTGGCTCGGATCTTACGTTGCTGTGGCTGTGGCAAAGGCCGGCAGCTACAGCTCCTTTTAGACCCCTAGCCTGGGAACCTCCACATGCAGCAGGTGAAGCCCTAGATAAGGCAAAAAGACAAAAAATAAATAAGTAAATAAATAAATAAATAATAGGAGATATTGGAGACCACTGAACAGCTAAACTCTGATGAAGGCAAATATCTGCTGACTTAGAGTTCTAAAGTACAGGGTCTCCTTCATAGACATTATGAATAAACTATGCTAATCTACAAGCAGCTGCACTGTATGCAGCTAGAGGTATGCACTAATAGTTTCCTTTATTATTCACTAAGAGGTAGGCTTGTCATTGCCTATGCCTGTTCCTGCCCACTAATCTACATGCAGTACCTTCCTTAATAAAAGTTGTGGGCTAAAGCCCAGCACCTTTGTTCTGTGGAGCAGAGTGCCGCCTGGTCCTCCACTTTCTAAATGTAAAAGAGTCTCATGTGTTTGATATTCCATACCGTCCCTCTTCCAGGATTCCCCTTTACTCTGCAGCGCTGGACACAGCAAGAGCCCAGCAACCACACACTGACCACTAGCTCTGCCCATTGCCTCCTTCTACCTAGAAACACACACAACACTCTATCAAGGGGATAAGAGCCCACCAACACTAAGGAAAGACAGAGCAAATATCCAAACTCACACACCAAAAATAAACAGTAACCACCTCACAAAATACAAAGGTGTGCCCTTGCATAGAAATAGCCCTCCAAGACTACAGTGGTTGGTCCCCTAAACTCACAGAAAAAGAAAAATATGTTCAAATTTAAGAATCACAGGAACCATTCCCAATTAAAAGAACAGAGAAATTCACCTGAAGCAGCAAACAATGAAACAGACCTCTTCATTCTAACAGACACTGAGTTCAAAAGGGAAAGAGTGAAAATACTGAAGAAATTAAAAGTAAATATGAAAGAATTAAGAGCAGATATAAACAAAGCTTATATCAGATTGCTTAAGAAAGAAACTAGAAAATATAAGGAGGAGCCAAGAAAAACTCAAAAAATTCATATGCAGAGACATAAACTGAGTTAAAGGCACTGAGGAGCAGAATGAATAATGCAGAGGAACAAATTAATGACTTGGAAGATAGAATAATGGAAATAACCCAATCAGGACAGCAGACAGAAAACCAAATGATAAAACATGAAAGCAATATAAGAGATCTCTGGGATAATGCAAAGCAGAGCAATCTATGCCTAATATGGGTTCCAGAATGAGAGGAAAAAGAAAAGGGGATAGACAATATATTTGAAGAAATTGTGTCTGAAAACTTTCCAAATCTAAGGGAAACAGATAGCAAGATACAGGAAGCATAGAGGGCCCCAAACAAGTTGAACCCAAACAGGCTCATACCAAGACATACTATATAATAAAAATGGCAAAAGCTAAAGATGTAGAGAGGATTCTAAAGGCAGCAAGAGAAAAACAAAGTGTTAATTATAAGGGAAGCCCCATACGGCTATCGGCTGATTTCTCTCCATAAACACCACAGGCCAGAAGAGAGTGGAAATATATATTCAAAGTTCTAAAAGAGAAAAAGGTGTAGCCTAGAATACTCTACCCAGCAAGGATATCTTTTAAAATAAAAGGAGAAATAAAGAATTTTTCCAACAAACAAAAACTAAAAGTATACAGGAATACTAACCCCATTCTAAAAGAGATGCTGAAAGCGTTCCTCTAAATAAAAAAGAAGTAAGAAGAAAGAGGATGGAGGAAATCACACCTGGAAAGCAATCACTGAAACAAGCCAGTATACAGAATTAAAGGGGGGAAAAAGCCTTTTGTAAAAGTGACAATAAACAAATGGAACAGCAAAAGGACAAATATAAAGATGTTAAAAAAGAATATCAAAATCAGAAAATGGGAAGGAAAGTAAGAAAATCTAGGCTTTCTCTCTGGAATGTTTTTAAGCCTATATGACTATTGGGTTAAAGCAAGCAGATACAGGAGTTTCTGTCATGGTTCAGTGGTTAACAAATCCGACTAGGAATCATGAGGTTGTGAGTTTGATCCCTGGCCTTGCTCAGTGGGTTAAGGATCTGGCATTGCCATGAGCTGTGGTGTAGGTTGCAAACGTGCCTCGGATCCCACATTGCTGTGGCTGTGGTGTTGGCCAGTGGCTACTGCTCCTGTTAGACCCTAGCCTGGGAACCTCCATATGCTGTGGGTGCGGCCCTAGAAAAGGCAAAAAAAAAAAAAAAGACAAAAAAAAAAGCAAGCAGATATAGGAAAGGGTTAACATACTAGAAAAACTGGGCAACCACCAATCAAAATCAAACAACACATTCACAAAAACTAAAAAGAAGAGGATACAAACATAATATAAAAGGAAAACATCCATCCAAATAAAGAACAAAGAAGAAACATAGAATCAACTGGAAAACAAGGTTTAAAATTGCAGTAAATACATATTTATCAGTAATTACCTTAAATGTCAATGGACTGAATGCTTCAATCAAAAGACATAGAGTGGCAGATTGGATAATAAAGCAAGCATCTACATATGCTGTCTACAAGAGATTCACCTCAGGGCAAAGGACACCTTAAATTGAAAGTGAGGGGATGGAAAAAGGTATTTCATGCAAATGCCAAAGAAAGGAAAGCAAGACTGGCAATACTCATATCAGACAAAATAGACTTTAAGACAAAGGACATAAAGAAAGACAAAGAAGGACACTGTTTCATGAAAAAGGGATCCATTCAAAAAGAAGATATTACAAGAGTCAATGTATATGCCCCTAATATAGGAGCACCCAGATACATACTAAAAATACTAATGGTCATAAAAGGAGAAATTGATGGTAATATAATAATAGTAGGAGACCTTAACACTCCACTCACATCAATGGAATGATCCTCTAGAGAGAAAATCAGTAAGGCAAAAGAGATCCTAAATGAAAGAATAGAAAGGTTAAACTTAGTTGACATTTTCAGGACAAGTATATCCAAAATAAAAAATCAAAATATACATTCTTTTCAAGTGCATATGGACCATTCTCAAGGACCGACCACATACTGAGGCACCAAAATAACCTCAGCAAATTCAAGAGTATAGAAATTATTTCAAGTATCTTCTCTGACCACAATGTTGTGAAACTAGAAATCAACCACAGGAAAAGGAATGAGATACAACTGAGTACATGGAGACTAAACATGCTACTGAAAAAAAAAAATGGGTCAATGAAGAAATCAAAAAGGAAATTAAAAAATACATCAAGACAAATGATAATGAAAACACAACCATTCAAAATCTATGGAATGCTACAAAAGAAGTTCTTAGAGGGACGTTCATAGCTATACAGGTCTTCTTCAAAAAAGAAAAATCCCCTATCAACAACCCCCTACCTAAAAGAATTAGAAAAAGAAGAAAAAACAAAACCTAAAGTCAGCAGAAGGAAAGAAATTATAAAGATCAGAGAGAGAATCAATAAAATAGAGATTCAAAAAAAGAAAACAATAGAAAAAAATCAATAAAACCAAGAGCTGGTTCTTTGAAAGGATAAACAAAATTGACAAACCTTTAGCTATACTAACCAAGAAAAAAGAGAGAAGACTCAAATGTATAAATGTATTACAAGGGATCCTTTACACTGGACCTCACAGAAATACAAAGAATCATAAGAGGCTATATTAAAAAATTGGATACGCTAAAAGAAATGAATAGATTTCCAGAAATGTAAAATGTGCCTAGAATGAATCATCAAAAACAGAAAATTTTAATAGACTAATAATTACTAAAAAGATTGAAGCAGTAAGTAAAAACCTTCCATCAAGGAAAAACCCAGGACAAAATAGTTTCACATGTTAATTCCACCAAACATCTAAAGAATGCCAAAAACTTTTAAATCTTCTAAAGATTGAAGAGGAAGCAACCACTCTCAAATTCAGTTTGGTATTAGCTATTACCCTAATATTAAACCAGATAAGCAGTACAGGAAAAGAAAACTGCAGAATAATACATGAAGAACACAAATGCAAAAATTCTCAACACTATTCTAGCAGACTAAATGCAACAGCACATTAAACTAATCAGACACAATGATTAAATAGGATTAACCCTTGGGTGCCAAAATGGCTCAACATACACAAATCAATAAATGTGATGCACCACATTAACAAAATAAAGGAAAAAATCATACGCACAAAAAGCATTCAACAAAATTCCGTATTCCTTCATGATAAAAGCCCTCAACATTTGAGCACAAAAGGAATAGACCTTAATATAATAAAGGCCATATATGGCAAATCAACACCTAAGATCATACTCAATGGTGAAAAGCTGAAAACTTTTTTCTAAAATTAAGAACAAAACAACAGTGCCAACTCCAATAATTCCATTCAACATAAGACTAGAAGTCCTAGGAAGAGCAGTTAGGTAAGATAAAGAAACAAAAGGCATTTAAATAAGGAAGAAGTAAAACTGTCTCTGTATATGATTTGATATTATATAATAGAAAACCCTAAAGATACCAACTAAAATCATGAGAATATCAAATGAATTCAGTAAAGTTACAGGATACAAAAATAATGTACAAAAGTCAGTTGAATTTCTATACAAATAAAACATCAGAAAAAGAAAGACTATAACCCCATTTATAATAACAACGAAAATAATAAAATACTTAGTAATTAACTTAAGCAAGAAGGTGAAAAATCTATATAATGAAAACTGTAATGTATTAATGAAAGAAACTGAAGAAGACACAAACAAATTGAAAGATATCTTATGTTCATGGATGGGATGAATTAATATCATTAAGATCTCTATACTATTCAAAACCATGTATCGTTTCATTGCAATCCCTATCAAAATTTCAGAGACATTTTTCACATAAGTAGAAAAAATATCCTAAAATCTGTATGGCACCACAAAAGACCCCAAGTAGCCAAAGGAATATTGAGAAAGAACAACAAAGCGGGAGGCATCACATTTCTTAATTTAAAACTATATAACAAAGCTACAGTAACCAAAAGCTACAGTATGCTATGGATATAGAAATAGACACAGAGACCAGTAAAAAAGAATTAAGGGCCTAGAAATAATCCACATACATACGGTCAACTAATATTGACAAGAGAGCCCAGAATTCACAATTAAGAAAGGCTAGTATCTTCAATAAATGGTATTGAAGGCACAACCAACAAAAGCGAAAAAAAAGTAGGACTATGTCAAACTAAAAAGCTTCTGTATACCAAAAGAAACAATCAACAGAATGAAGAAGCAGCCTACAGAAAGGTAGACAATATTTGCAAACCATATTATCAGGTAAGAAGTTCATATAAAAAAAATCATGCAAAATAAAAAAAAAGAAAAGAAAAGAAAAGGCAGGAGCTCCCATCGTGGCTCAGCACAAATGAGTCTGACTGGCATCCATGAGGATGCAGGTTCGATCCCTGGCCTTGCTAAATGGGTTGAGGATCTGGTGTTGCTCAGAACTGTGCAATAGGTCACAGATGTGGCTCAGAACAAACGTTGCTGTGGCTGTGGCACAGGCTGGCAGCTACAGCTCTGATTCAGTCCCTAGCCTGGAAACCTCCATATGCCATGGGTGTGGTCCTAAAAAGACAAAACAAACAAACAAAAAAAAGGATCTGAACAGGCATTTTTCCAAGAAGACATAAAAATAGCCAAAAAATACATGAAAAGATGCTCAAAATCACAACCATCAAGGATATGCTGTTGGAAATATGATGCTGATATACTTTATGGCAGAGGGTTGCCACACACCTTCAATTTATAAAAAACAAACATCTTCAAAGTGAAATAAAATGAGGTATACCTGTATTTAATTTGTAGAACTGTATATTAAAAGTCAAATTTAGTGTATGACAATATTTAGAGATGAAATTTAAATTGATTAATAACTTCTAACAAGAAAAATAATCTCTCTTAAAATAAGTATTATGTTAAAACATGAATCTTTTTAATATAAAAATGATCAAGAATTATAAAGGGCAGAGACTGTCAAATCAGGCAGAAAAGCAAAATGCAACTGTATGCTACCTACAAGAACACACTAAATATGAAGACACAAATAGGTTAAAATAAAAGAAATGGAAAAGGATGTATCACAGTAAGACTACTCAAAAGAAAGCTTTAGTGGCTATATCCATACCAGAGAAAGTAAATTTCAGATCAAGGAATACCACCAGAGGCAAAGAGGATTAATTTCATAATGTTAAAAGAATCGACTCATCAAAAGAACTTAACATTCCTAAATTTTTATACAGCTAATAACAGAGCTTCAAAATACATGAAACAAAACTGACACAATGGAGAGAATAAATACATCAGTCTAAAATTATAGTGGGAGATTTCAATACCACTCTCTCAGTAATAGAGGGAAGTAAATAAACATCAGTACAAATATAGATTTGAATAACACAATAGTCAATTTTACCTAATTGATATTTACAGATAAATCCACCCAACAATACTAGAATAAACATTCATCTCAAATGCACCTTTAGGAGTTCCCTTCGTGGCTCAGAGGTTAACAAATCCGACTAAGAACTATGAGGTTCAGGGTTTGATCCCTAGCCTTGCGCAGTGGGTTAAGGATCCGGCGTTGCCCTGAGCTGTGGTGTAGGTCGCAGACACGGCTCAGATCCCGCATTGCTGTGGCTGTGGCAAAGGCCGGCAGCTACAGCTCCTGTTAGACCCCTAGCCTGTGAACCTCCATATGCCGCGGGTGCGGCTCTAGATAAGGCAAAAAGACAAGAAAAAAAAAATCAAATGCACCTTTAGCATTTAGCATGATAGATCACAGACAGGGAGATAAAATAAGCTTCAATTAATTTAAAAGGATTCAGATCACATAAAGTATATTCTCTGACCAAATTTGAATTAGAAGTCAATAACAGAAAGATCTCTAGAAAAAATCTCGAATATTGGGAAAGTATATAAAACACTTATAAATGATTCATAAGTAAAGAAAAGAAACCAAGCAAAATTTAGAAAATATTTTAAACTCAATGGAAGGAAAACACAACATATTAAGATTTGGATATGGGTAATTAAAATTCTCCCAAGATGGAATAGTCCCATTCCTTCTTGTTTCTATCTTTCACAACTAAAAACAAAAACCCTGGAAATAACATTATAAACAACTATCAGGAAAACTCTGAGGTAGAAAAAGGGAGGAATGCCTAGGCACCTCAGGACTTTTAGGAATAATACAGCCGTATGTTCCTTGGGTTTCCTGATTGTGTACCATATATCCTGGAAAGGCACAGAAGTCTCCAATCCATGACCTTCAACTAGCAGAGGCAAAAAAATAAAGACAAAAAAAAGGATGTTCTCCCAAAGGACTGAAAAGATGGTAGGTTAAAAACAAATTTTGGCATTAGGGTATTTTAACAGGTATTGCATTGAATCTGTAGATTTCTTTAGGTAGTATGGCTATTTTAACAATATTAATTCTTCCACCCATGAGCACAGTATCTTTCCAGTTTTTGTGTTTTAGTTTCTTTCATCAGTGTCAGCTGTGAGGATACTGCTTCCAAATGATTACCTTGCTGACTTGGAGTGCTAGGAGAATGTGAGTAGAGCCTATTGATGCGTAGCCCCACCTCGCACTATCTCATCAAATGTTGCTGCCACAGGACTCCACTGATGATACCTTAGTGGGAGAATTAAAACAACTCAAACAACTCTTCCTTATTCTGGCAAGGGGATGGAAGATCAACTGCTAATTTTGACTTACTAATACCACTCCATTGAGATTGGACTGATGCCACTTGTTCCACTGGTCTCGAGATGGAAGATGAGGATCTTGCTTAATTGTACTGATACAAACTGGCAGTGGAATAAAAGTGATGCCTACGTCTTCCAGGCAGGGGATGGGTGATTAGCAATCTGTTTACGCCCTTAAAGATCACTTGCTGGGGGAGTTGACACATGCTCTCTGCAGGGTGGGAGTGAGGTGAGTGTGGAAGGTCAGTTCCCTAGTCAGTTTTGTCAACTCTATGGAGTAGAGAGGAGGAGTGTGTGATTTTTTCACCATTAGTAATGCCAATAGGGAAAAGACAATCTCTTCAACAAATGATGCTGGGAAAACTGGACAGTCACATGTAAAAGAATGAAGCTGCACCACTATGTCCAAGAGGTGCATGAAAATGTACTCAACATCACTAATTATCAGGGAAATGCAAATCAAAACCACAATAAGATACCACCTCACACCTGTTAAAATAGCGATATCAGAAAGACAAAGAATAATGTGTCAGCAAGGATGTAGAGAACAGGGAACCCTTGTGTACTGTTAGAATATAAATTGCTGCAGGCACTATGAAAAACAGTATGGAAGTTCCTCAAAAAATTTAAAATAGAGCTACCACATGATTCAGCAATTCCACTTCTGGATATTAATCAGAAGGAAATGAACACCTAATTGAAAAAGATATCTATATACCCACATTTATTGTAGTATTATTCACAACAGCCAAGATACGGAAGCAACCTAAGTGTCCACTGATGAATGGATAAAGAAAATGTGGGTGGTGTGTGTGTGTGTGTGCTGTTCATCCATATTAAAAGAAGAAATCCAGCCATTTGTGGGACCATGGATGAATGCTGAAGTCATTATCCTGACTAAAATATGCCAGATAAAGACAAACACTATATGATCTCACTTATAATAGAATCTGAAAAACAAACAAAGACACTGAACACATAGATACTAGATTGGTGGTTATCAAAGGGGGAAGTGTGGGGTGGGCTGAATCAGTACAGGTGCTCAAAAGGTCAAACCTCCATTATAAAATAAAAGACTTGGGAATGTAATGCACAGCCTGGTGATTATAGTTAATGATACTCTGCTATATATTTGAAAATTGCTAAGAGAATAGATCTTAAAAGTTTTCAGCAGAAGAAAAAAATTTTTATAACTATGTGTGGTGATGCATGTTAATTACATTTATTATGATGATCATTTCACAATACACACAGATACTAAATCATTATGTTGAATATACAAACTTAATTATACCTCAATAAATAAAAGAAAATGATCCAACAATATTCTGTCTACAATAAACTCACTTCAAATATAATAACATAAGTAAGTTTAAAGTAAAAAGGTGGCAACAGACATATAATGGAAACACTAATTTAAAAAAAAAGTAGGAATGGCTATACTAAGATCACAAATTCAATTTCAGAGCAAAGAAAATCACTGGAGATAAGACATTACATAATGAAAAAGGGGTCAATCTATCAAGAAGATCTAACAATCCTAAATGTGTGCACACTGAACCACAAAGCCTCAAATACAGAAAGCAAAAACTACTGAAGTTAGAAAAAGAGATAAATATACCCAAAATTAGAGTTGGATATCCTAATTTACTCCACTCCCAGGATTTGATAGAATTATCAAACAGAAAATTAGCAAGAATATAGAATTCAACAACACAACTAACAATAACTAGTTGATAAATATAAAACATGCCACTCAACAAGAAAAGAATACACATGTCTTTCAGGGTCCATAAAGTTTTCACCAAGACAGATCATATCTGAGACCACAGAACAAATCTTAATAAATTTTAAAAAACAAATTATAAAGAGTATGTTTTCTGACCATAACTAAATCAAACTAGAAATCAATAACAAGAAAATTTCCAAACATTTGTCAATTAATTAAATACTTCTGGAGTTCCCATCATCGCTCAGTGGTTAACGAGTCTGACTAGGAACCATGAGGTTGCGGGTTCGATCCCTGGCCTTGCTCAGTGGGTTAACGATCTGGTGTTGCTGTGAGCTGTGGTGTAGGTCACAGATGCGGCTCGGATCCTGCATTGCTGTGGCTCTCGTGTAGGCCTGCGGCTACAGCTCCGATTAGACCCCTAGACTGGGAACCTCCACATGCCACAGGTGTGGCCCTAAAACGACAAAAGGGAAAAAAATAAATAAAATAAAATACTTCTAAGTAATTCATGGTTCAAAGAAGTCTCAAAGACAATTTTTAAAACTACATATAATTCAATGAAAATTCAAACAAAAATATCAAATTCTGAGAGATCCAGTTAAAGCAGTGCTGAGAGGAGAATTAATAATACTAACTACATACCTTAGAAAAGAGAAAGGGTATCAATCAAATCAATAACTTAGGTTCCTACTTCAAAAACTAGGGAAAAAAGAACAAAATAAGCTCAAAGAAAACTGAAGAAAGTAAACAATAAAGATAATTCATAAAAAATAGAAAAGAATAAAACATAAAAAATCCGAGTCCTCAAAAACAAATCCATAAAATTTATAAACCACTAGTAAGACTGACTACAAACAACCCGAATTTAATATAAAATAGTCCTATGGCTAATTTTTAAAACTGAATTATATAAAATCTCATAAGTTAATCTCCAGGCCCAGGTACTCTCACTAGAAAATTCTTCCAAACATTTAAAGAATTAACACCAATTTTAAATAATCTATTCCAGAAAAGAGAAAATATAACAGTTCTCAATTGATATTATGAACCCAGTACTATCTCAATACCAAAACCAAAGACAATACAAAGTTAACTCAAAATGAAACCTGTATTTAAATATAAAATGTGTAACTATAAATTTTTTATTAAAAAATAAAATACATAAGATCCAACATTAGGCAGAGTTCTAAAAGGTAGGACCAAAAAATCACAATCCATAAATGAAAAACTGATAAATTGGACTCCAAAGGGTCCTGTTAAGAGGGTTAAAAGTCAAAAACTAGAAAGAGATACATATCATATGACATCACTTAGATGTGGTATCTAAATATGATACAAATGAATCTATTTTCAAAACAGAGGCAGACACAGAAAACAAATTTATGGTTACCAAAGAGAAAATGGGGTGGGGAGCAATAAATGAGGAATCTGGGATTAGCAAACACAAACTACTATATATAAAATAAAGAACAAGGAACTAAGGTATAGCATAGGAAACGATATTCAATATCCTGTAATAAACTATACTGGAAAAGAATATAAACAGAATATATATGTACAACTGAATCACTTTGCTGTACACCTGAAACTAATACATTGTAAATTAACTATACATCAATTTAAATATTTTTAAAAATAAAACATCAAACAAATAAAAGACTGGAATAAAATAAATGCAAAATGTGTATCTGACAAAAGACTAGCATCCATAATATATAAGAATATCACAGGGAGATATTCTTGGACATAGTAACAGGAAACGCTGGCAATGATGTAGAGACAAAGAATCACTCATACACTGCTGGTGGGAATGTAAAATGTTACAACTACTCTGAAAACAGGTTAGGATCTTCTAGTGAAACTAAACATGCAACTACCATACAACTCTTGCAAATGTACTCCTGGGCATTTATTACCAGAAAAAAGAGAATTTATGTTCACGGAAAAATAGATACACAAATGTTCATAGCTGCTTTAACCATAATAGCCAAAAACTAGAAATCCATATGTCCTTCAATAAGTGAATGGTTAAACAAACTGTGGTACATTCATACCTTGCAATATTACTCAACGATAAAAAATAGGTACTATTGATCCATACAACAACTTGGATGAATCTTCAAAGAACTATGTTGAGTAAAAAAGGCAATCTCAAAAGGTTACATACAGTATGATTACATTATGTAAAATGGAATTTTACATAAATGGCAAAATTATTGAAATGAAGAACAAATTAGTGATTGTCAGGAGTCAAGGATGAGAGTCCGGGAAGTGGAGGTTCAGGATGAGGCTATAAAAGGGCAACATGAGAATCCTTGAGGTGACAGACATGCTCTTTACCTTCAGTATCAATTTCAAATCCTGGTTGTGATATTATACTATAGTTTTCTAAGGTATTACTATTGGGGGAAATTGGATGAAAAGTACCTAGGGTTTCTTGATATTACTTCTTTACAACTACAATTATATCTACAATTATCTCAAAATTAAAAATTTAGTTTAAAAAAATGGGATGATACTAAAACATAATTTGGGAGCAAATTTACAGCAGTATAGGTAGAAAAGAAGAAAGTTCTCAAATCCATGACCTTAGTTTCCATCTTAAAACACTAAAAAGAAGATAAAATTAAACCCAAGGTTAATCAAAAGAAAGGAAATTTTAAAAAATCAAACCAGGAGTTCCCCTCGTGGCTCAGCGGAAATGAATCCAACTAGGAACCATGAGGTTGCGGGTTTGATCCCTGGCCTTGCTCAGTGCGTTAAGGATCCAGCGTTGCCGTGAACTGTGGTGTAGGTTGTAGACGCGGCTTGGATCCCGTGTTGCTGTGGCTGTGGCATAGGCCGGCAGCTACAGCTCTTATTCAACCCCTAGCCTGGGAACCTCCATATGTTGCAGGGGCGGCCCTGAAAGAAAAAAAAAGGAAAAGAAAAAAAAAGATCAAACCAGAAAAGCAATGAAACCAAAAGTTGGTTCTTGTGAAAAATCAGTATAGTTTATAAGCTTCTAGCGAGACTAATCAGGAAAAAAGAGAGGACACAAATTACCAATATCAAGGATTTCTCAAGAGACATTAATACTTAGCTCACAGACATTAAAAATATGCCAATATATTTGATGATGTAGAACTTTCTAAAGAAACAATGAACTTTATTTGGTCATAAATATTTCCCTTACCTGAATAGATAAAGAAATATAGAAAACAATAAACCAAAAATTAAGGATACATTCTTATAGCACCTGTTCTTGTCCCAATAGCCAAGATTTTCTGAACTGGATCAAAGGCTAATGCTGTAGGCTGATACGGAAAACCATGCCGAACTGTCTGAAAGAGAGCAGATAGTAAAAACAGTCATCAGGGAAGTCGCAAGATAACATCATCCAATGACCAGAATGACTAAAATAATTTTTTTTTTAAATGGGAGTTCCCTCATGGTTCAATGAGTTAAGGATTGGGCTGTTGTCACTGATGTTTCTCATTGTTGCTGCTGCAACATGAGTTTGATCCCTGGCCCAGGAACTTCCACACAACATAGGTGCAAAAAAAAATAAAAAATTACTACTACCAAATGTTGGTAGGAATGTAAAATGACATATCCACTTTGGGAAAATGTCTTACAGTTCTTTAAAAACTAAACATACACCTATTCTATGACCTAGAAATTCCACTTCTATGTATGTACCCAAGAAAATGAAGAGCATACATCCCCATAATAATTTGTGCAAGTATGCCTATAACAGCTTTAACAACTTAGAAATAGTCCAGGGGCCAAACAAGACTGTCAAAAAGCAAAACTGGTTTCCTCGCATAATATAATAACACTTAACAAGTAAACGATAAAAACTAATGACAGAAGCATGGATGATTCTCAAAAACATTATGTTGGAGTTCCCTTCGTGGCTCAGTGGTTAACGAATCTGACTAAGAACCATGAGGTTGCGGGTTCGATCCCTGGCCTTGCTCAGTGGGTTAAGGATCCGGCGTTGCCGTGAGCTGTGGTGTTGGTCGCAGACGCGGCTCGGATCCCACGTTGCTGTGGCTGTGGCGAAGGCCGGCAGCTGCAGCTCCTGTTAGACCCCTAGCCTGGGAACCGCCATATGCCACAGGTGCGACTCTAGATAAAAAGGCAAAAAGACAAAAAAAAAAAATTATGCTGAGAAGCAATACACAAAAGAGTACAGATAGCATGATTATATTTATATTAAATTCTAAACAAAGAAAACAAACATGGTGAAAAAAATGAGAAGAGTGGTTTGTTTATTTGTGAAGAACTGACTGGAAGGGATATGAACGAAATTTATTGAATGAGGGTAATTCTATATTTTGGTAGAAGTTTGAATTATATACCTGTATACATTAGTCAAAACTCATCAAACGGTAAAATAAAATTTGTGATTTCTCTGTAAGTTGTACCTCAAGAAAAGGTTAAGAAAAAAGTATTATAAACAAATATTGAAGTGCCGTTAATGACATCCATACTGAAATTTTAAGAAGCGAAGTGGACTGTCACCTGAAATTTATTTTAAAATGCATCCAAAAAGGTACTATAGATAGATGGATGGATAGATGTATGATAAAGTACATAGAGCAAAATGCTATTTGTCAGTCTAGGTGGTGAGTGTGTGTGTGTGTGTGTGTGTGTGTGTGTGTGTGTGTGTTTGTAACAAACGCGTACATATACGAGTGTTCATGTATAATTGTTTCAACTCCTCTGTATGTTTGAAACCTTTCATAATAACACAATGGGAAAACAGAAAAGAAATATATAAACATCTCAATATCACAAAGGTGATTAAGACTAACATGTAATAAAGGAATATGCACTGACGGGAATTTATTTCAATATGAAATATGCTATAAAAAAAATAAAGGACCCACATAGGTCAGGAAAAAGGGGATTCTATACCTTATCCAGACAGATCTTTAGTGCTCCAAGAGCTATTTTTTTGGGGGGGGTCTTTCCTAGGGCTGCACCCACAGCATATGGAGGTTCCTAGGCTAGGGGTCGAATGGGAGCTGTAGCCACCAACCTAAACCACAGCCACAGCAACGCGGCATCCGAGCCACATCTGTGACCCACACCACAGCTCACGGCAATGCTGGATCATTAACCCACTGAGTGAGGCCAGGGATCAAACTGACAACCTCATGGTTTCCAATCAGATTCCTTAGCCATTGCTCCACAACGGGAACTCCTCCAAGAGCTATTTTTTAATGAAAATATTTTTTACAATAAAATATTGCATTCATAAATATTTGAAGATGAACAGAAATAAAACTACACCATGTAGTTTATCTAAAACTCAATCCCCAGAGAAAACACAGTAAAGAATTCACTGGATAAACTCATTTTCTTTTAAAGTATATATGAATTTATGCAGATGCATATTAACTAATACATAACCAGATTTATAACCTGTTTTTCTCACTTAACAATAAATCACAGAAATATCTCCACACAAAAAAATGTGTAGATGTACTTCAACCTATATAGAGATTGCAAAGCTTGTTATAATATAAATGTACCACAATGTCTTTAACCAAGAAAATACTATTCTGTAATCTCCAAAGAATTCTCAACTAAGTTGGTAAAAATACCCAGAAACCCATGTTCTAGTCAAGATTCTTAATAAGGTTTTTCCCCTTTTGATGCTCAGCTGTCTTCCTTATTTTGACTTATAAACAAACTTGTCAAGAGGAAGACATTAATAATCTTCATGGAGAGCAATGCGGATAACAATAATAAAAATACAGTTCCTCTCAAAAGAGAAAAAAAATAGAAGAGGGGAACACTTCCCAACACATTCCGTGGCCAGTATTACTCTGATACTAGAAACAGATATCACAAGAAAAAAGAAAAAACTAAAGACCACTAACTCTTATTAATATAGATATAAAAATCCACAATAAAATACTAGAAAACTGATTCCAGAAACATATAAAAGGATATACATTATGACCTGGTGGAACTTATCCCCATAAAACAAGGTTGGTTTAACATAAAAATTATTTAATGTAATAGACTATATCACTAGAGTATAAGATAAAAGAATTACATGGTCACCTCAACCGATGCAGAAAAAATATTTCAGAAAATCCAACACCCATTCATGTTAAAAAGCAATCAATAAATGAAACTAGAGAACTTAACTTGATAAATGGCATGTACAAAAAAACCTACAGCTAATATCATATCATTTAGTGAAAGAATAAATACTTTCCCTCCAAAATCAGAAATGAAACAAGTATGTCTGCTCTTGTCACTTCCATGTCCTATTCGGAGATATCAGACAAGAAAAAAAAAAAGACAATCCAGATTTTTAAAAAAGAACTCAAAACTATTTGCAGATGGCCATGATCTTGTATATATAAGCCTATGAAATACACTGAAAAATTATTATTAATAGTAAAGAAGACCAAGATTGTAAAATTAATGTACACACATCAATTTCTATACACTAGCAACACACAATTCAAAAAAGAAATAAAGAGAACAATTCCATTTACAATAGCAACAAAAGGAATAAAATACTCAAGAACAAAATGAACAAAAGAAATGCAAGAGTGCAAAACTTGAGATTGGATTAAGATGGCGAAATAGAAGGACTGGAGCTCAAATTCTCTCCCAAAAAACAACAAAACTACAACCAAATGCTGAGCAACCTTCAACCAAAAGAACTATAAACTTCCAAAAAAGATATTCTACTCCAGAAGACAAAGAGGAGAACCCATTAAGAGGTAGGAGGGGTGGTTACGCGATAGAAGCAACCCCCATACCTACCCGGTGGGAAGCCCCACAGACTGGAAAGTAACTGTATCACAGAGACTCAGCTACAGGACTGAGAGTTCTGAGCCCCACATCAAATCCCCACGCCTGGGGATCTGGCACAGGGAGAAAGAGCCCCTGGAGCATCAGGCATTGAGGGCCAGCGGGGCTTGTGTGCAGGAGCTCCACAGGACTGGGGGAAACAGAGACCTCATTCTTGAAAGGCACACACAGACTTTCACATGCACTGTGGCCCAGGGCAAAGCAAGTCTCCAAAGGAATCCGGGTGGAACCTGACTTCAGTTCTTGGTCTACGGCCATATCACCCTGAGCACGCCCGTCTGACTGCAATTCTTGGAGGATCTCCTGGGAAAACAGGGGTGACTGTGGCTTGCTGTGAGGGAAAGGCATTGGAGGTGAAGCCCTCAGGAACATTCATCAGCCTGCATATCTCTGGAGGTGGCCACTTCTGGGAAAATCTGGTCCCTCCGATCAGCACTGAGAAGCCCCAGGCCAAACAATAATCCAGGTGGGACCACAGCCCCACCCATCAGGAAACAGGCTGCCTAAAGAGCCCTCAGGCACACAGCAAGCCTGGAATCTCATCCAGAGACAAAGCCCCACCCATCAGAGGAACAGGAATCAGCCCCACCTACCAGTGGCCAGGCACCAATCCCTCCCATCAGGAAGACTACAGCAAGTCCCCTCCATACCAACCTGAGCCACAGGGGAGGCAAACACCAGGACTAACAGAGGCTACAACTCTATTGTCAGCAAAAAAGGTCACCACACCAAAAACCTATAAAAATGAAAAGACAGAAAACTATAATTCAGATAAGGGAGAAAGAGAAAAGCCCAGAAAAACAGCTCAGTGATGAGAACATTATCAGCCTCCCAGAAAGAGACCTTACACTGTCGATGCTCAAGATGATGCAAGACATTGGAAAGAAACTGGAGATAAAGATTGATCATTTACAGGAAACACTGAGCAAAGAAATACAAGATGTAAAAATTAAACAAGAAGAGATGCAAAATACAATAACTGGAATAAAAAATTCATTAGAAGCAGCCAACAGTAGAATACAGGAGGCAGAAGAATGAATCAACAAGGTGGAGGACAGATTAGTGGAAATCATTAATGCAGAAGAGAAAAGAGATAAAAGATTGAAAGGAAATGAGCAGAGTCTCAGAGAACTCTGGGATAATGTTAAATGCACCAACATCCATATTATAGGGGTGCCAGAGGGAGAAGAGAGAGAGAAGAGGACAGAAAAAATATTCAAAGAGATAATAGCCAAAAAGTTCCAAAATA
>PVHT021183693.1:57483608-57496799 GCA_004024745.2 Catagonus wagneri
CCATCACATCAAAAAGAATCAAATACTTAGGAATAAACCTGCCTAAAGAGACAAAAGACCTGTACTCTGAAAATTATAAGACGCTGATGAAAGAAATCAAGGATGACTTAAACAGGTGGAAAGACATACCATGCTCTTGGATTGCAAGAGTCAATATTATCAAAATGACTATACTACCTAAAGCAATCTACAGATTCAGGGCAATCCCTATCAAATTACCAATGACATTTTTCACAGAACTAGAACAAAGGATTTTAAAGTTTTTTGGAAACATAAAATACCCAGAATAGCCAAAGATATCCTGAAAAAGAAAAATGGAGCTGCAGAAATCAGGCTCCCTGACTTCAGACTATACCACAAAGCTACAGTCATCAAAACCGTATGGTACTGGCACAAAGACAGAAATATAGATCAGTGGAACAGGATAGAAAGCCCAGAATTAAATCCACACATCTATAGTCAACTAATCTATGACAAAGGAGCCAAGAATACACATTGGACAAAAGACGGCCTCTTCCATAAGTGGTGCTGGGAAAACTGAACAGCTACATGTAAATAAATGAAACTAGAACACTTCCTAACACCATGCACAAAAATAAACTCGAAATGGATTAAAGATCTAGATATAAGACCAGATACTATAAAACTCTTAGAGGAAAACATAGGCCAAACACTCTCTGACATATATGATAGCAAGCACAGATCCATCTGTCAGAGTAAGGACAATAAAAAGAGAAATAAACAAATGGGACTTAATTAAACTTCAAAGTTTCTGCACAGCTAAGGAAACCCTAAACAAAATGAAAAGACAACCCACAGAATGGGAGAAAATATTTGCTAATGAATCGACTGACAAGGGATTAATCTCCAAAATTTACAAACAGCTCCTACAGCTCAACACCAAAACAACAAACAACCCCATCAAAAAATGGGCAGAGGATCTAGGCAGACAGTTCTCCAAAGAAGACATGCAGATGGCAAACAAACACATGAAAAGATGCTCAACACCACTCCTCATTAGAGAAACGCAAATCAAAACCACTATGAGGTAACACCTTACACTGGCCAGAATGGCCATCATCAAAAAGTCTACAAACAATAAGTGCTGTAGAGGGTGTGGAGAAAAAGGATCCCTATTATACTGTTGCTGGGAATGCAAACTGGTGCAACCACTGTGGAAAACAGTATGGAGATTCCTCAGAAACTCAAAATAGAATTACCATTTGATCCAGCAATCACACTCCTGGGCATCTATCCAGAGGAAACCATGACTCGAAAAGACACATGTACTCCAGTGTTCATTGCAGCACTCTATGCAATAGCCAGGTCATGGAAACAACCTAAATGGCCATTGACAGGCGAGTGGACAGGAAAGATATGGTACATACACACAATGGAATATTACTCAGCCATTAAAAGGAACGAAATAACATTTATAGCAACATGGATGGACCTAGAAATTATCGTGCGAAGTGAGACCAGTCAGACAATTAGACAGCACCAACCAATGCTACCACTTACATGTGGAAACTAAAAAGACACAATGAATTTCTTTGCAGAACAATGACTCACAGACTTTGGAAAACCTTTGGTTTCCAAATAGACAATCTGGGGGGTGAGGGGATGCACTGAGGGTTTAGGACGCAAATGCTATCAAACTGAGTTGTGATGATTTTTGTACACCTATAATTCTAATAAAATTCATTAAGCAATGGGAAAAAAATCAGTGCAAAACTTATATGCTAAAAACTACAAAACAATGTTGAAACCAAAGACCTAAATAAAAGGAAAGGCTTCCCATATCCATGAATTATAATACTTAAGACTGTTAAAGTGGCAGTGCTTCCCAGATTGATCTTCAGAATCAATGTGATCCCTTGAAGGAAGCAGACTAAGAGAACTATGATAAGCATATGACAAAACAGTGGAGGTGGAGTGGCATAAAAGCAATAAAAATAAAAGTTCCTATGAAACCCCATCACATTGTCATAGAAAGGTAAGACTGCTCTATATACACAAGGATGGCAAAACACCTGCTCATGTAAATGCCACTGGCAATTGAGGTACTGGTACCTGTTTCTCAGTAAGACTTTTAAATCTTTTGCAAGAATGAGAAAATCATCATATACAAAGACCCAAAAGATGGTTGACATTAAAATTAAAGAGGAATAAAGCCCAAATATACTCCCACTTTATTAGATATCTGGAAATAGATATAATGGAAATGTAATATTAACATTAATATTTTGAAACTTTATATGCTTCTTTCTTTTGAGGGATAAAACATTGCTTGCCATAAGTAAACAAAGGATGATGTCACGGTCATCAGCAATTGCAGCCACCTTTGATGCAGTGAGCCTTGACAGAACTCAGGGAGGAAACAAAGAATATCTCCCATCTAGCTGCCATCAGACTGCAGTCACTCCAGGTGATGAGCCCTCAAATACATTATACAGGCCCCAGATAGCTGAGAGTAATATCAAAGCAGTGATTTCAGTGAGCCCAGACTCTTTCATCTTCCCATACACAGAAGCACTAAATTCCTTGAGATTTCTGGCTTTTCTTTTATTAACAGTAATGTTTTGTTCCTAGTACCTTTGTTGAAAAACTCCTATATATCCTAGACCCCCACCCCCTCACCTCCTTGAAGAAGTTTTTTCAGGATGATGTGAGGTGCTGCTTCCCAGGCTTAAGTAGTCATTTTGCCCCAAATAAAACTTAACTCACAACTCTCGTGTTCTGCATTTTTTTTTTTTTGCTTTTATATGGAGGTTCTCAGGCTAGGAGTCTAATCAGATTGAGTTTGATAAAAATAAGACTAAAATAAAAAATGTGCCAACTTTAAAAAAAAGCAGAACGTGGAGTTCCTGTTGTGGCTCAGCAGTAAAGAACCCAATTAGTATCCATGAGGACACGGGTCTGATCCCTGGCCTCACTCAGTGGGTTAAGCATCAAGTGTTGCTGTGAGCTGTGATGTAGATCACAGACGCAGCTCTGATGCCACGTTGCTGTGGCTGTGGCACAGGCCAGCAGCTATATCCCCAATTCAACCCCTAGCCTGGGAACTTCCATATGCCACAGATGCAGCCCTAAAAAGACAACAAAAAAATTCTCTTTTCACCCACCTCCTTATTACACATGCAAGCAACCTTGCTGTAATGCCATTTTCCCAATAAATCAGAGCAGTCAGTGTTAACAAGCTCTATTATCACTGCTTTCTTATTTTGTTTCACAAATGTTTTTGTTCCCTGAAATTACATTTTTGTAAGTTTCATTTGCTTAGTTTTTATGTGCTTGTCACCAGTTCAACCCCAAAATCTTCCAGCTGCCCAAGATAAATTTCAATATGTTAAACACATAGATATATGGATTCAGAAAGAAGGAGAGACAGAGACAGTGGGGGGGGGGTGGCAGGAGGGACTATGGGATTATTTATATAAAATTCAAGCAATCCCTAATGACTTAAAAGCAAATCAGTCATTGCCTAGGTATAAGAATAGAAAGAGGAATGGGCTGCTGTGACGGCTACAAGTGATGAAAATGTTTGACTGTGGTAGTGATTTCACAGGAGGCACATCACATAGTATAAAATAAAAGAAGTTTTCACATACTGTGGGGTAGGCAAGTCATTCTGGATTATATATGAGTTAATTTGAATTTTATGCTAACTACAATAGCCTATTTGTAGTCTATCAAACATCCACTGTACTTCTGCTTTATTTATTAAAGAAAGGAGCGCACTGACTAGAGATAAAGAATATCCATATTAAAAAGAAAGATTAAATGTCCTTTTCCTGGGACGGCAAGGCTGGTACTTCTTTGAAAATAAGACCTCCTTCCCAGGTGCCAAGGCCATACTGTACGTAATGTATGTGTACTGGCTGGTTTGTTTATGTGAAACCATGAAGTGATGTATCCCTGACTTGTTTAATATTCTTTGTTCTGACAAGATATAAAACTGTGCTGAAAACCTTGATTCTGCAGAGCAGTTTTTTAGAGTAACCTGGGAAGCAGGTTTCTGGGCTAGTCCTCAATTTGGCTCAAAAAATTCTTTTCTATTCTTATTACTGCTTATTCATTATTAACATAGTATAAACAATTTCAGATTGTTTTAAGCATTATAAAGTAAATATTTATTATTATAGGCACAAAATACTAGTAAGATACTAATTAATCAAATCAAGTAATATATAATAATGATAAACCATGACCAAATAACATTTATTCAAGAAATTTAAGTATGCACATGTACCTCGTATTTCATTTGTCACCAATCAATATATTTTACTCTCTTCCTTTCCTTAACTTAAATTTTAAGTTTTATAGTCCTCAGCCTTGAAACTGCTGCTACCTCTTGTGAATGCAGTCTTTAATTTCTAAGAAGTCTGTAATTCTGACTGGTTGTTTTATTTAATAACATATTCCTCTGACATTAATAATTAAATTGACATGGCATTTTCAGAAAAAATATAAATACTTTTTTAAAAATAAAGCCAGAAGAAGATCATCATTAGTACTTTTTCTTTCATAAGCATGGAAGAAAAGATAAAACTTTAAAGTATGTCTCTGCTGGGTTCAGAAAGACCTTGACTGCCTAATCTCATTTAAATTAATATAAAGACAGCTCAATATCAGGATAGGTATTGACATTCATTAAATCAACAAATTTAAAAAAAGCCTCATGGAGTTCCCTTCGTGGCTCAGTGGTTAACGAATCCAACTAAGAACCATGAGGTTGCGGGTTCGATCCCTGGCCTTGCTCAGTGGGTTAAGGATCCGGCGTTGCCATGAGCTGTGCTGTAGGTTGCAGACGCGGCTCGGATCCTGCGTTGCTGTGGCTATGGTGAAGGCCGGCAGCTACAGCTCCTGTTAGACCCCTAGCCTGGGAACCTCCATGTGCCGCGGGTGCGGCTCTACATAAAGGCAAACAAACAAACAAAAAAAAAAAGCCTCATGATTAATTATATCAATAGGCTCTGGAAAAGCATTTGATAAAATTCAGCAGTCAACTTAAGTAAACATCTTACGTAGGGCTAGAGGAAAAATCACTTATAGATGATAAATATTAATACCAAAAATAAATATTAGTAATAAACAAAAGAAAGAAAGGTCTAGTCATTCCCATTAACATCAGGAAGAAGACACAGGTGTTCATTATTCTCATTATTATTCAGCTTTGTTTTATAGATTCAAACCAATTTAGTAAGAAATTGAAATAATAAATATATAAACATAGGAAATTAAAAAACAAAATAGACTACTAAAATTTTTTAGAAAGAAAAATATCTGGTAAGTTGTCCAGATACAAGGTAAATAAATAAAAATCAGCAATTTTCCCTCTACTAGAAATAATCAGTTACCAATAAAATTAGGGGAAAATTCCCATTTTTATTTTTAGTTGTTAAGTTGAAGTCTGTCGAATTTGTTAAAAGTTTAAAAACAAATGTTTTATTCAGTAGCATTGAATAATATATTTTCTAACATATAAAATAAGGAGCAGTGTCCATTGTGGCTCAGAGGGTTAAGAACCCATCTAGTACCCACGAGGACACAGATTCAATCCCTGGCCTTGCTCAGTGGGTTAAGGATCTGGCATTGCCACAAGCTGCAGCATAGGTTGCAGATGCTGCTTGGATCTGGTGTTGCTGTGACTGTGGTGTAGGCCGGCAGCTACAGCTCTGATTTAGCTCCTAGCCTGGGAATTAACATATGTCACAAGTGTTGATCTAAAAATAAAAAATTTAAATTAAAAAAAAATGTTTAGGGAGACAAAATATTTTTCACTACAGTGGAACAGCAATTAATAATAACATTATATTCATGTATATCAATATTATTTAATACTACAGAAGTTACAACTGTTAGGATCCCATTAGAAATGCAGATCTGATGTAATTAGTTTCTGTTGTAGCTATGACAACAAATCCCATCAGATTTGGCAGTCAAGAAGCAATTATTTGCTTATATACTTAAAAACTTTTTCATCATTGTTTTGTCATTTAAGTTGCTAAAAACATCTCTTTTCAAAGTATCTACAAAAGAGCTAGTTTTTTGTGGGAAAAGGTATTTATACATAGGAAAAACTGGAAATTTTATTTATACATCGTGATAGAC
Source organism: Catagonus wagneri (assembly GCA_004024745.2). Lineage (NCBI taxonomy): Eukaryota > Metazoa > Chordata > Mammalia > Artiodactyla > Tayassuidae > Catagonus > Catagonus wagneri. The sequence goes on from PVHT021183693.1 coordinate 57,489,723, forward strand.
AAATGAAGTCCTAATTATATTGGTATTTTTCAAAAGTAAAATATTTACTGACATCTCTCAAATTCCAACACAAGGTCTTACGCCTGCATGAAATATTTGCTAAAATTCTAAACCAAGACCACAGTCTAGCACTTATTCAAAATTAATAAAGAATGATTATTGCCCTTTGGTCTCCCCAAATAAGTTCTAAACTCCTTTGTGAGTAGGGACCATGCCTTTAATTTGTCCTCCTCACTTAGCTTATTGCTATGATTAGTTAGATTTTTAAAGTTCATCAATATGGCCGACAAGCACATGAAAAACTGCTCAACATCATTGATGATTAGAGAAATGCAAATCAAAACTACCATGAGATACCACCTCACACCAGTCAGAATGGCCATCATTAACAAGTCCACAAGCAGTTCCCATCATGGTGCAGTGGTTAATGAACCTGACTCGGAACCATGAGGTTGCGGGTTCGATCCCTAGCCTTGCTCAGTGGGTTAATGATCCGGTGTTGCCGTGAGCTGTGGTGTAGGTCGCAGATGCGGCTCGGATCATGCATTGCTGTGGCTGCGGAGTAGGCCAGTGGCTACAGCTCTGATTAGACCCCTAGCCTGGGAACCTCCACATGCCACAGGTGCGGCCCTAAAATGACAAAAGGCACAAAAAAAACAAGTCCACAAACAACAATTGCTGGAGGGGTTGTGGAGAAAAGGGAACTCTCCTGCACTGTTGGTGGGAATGTAGGCTAGTGCAACCACTATGGAAGACAGTGTGGAGGTACCTTAGAAAACTATACATAGAACTACCATATGACCCAGCAATCCCTCTCTTGGGCATATATCCAGACAAAAATTCCCTTGAGAAAGACACTGGCACACGCATGTTCACTACAGCGCTATTCACAATAGCCAAGACATGGAAACAACACAAATGTCCATCAACAGATGACTGGATTAGGAAGAAGTGGTATATATACACGATGGAATACTATTCAGCCATAAAAAAAGACAAAATAATGTCATTCGCAGCAACATGGATGGAATTAGAAACCCTCATACTGAGTGAAGCAAGTCAGAAGGAGAAAGACAGATGCCATATGAAATCTCTTATAACTGGAGTCTAAAACACTGCATAAATGAACATCTCAACAGAAAAGAAAATCATGAACTTGGGGAACAGACTTGTGGTTGCCAAGGGGGTGGGAGAAGGGGTGGGAGGGAATGGGGATAACTAGTGCTTTAATGATGGAAAAGCAAGGAGATCGAACTGTATCGCACAGGGAACTATGTCTAATCACATGTGACAAATACATATATGTACATGTAACCGATCACCATGTGGGGCAGCTGGAAAATCTGACAGAAATCTGTAAACCAGCTATAATGCAAAAAAATAAAAAATAAATTAAAAAAAAATAAATTTTAAAACAGTTCATCAATATGATTTGTGCATGTATACAGTAGTTTCTTTGAAAACTATTCTCTTATACTTTTAATAAAGATGAATAATTGCAACCAATTTAAGTATTGAAATAAAATCTTTTTTTTTTCTTAGGGCCACACTCGCCGTGTATGAATTTCCCAGGCTAGGGATCAAATCAGAGCTACATCTGCCAGCCCACACCACAGCCAACAACAATGAGGAATTCAAACCACATCTGCAACCTATACCACAGCTCATGGCAATGCTGGATCTCTGACCCACTGAGCAAGGCAAGGGATTGAACCCACGTCCTCATGGATACCAGTCGGATTAGTTTCCGTGCACCACAATGGGAACGCTAAAAATAAAATCTTTATCTAGAATAAGTTTAAACCAATATATAATTATTTCTCTATTTGGAGCTATTGTCTTAACTTTCCATAGTAATGAAAGCACATTTAAGACTTCATTTAAAAGTTGAATAATTATTGGAGTTCCTGTCATGGCTCAGTGGTTAACGAATCCAACTAGGAACCATGAGGTTGCGGGTTCGATCCCTGGCCTTGCTCAGTGGGTTAAGGATCCGGCGATGCCGTGAGCTGTGGTGTAGGTTGCAGACGCGGCTCAGATCCCACGTTGCTGTGGCTGTGGCAAAGGCCAGCAGCTACAGCTCCTGTTAGATCTTTAGCCTGGAAACCTCCATACGCCGCAGGTGCAGCCCTAGATAAGGCAAAAAAATAAAAAATAAAAATAAAAGTTGAATAATTATCAACCTCACCCTTTTCCCTCTGAGGGCCTTTGTGAATTACTGTAACCATATGCAATTACATAATGCTAAGGTGTTAGAACAGAACAAGCACTCACCCTTACATAATATATTTTATATATATATATATATATATATATATATATATATATATATATATATACAGTTATTCAGTTGGGGATATGTTACAGATATCAGTGTATCACTAAATCTAATATAAAAGCAAACTATTCTTTACTACCTAATTGTATTTCTTTCTATGATACTATATTACAAATCACTTGAGGTTAGAGATTATACTATTTCAAGGCTTAGGAAACTTACAGGCATTCAAAAAACTACTAACTCTTATTATACCAGTTTAATACATATAGTGAGTAACTGATTCTATAGTTCACACTGTTAATCTTACCAAAAGAATTCAAGCCATAATTAAGATCATGCATGTAAATGTCTTTATAAACAAGCATGCAGTGTAAATATAAGCTTATAGTACTTAAGAAAGGTTTTCTTTCAAAATATTAAGGAATCAAGTTCAAATTAAATGAATTTATCTTCTCTAATACTACCTCATTATTCCTCATACTATCACCTCTCATAGTATCATATAGGTATGCTAAGATATACCTTCAAAAAGCACACCAAATAATAGATGAACAGGCTTAATTCTCACTACTGAAAAGTATAGAGATATACATATAAATATGTACTGCCATAAGTAATATGAACATACATACTCCAATGACATAAAGTAACCATGGGTATACCTAAAAGGTATCCAATTCTATCATCTTTACTATTCAAAAAAGGACACAACTAGAGGACAAAACAGTCTTTAATGTGGCCAGATTGTCTTCTCTAAAATATTTCCACTATTTGTTTGTTTTTCCTTCTATAGGACGCGCTTTTATCTTCTTAGGTGATTTTACCATCTGACTTGTATATTTCCTCTGCACTCTGAGCCCTATTAACAGACTTATGTAGACCTCTTTCAAGAACCCCAAATGGGCATTCACTCTACTCACAGTATCTTTCCTGTCATCACTTCCATCCCATCTTTCTTACTATTCTAGTACTTCCACTTAAACCCCACTTATCTGAAACCCTTTTCTTTCTGGCTACACTAGTCTCTATTTCCAACTTATTTAACATTTCAGCTATGTACAGGGTAAAGTGAAAAACACTTCTCAAGGATTATGTCATTTAATTTGTATTTTTTTCTATAGCCCAGTGAGCTAGGAGGTGTCATTACAGAGGAAGAAACTGGGGCTTAGTAAGGTTAATCATCTTGTCGAACATCACCAAGCCAGTGGATAAACTTTGGAAATGAGATCCATGTAGTTTTTTAGTATTTTAATCTTGTCTCAGGATGAAAGAATGTAACCTTCTGATTTACACGATATCAATTTAAAACTAGAACAAGGAATGGATTTCAAATGGATTATAAGAAACATCAGAGCTTCAACTTGGGGTTGACTCAGTATCAGCCAATAAGCAAACAATAACCAAACACTTCTGCTCCTAACTTCATTAAACGGTATAATTAAGATCAAGTGATCCTTACGCTTCATGCGTCAATCAAGAAAATAGTATGACTATATCAAAAAGGAGAAGCAATGGTTATTTCTGATCTTTGAGTCATAGGGTATGGGAAAGGGGCATTACAAACCAGAAAATGCTTTTTTTACCTCCTACTTCCCAGGGCCATTCTAGAATAAGCTCTGTCATCTTAGGTAAAGAAGAAACCAATTCACATTGCAGTTCTTATGGCTTTATACCTCAAGGTACTTGTAAAAATTCAGTGTCAGATTATTAATTTTCCTAGACTATGCAAAAACATTTCATTTTGCAAAAAAAAAATAGAGCAGAAAAAAGAGCATGGATGATAACAAAAGTCTGGTGGTTCAGGGTACAGTAAAAATGGATACAGAAACTCAGAAATTTATGATTAAGAATGGGAGAACAAGGTCCATGCTCAAAGGGGGAAGAAAAAGGCTAGAAGAGATTATTAAAAGGAAACATGAGACTCTGCGCTCTGTCAGGACTCCACCTCAAGTTGTTGCTGGTAATAGGTCTCAACTATTACCAGCACAGTCAGTCCATTAGGTAAAAATTGGGAAGCAGGTGGATGCTTGAGCAGGCAAATGCGAGTTATTTATTCTAAGAGTTCTACTCACCAGAGCAGAATTTCAGAAACAATGTAAGTATTTTTTGGCTCTATATACCTCCATAATTTCCATTAATTTAATCTGCTGCCCAAAATTAAATTCTCAGAAAATCAACACATTTTTGATATCACAGCAACAAAACCCAAAAAACTAATAATACCTAGGAAAGACAACACCTGGGAGACACATTTTTAAAAATAACACATTGACGAAATACCTTTTCACAATGGGACTATCATAATGAGTAGCAGTATTTTTACTGCTAAAGTGGTAGAGGGGGGGTGGTCAAGATAATAGTAGGGAAAAATTTAAGAATGAGAAGACTAGAGCTGAATACCAGCCTCAACTACTGAAACAGAAGCTATGAATGAAGGTATTTTTCATGTTGAAAAACATTAATCCCAAAGGTAATACTTAAAGATTTATAATCCATGATCCTTTGGGTAGTAGCAGCAAAAAGCTATATGAAAAGAAACCTCAAGAAACTCTTTGATGTACAAATCTTTCACTTCCTTGGTTACGTTCATTCCTAAGTACTTTCTTCTTCTTGTTATTATAAACAGGATAGTTTTCTTAATGTCTTGTTCATACAGTTCATTGTTAGCATACAGAAATGTAAATAATTTTGGGAGTTTCCATCATGGCACATTGGAAATGAATCCGACTAGGAACCAGGAGTTTGCAGGGTTCAGTCCCTGGCCTCGCTCAGTGGGTTAAGGATCCAGCATTGCCTGAGCTGTGGTGCAGGTCGCAGATGCAGCTCAGAACTGGCATGCTGTGTCTGTGGCCTAGGCCAACAGCTGTAGCTCGGATTCAACGGCTAGCCTGGGAACCTCCATATGCTGCAGGTGCAGCCCTAAAAAGACAAAAGATAAAAGTAAAAAAGGAAGGAAGGAAGGAAGGAAGGAGGGAGGGAGGAAAGAAAGAAAGAGGTAACTAATTTTATGTTGATTCTTTTATCTTGCAACTTTACTGAATTTATTTATCGGTTTTAACAGGATTTCTATTAGTCTTCAAGGGTTTTCCACATATAAGATCATGTCATCTGCAGAGACAATTTTACTGCCTTCCTTCCTACCTGAATGCCTTTTTCTTGCCTATTTACTCTGGCTAGGACTTCAAGCATCATGTTGAACACAAATGGTGAGAGTGGACACCCTTATCTCATTCTAATCTTAGAGGGAAAGCTTTCAGCTTTTCTCCACTGAATATGATGTTAGCTTGTCATATATGGTTTTTATTACACTAAGGTACATTATACCTAATTTGTTGACAGCTTTTATCATAAGAGTATACTAAATGTTATCAAGTGATTCTTCTGCATCTACTGAAATGACCACATGATTTTTTATTCATTTCGTTAATGTCATGTATTACATTTACTGCTTTGTTAATGTTGAACATCCTTGTATCCCAGGGATAAATCTGACTTGACCATGATATACAATCCTTTTGACATACTGTTGAATTTAGTTTGCTTCTATGTTCATCAATGGTTATAACTTATAATTCTCTTAAAACACAGGTCAAAAAAATCAAAGAGGACACAAAGAACACAAATAAAGATAGGAAAGATAGCCTGTGTTCGTGAACTGAAATAATTAATATTGTTAAAATATCCATTCTGCACAAAACGGTCTACAGATTCAAGTCAATTACCCATGAAAATTCCAACTTCATTTTCCAAAAAAAAGGAAAAATAACCTAAGCTTAAAATTCATATAGAGCCAGAAATGACCTCAAATAACCAAAGCAAGTTTGAGCAAGGAGAACAAAACTGGAGACATCTTCCTGACTTCAAGCTATATTACAAAGCTGTAGCCATCAAAGCAATATGGTACAGGCATAAATACAGACACATAGACCAATGAAATAGAATAGAAAGTCCAAAAACAAACGCATGTATATACAATGAATTTTCAACATAAATGCCAAGAACACTCAATAGGGAAAGAATAGTCTCTTCAATAAATGGTGCTGGGAAAACCGGACAGTAAGATGTAAAAGAATGAAATCAGACCCTTATCTTATACCATGTACAAAAATCAACTCAAAATGGTATAAAGGCTTAAATATAAGACCTGAAACCATAAAACGCCTAGAAGAAAACATACAGGCAAAGCTCCTGGACATCAGTCTTAGCAACATTTTTTTGGAATTGATGCCAAAAGCAGAGACAACAAAAACAAAAATAAACAAGTGAGACTACATCAAACTGAAAAGCCTCTGCACTATAAAGAAAACCATCAATAAAACAAAAAGGCAATCTATGAAATGGGAGAAAATATTTGCAAACCATGTATCTGATAAGGGTTAATATGTAAGGAACTCATATAAATCAAAAGCAAAAAACAAACAAAACAAATGACCTGGATAAAAATGGGCAAAGGACCTTTTAAGGTTGTTAGCAGTTGCCTTATATATTGTGGTGATCCTATGTTGGGTGCGTAGATATTTAGAATTGTTATATCTTCTTCTTGGATTGATCCTTTGATCATTATGTAGTGCCCTTGTCTCTTAAAATGTTCTTCATCTTAAAGTCTATTTTGTCTGATAGGAGTATTGCTACTCCGGCTTTCTTTTGATGCCGTTTGCATGGAATATTTTCTTCCATCCTCTCACTTTCAATTTGTATGTGTCTCTAGAAGTGAAGTGGGTCTCTTGAAGACAGCATATACACGGGTCTTGTTTTTGTATCCATTCGGCTAGTCTATGTCTTTTGGCTGGGGCATT
>PVHT021183693.1:57500140-57518413 GCA_004024745.2 Catagonus wagneri
AATGCCCATCCACAGAAGAGTGGATAGGGAAGATATGGTACATACACACAATGGAATGTTACTCAGCCATTAAAAGGAACGAATTACCAACATTTATAGCAACATGGATGGACTTAGAAATTATCATGCGAAGTGAAACCAGTCAGACAATTAGACAGCAACACCCAATGCTACCGCTTACATGTGGAAACTAAAAAGATGCAATGAACCTTTTTACAGAACAGACAATGACTCACAGACTTTGGAAAACCTTGGTTTTTCAAATAAGTCAATCTGGGGGGTGGGGGATGCACTGGGGGTTTGGGATACAAAATCTATAAAATTGACCTGTGATGATTTATGTACACCTATAATTGAAATAAAATCCATTAAGGAGAAAAAAAAATAAACATAAAAAGAGTATTTTTTATTGGTTAGGTTCAGAATTTTAGCAACAGATGTAGTTATCAGCCCAAACTTATTAACTTTATTATTCAAATGTCTTCTATTTTGTTAATCTTTTGCATGATTTATTAGTTTCAGAAAGATACATTTAAATCTCCAATTGCAACTGTCTCCTTTTGATGTTATTTTTCATTTTAATACCGTTCCTTTCCTTTGAATACTTTTTTTTATATATTTATAAGTTCATCATTGTTCTTTTTTAAAATATTACGTTGTATAATAATACAATGTATATTCATAGCCTCATGAATATTTTTGGCTAAATTCTATATTATCTGATATTAATATTGCTCTAAAACTTTTGTTGTAATATGTATTTACCTGTTATTTGTTTTTTATTCTTTTATTTTGAAACTTAGAGTTTTGTTTTGGTTGTATCTTCTTAAAAAGCATACTGCTCCACTTTGTTCTGATTAACCATTGTAAAACTTTGTCTCTTAATAAATAAATTTAGTCCATTTAAAAAAAAAAGAGGGAAAAGAAAAAAAAATGGGCAAAGGACCTGAACAGACACTGTTTTCTGACAAAGACATAAAAATGGTGGGATTGAATATTGGTGCAATTACTATGTGAAACAGTACAGAGTTTCCTCAAAAAATTAAAAATAGAACTACCATATGATTCAACATCCTCACTTCTGGGTATAAATCCAAAGAAAATAAAAACACTATCTCAGAGTTATATGCGCCCCTATATTCACTGCAGCATCATGCATAGCAGCCAAGATATGGAAACAACCTAAGTGTCTTTTGATGGATGAATGGATAAAGAAAATACTGAGTGCTCACACATACTGCACACATACACACACACACACACACACACACACAGAGTGAAATCATATTTGCCCTTTAAAAAAAAGGAAATTCTGCCATATGTGACAACATGGATGAACCTGGAGGACATTACGCTAAGTAAAATAAGCCAAACACAGAAGACAAATATTACATGATCTCACTCATATGTGAAATCTAAAAAGCAAAAGTTGAACCCACAGAAATAGAGAGTAGAACAGTAGTTACCAGAGGTTAGTGGAGCAGAAAAAAAGGGGAAATACTGATTAAAGGGTACAAATTTTCAGTTATAAGATGAATAAGTTTTGGAGACCAAATGTACAGCATGGTGACTATAATTAATGATAATATATGATATCTTTGAAAGTTTCCAAGGGAGTAAATCTCGAGTATTCTCACCATATACACACACACACACAAATATATACTATGGGAAATTACTAATTCATTTGATTGTAATAATCATTTCACAGTGTACACATATATCAAAACACTGTGGTATACATCTTGAATATATACAATTTTATTTTTCAAAGAGAAATAAAATTTACAGAGTTCCCAATGTGGTGCAGCAGAAACGAATCTGACTAGGAACCAGGAGTTTGCGGGCTCGAGCTCTGGCCTCACTCAGTGGGTTAAGGATCTGGCAATGCTATAAGCTGTGGTGTAGGCTGCAGATGCGGCTCAGATCTTGCGTTGTTGTGGCTGTGGTGTACGCCAGCAGCTGTAGCTCCTGTTAGACTCCTAGCCTGGGAACCTCCACATGCTGCAAGTATGGTCCTAAAAACGACAAAAAGACAAGAAAACAATAAAATTTAAAATCTACTCATCAATTTCACTAAAGGATCTGGATGCGGGATAAATATGCTAACTCACAGTAGCAAAAACTAACAACAAAAACTCTATGATATGGGTATCAAGATGCATCATAACAAGAAATATTATATAAAAAAGACCAATATAAAATATTTGAATAGAGAAAGAGATCACAGATCGGCATATACAGTAAAAATACTAAGATAATTCTCAAATGAATTCATGGATTTAATATATTTTTAAAATCAAAATTTCCATGCATTTTATGTGTACTAGAGAAGGTAGATCAAGATTCCTAAGCTCAACACTTTTAAAAAGTGTAGTAAGAAATAACTAGGTTCACCACTTAAAAGATGTACTGCAATAATTAAATCAGTATGCTACTAGTGTAGGATTAGATACTGATGAATGAAATAGAATTGACATCTCAGAAGCAGACCATGATTTTCAGTTGAATTTAATATATGATAAAGAAAACATTAAGAATCATTAGAATCGAATTAATTTTTAAATAACTGGAATTCATGAAATTAACTACTCAAAAATAGTTTTAGGTTCTCCATCACATCACAAAGTCATGATGTTTGAATGAGTTCTAAGTCATGGCTAAAACACTGCAAAAGTCCCATTGTTTTCAACTCTAGAGTTCTTTGATAGATGGGAAAATGACCCAAAATTACTTCCCTCCAGTTAACAGCTGGAGCCTATATCTTCCCTCCCCCTCTATCTAAGCCATGTGACTTGCTTTGATCAACTGGACAAACATGACCCAACAAAGACTGGAAAAGTGCTGTGCACTGGGGACTGGTCTCTTGCTACTCTTAGAACCTCAAGACTATCATGTGATCTAGCCCAAGCTAACCTAATGGAGAATGAGCAGCCACAGGAAGGAAAACCAATCACAGCTGACAGCACAAACCTCCAGACATGTGAATGAGGCTATGCTAGATCATCCAGCCACAAGGTTACCTAATAGCTGATCCTAGACATGGGAGGGACCTGAGCATGTGTTCACGGTCAGCTGGTAGGTTCAGACCAGAAAGCCTGCCTAGCTAACTCACAGAATCAGGAGCAAAATAAATGACTATCTGTAATGCCAGAAAAATAAAAGGAAATAAAGCATTTGGTTTGGCAGTAACAAGATTGTACACAGACCTGCCTATTTTATAGGCAGGGCTGCCTTTGGTACTAGGCAGGCCTCTCTGAAAAGACCCAAGACAGTCGAAAAAATTCAAGTATTTAAGTGGTTGGAAATTATTTCCAGATAAATTAGCAGAAATTAAGAGTCAGAACTATTAGCAATAAACAACTTGGCGATAGTGAAACAGGTCATAAAAACTGGCAAATATGACCTGATTTAAAGTTTAATTCGCAAGTTAAACAGACTGGATTTTAAATCACAGTCCTATACTTATTAGTCATGTAATTTCAGATAATTTACATAACCTCTCTCAGCCTCAATCTTCTTATCCAATTCATGAGAATAAGAATAGCTCTTACTTCATAGGGTTGTTATGATGACAATCAAAAGAGATTAATTCCTCTGAAGTAATTCACACTTCACACATACTTCATGTACTTCTGCGTGACCAGAAGTAGGCACTCAATAAATTTTAACTGTTATCACTGTCTTCTTTTATAATTTAAATTCAATATCAAAATGATACCATATGCTCATTTTAACTACCCTTGGCTTCATCTGGTCTTTAAAATCGACTTACTCAGGATTTCCCATTGTGGCTCAGCGGATTATAAACCCGGCTAGCATCCACAAGGATGCTGTTTCAACCCCTGGCCTCATTCAGTGGGTTAAGGATACAGTGTTGCCATGAGCTGTGGTGTAGGTTGGAAATAGGCACAGATCCCTTTGCTGTGGCTGTGACTGTGGCTGTGGTGTAGGCCAGCAGCTACATCTCCCATTCGATCCCTAGCTTGGGAACTGCCATATGCCACAGGTGCAGTCCCCAAAAGCAAAATAAATAAGCATATGGAAGTTTTTAGGCTAGGAGTCAAATTTGCTGGCCTACACCACTGCTCACAGCAGCGCCGGATCCTTAACCTGCTGTGCTAGGCCAGGGATAGAACCCACATCCTCATGGATACTATACCAACACCTCCTGACAGGCTGATGATTTAATCTAGCTAGCAGGAAATGTGGGTATGTTTTATGTCTGTGCGTGATGAAACATGAAAAAAAAATGATGACAAAAAATATTCAAATGCCAAGTTAGCTAAGTTCTATAGAATGGCAGAAAGGCATTAGCTTTAACTAGTCATTCATTACTGGCAAGAATAGTTTATGTTCTACTTGATTCAATTGCCTTTCCCTAGGGAAAAAGATAAAGCAGATAAGTCAATAATAATTAGGTTCCTCCTTCTAAATAAATTAGTCTCAGAAGTAAAACAAGTTAATGAAAAATAATCCTTCATTTTTGTTGTAACAACTTTAGGACCAGGAACAAAGCAAGTCATATTTGTACTAGAAGGGGTGGAACAGAGTTATGAAACAAAGTAAGTCCTGATCATATATTAAAACTGTTACAGTGACAATCATTCTAGTTTAACTGATACTTTTAGACTGGACTTAATCCCCTTGCCTAACTCTAAAATGATCACTTTAGGCAGACACTGAAGAACAAAGCCAAATCATGATTCAAGAGTCATCATCAACATTTTAACAATTGTAAAAAAGAATGTCTCCATTATGAAAACAGCATGCCCTGGAATTGAGAAAGTAGATCAAGGGGAAGTGGTTTGCGCCAATATTACCTTCTTAAGCCACTATCCCCCTTTTTAAAAAGCCTGAGGTTAAGATCATTTAGTTGAGCGTTGGCCAAGTAAACACAGAATATGGGAAATTAAGACAAATGACCTGGTTTCTTCAACTATCAACAGCATGGGAGAAAAGGAAGGGGAACTATTATAAATTAAAATAATCTTGGGAGTTCCCGTCATGGCTCAGTGGTTAATGAATCCAACTAGGAACCATGAGGTTTCAGGTTCGATCCTTGGCCTTGCTCAGTGGGTTAAAGATCCGGCGTTGCTGTGAGCTGTGGTGTAGGTCACAGACGCAGCTCAGAACCCACATTGCTATGGCTGTGGCTGTGGCCGGCAGCTACAGCTCTGATTAGACCCCTAGCCTGGGAACGTCCATATGCTGTGAGTGTGGCCCTAGAAAAGGCAAAAATACAAAAAAAAAAAAAATTAAAATGACCTTAAAGGATATATGCAAAGAAATAAGATGTATGGACTTTGTATCATAATTCTAAAATATCTATTATTAAAAGAAATCTTTGAGATAATCAGAGAAAACTGAGCAATTATTAGATACTAAATAATATTAAGGAATTATAATTAATTTTACTGAATAAGATAGTATCACTACAGTTGTTTCTTTTAAGTGTTACATGTTAGCAATACATATTTAAATATTATCAGGTGAAATAACAGGTATTTAGAACTTGTTATAAACTACTTCAGTAAACCCAAATTGTTTCTACATTCTATAAAATAACTGACCTGAACTCTTCAAAATACCAAGATGATAGAAGTCAAAGAAATACTGAGTAATTGGCTCATTTTAAAACTAAAAAAAAAAAAAAAAACAAGACAGCAGAGTATAACATGTGATCCTGGATTAGATCCTAGCTCACAGGCAAATGTATTTTTATTTAGCCATAAAAGACATTAGTGAGATAACTGGCAAATTTGGATAAAGTCTATGGATTAGATAGTAATATTATACCAAAGTAAATGTTCTGATTTTGGTCATTGTATGGTGGGTTTTTTTTAACTCCTTATTTCAAGAAAATAAAAGCCTAGGTATTTACAGACAAAGGGGCATCGTGTCTGTAACATACTCTCAAACAGTTCAGAAAATGAAAAAGAATAGTAACTCAAACGTGATAAATTAATATTTGCGAAATTTGAGTGAAAACACATGGAATTCTCTGTACTACTTTCGCAATCTCTGTAAATCTGAAATTATATTTAAATGAAATTTAAAAAAATACTACAATAAAAAAAGTTGTGCGTTTAAGGAAATGGGGAATAGACAAAATAAGAATAGCAAAATCACTGAAACTAAGTGATAAATATATTTTTATACGGTTCTATTTTTGCATGTATTTAAATTTTTCCATATAATATTTTTGTTAAAGACTGCTCAGTTGGGAGTTCCCATTGTGGCTCAGCAAGTTATGAACATGACTAGTATCCATGAGAAAGTGGGGCTATCCCTGGCCTAGCACAGCAGGTTAAGGATCCGGCGCTGCCGTGAGCAGCGGTGTAGGCCAGCAAAAAAAAGGAGTGATCAGTTGGCCAAACGGAAGATCAGAGGGTAAATATCCTTTCCTTGTCTTTCAATTTATTTATCTCAAGGGTCCTCCGAAATACAGACTATTCTACCAGTCAGATTAGTTCTGTCCTTTAAAGAAATAAGAAGAATAATTGAAATACCTTTTAAGAATTCAAAGAAACCTAAAAAATCTCACCAAAAATAGTTGTCCAATGCTATGCTATGTAGAAGAGATTCATATTCTTATCAGTTTTCATAAGGAAAACATCAAATATACCTCATATCTTCAAACAATTAGGGGTAAAAAAAGATATGGTACAAAGGGGTGTTCCTAAGTAGAGGTTTTTTTCCCCCTACTATGTACTTTTCATGGCACTATTTTATCAATGTCTTAGAGTTTAATATAGAGCCTTTGTTTTGTTTTGTTTTTGCTCTTTATGGCTGCATTCATGGCATATAGAAGTGCCCAGGCTAGGGGTTGAATCAGAACTGCAGCTGCCAGCCTACACCACAGCCACAGCAACATGAGATCCAAGCCGTGTCTGTGACCTACACTACAGCTCATGGGAACGCTGGATCCCCAATCCACTGAGTGAGGCCAGGGATCAAATCTGCATCCTCATGGATAACAGTCAAATTTGTTTCCACTGTGCCACAACAGCAACTCCCAATATAGGGTATTTTTGCTTTCAGAAATTCTTTTAATTCAATGGCCAACATTTAATTCAATATCAAGCTAAAACTGAAGGTGGCACTGGTCAGCTTAGGGTAGCAATTGTGGGTTTAACAAGACAAAAAACAACTAGAATTCACCCAAATTATATTGCAAATTACCATATTTTATATCCATAGTGTTTCCTATTATCAAACAGTGCTTCATAGAGAAACTAGGTCCCCTTCATCCAAAACAGAGACCCTCTCATATTCCTTCATCACTTCTTGAGCACCCCCCTTTGATCAAAGAGATAGTAAGGAACTATTCTAAGAAAACAAGTAAAATTTACATCGAGGTAAAAACATCCATATTTCTCCAAAATGAATCTTTTGGTTCCCCAGTCCCTCACCCAAAGTCATTATAAGCTGACTGGGTTTCCCCATTAAAGTATGCTTACTACTTCCAGCATATAAAAAGCAGTGGAGTTCACTTACCAAATATTCTCAGAATCTCATTTCCTAAGTCTTAAATTCCAAATATAAAAACCAAGTAATCAAGTTGTTTGCAAAGTAATTACCCATTTCTAATTTACTATGAAAATTAAGGTAGGCAGCACAGAAAGGAAAATTGAACTGATCAACCTTTGCACAGTAAACCTAGCAATAACTTTCAACGTGTTTTTCCTCTTTTCACTTAACTTCAAATACCTCAAAAGGCATTTAAATACCATTTGCCTGACCACTCACCAAAAGCAAATAACATATTTGATACAAACTCAAAAATTAACTGCCTAGCCAACTTATCCAAATAAAAAATTTTCTTCTGTGAAATCTGGTATCTTCTACTCTAAGCAACATGTGTGGAGTAGACATTTTATCAAAGCGATGAGGTAAGCACACCATCCTATAATTTTATTTTTTTTAACACTCCCACCATTCTTCTTTTTTAAGTATAACTGATTTACAATGTTGTGCCAATTTCTGCTATACAGCAAAGTGACTCAGTTATACATACCCATCCTATAATTTTAAATGAAAAAATTCTTTATACTGTAAACAGAATTTTGAAAAACATGTCATAGTTTTTATTTTTAAAAACTAAACTAAAATAAAAAGTTATTCCAAAATAAAACTTCTGAGTACGAAAATGGCATAATAAAGGTACAGCCTACTTAACTGCTTGTTAAAGACAAAGAGACATATGAAAGCATTATTTGAATAAGAACTGACATTCATGAGATTAACATTTATTAAAGGACACTGATGGCATATGAGAATAGCTTTGTTATACTGAATAAAATATTATGATGTGTTTATTAAAACAGAGTTTGAGCTATATCTCTAGCTCAAGAACAGAGAATAGATGGTTATTTTCCTTTGCAAAACGTTGGCAAAATATAACAATGGTCAACACTGTCTAACCTTAACATTATCTTAATGTAATCTTAATGTCTTTGATTTCTGCACTTGTAAAAAACATACAATTTGATTATCTCTAACTTATCTTCCATGTCTAAAATCTTGTGATGGTTTCAAATTATTTCCAAGGGATTCAATACTTTCCCCAAGATTTGGAAGCCCTCAACCTGTATCCCAGATGCATGAGCCAAATAGAATAGTCCTGAATTCAATCTTTGTATTTACATATTCCATAATGTATTGTATAAAGAGGTTACCTAATTATGGAAAAAATATACTAAATCATTATTTCCCAAAGTATATTCTTTGGAATATTAGTTTCATAGGACAGCAAATGGTGTTACATCAAAAGAGCCGCATAACCACCCGCATAAGTCTTAAAATTGGTCACAAAGCATAACATTAGTCATTTAAGTTTGGAAAAATGCTCAAACACAGGCAAGTGGATTTCTATATCACAGGACTTATTGTATCTTTTATCATATAAAAAGATGATTTAGATCTCCAAGAGGGAATGATAGATTACCAATATGTTAACCTTATTGATTAATCAAAAACATATTTTAGTACTTGTTTTACATAATTCTTCAGGCTGGTCTTGAGGTTTTGCTACTCAGAACATGTATGTAAAAATGAATCAATACACAGTCTGAGAGGAAAAGTCTATAACAAGGATTTTTTTGTTTGTTTTGCTTTTTAGTGTCACAACTGAGGCATATGCAAGTTCCCATGCTAAGGGTCAAATTGGAGCTGTTGCTGCCAGCCTATGCCATAGCTATAGCAAATGCAGGATCCGAGCAGTGTCTGTAACCTAAACCGCATCTCATGGCAATGCCGGATCCTCAACCCACTGAGCGAGGCCAGGGATCAAACCTGAATCCTCATGGTTATTAGTTAGGTTCGTAACCACTAAGTCACAAGGGGAACTCCCTATAAGGTGGAACTTTTAACCATCCAATTTTCAATTCATGTATTAGGACTACAGAAAGGTAGTTTTAGATACAAAGAGTCCACAAAGTTTAGTACATGACACCATTTATAAGATGAATGGGAAAGTCTTGGTAAAAAAAAGATTAATGTTGAGTACCAAAACAGGTAAAAATAGAGATAAATTTTAACAGCTATTTATTTAAAAAACTACCTATAAAATAATGTAAAAGTCAAAGGCTGTTTCTAAACTGAAGATAGCTCTTATAAATATAACAACAGTTGGCACTAAAGCTCAGGACTATTTTAATAAAAGGCTTGTATAGGAGTAGGAGTATATGATTAAAAGTATTGCTTAACTTTACATCTCAAAATGAAGTGAAAAGTAGGCAAAAAACAGACCCAAGATATTCCATTTCACAGTTAACTCTTAGGAATTAAACAATGATCTTGAAACATTTGAGTAATCACTAATGGAATAAAAACGCACACACACAAATCCTTTCTTTGTTGTGTCTTTTTGCACATGCATCTGTATATAAAAGTACATAAACATACATATATATATATGCCTTAGCACTGAAAAAAGGCAAAGAAAATATAACATATATAGCAAAATTAAAAAAAGAAAATGGACAAAAAGCATTAAAAATGAATTTGTTACAAAAGCCCACATACTATATGATTCCATTCATACCAAATATCCAGAATAGACAAATTTATATACACAGAACGTAGATTACTGGTTTCGCAGAGCAGAAGGGTGGTGTGAGAGAACTGGAGGGTGAAAGCTATCTTTTGGGGATAATGAATATGCTCTACAATTGATTGTGATGATGGATGTACAACTCTGAATATAGTAAAACCCACTGATTTATACATTTCAAATAGGTGATTTATATGCTTGTGAATTATACTTCAATAAAACTATTAAAATTTTAAAAGAATATATTAGTTATAATAATAAATAGGAGAAATTTCAACACTAAAACACTAATTTAAAATGTATATCTTTGATTAAGCAATTCCATCTTTAGGAAAGTACATAAGGGAAGACTTATACACAGAGAGTTTATTATAGCATGTAATAGTAAAGACCTTTTAAAATTTAAATGTCCATCTATAGGGGACTGGTAGAATAAACTATGGTACAGTCATGCAATTGAATACTATGCAGCTCATAGAAAGAGTAAGGTAGAGCTGCATGGAATGATATCTAAGATATAGTGTTAAAAGAAAAAAGTACAATGCAGAAGTATGTATACTATACTATAATCTGTACTATAAGATGAAATATATTTACAAGTATATGGAAAAAGCTATCTCTGGAAGGATACACAAAAGACTGACAACAATGGTCACCTTCAGGGAAAGATACTGTTAGACATTTTACCTAAGCATATATTAATAAGAGACATTCAATCTGTGTAAAAAAATCTAACTATAATATTTTCACAAGATTAACATTAACGCGAACTCCAAACAATCAAGTAAAAAAGGGCAAAATATCAGGCAACGTGAGCAAAAGAAAAACTGGGATCTCACTATTAATATAAGAATTCAACACAAAAAGCATCAAATGGAACAGAGCAAATATCTTATGCAACTAAAGGGTATACTTCACAAGGGAGATATAACGCTTTGACACAAATATCTCTGTATTGAAATATAAGAGATAAAATTAATAAAAAGAAAGAAAGAAACAAAACAATTGTGTGGAATAATACATCTCTCTGTTATTAACTAATCTGGTGAGCCAAAAATAAACAAAGATATAGAGGTACTGTATATATAAATAGTAAGATTTACAAATATATCATGAACTTTGCCCACCCCAAATATGCTGACATAAATTGTAGCAATATTTTTTTTTTTGGATCGGTTTCCTAAAGTAAAGAAATAAAAGCAAAAATAAACAAATGGGGCCTAATTAAACTAAAAAGCTTTTGCACAGCAAAGGAAACCACTAGCAAAATAAAAAGACAACCTACTTAATGGGAGACAATATTTGCAAATGATATGACAGATATGGAATTAATATCCAACATATACAGTCAGCTCATATAACAACATCAAAAAATCAAACAACTTGATTTAAAAATGGACAGAAGAACCAGAAAAACAGATATTCCAAAGAGGAAACATACTGGACAACAGACACATGAAAAGATGCTCAACATCACTAATCATGAGGCAAATGCAAATCAAAACAACAATGAGGCATCACCTCACCTCAGTCAAAACAGGTATCATCAAAAAGAATACAAATAACAAATGCTATGAGGATGTGGAGAAAGAAGTTCCCCCATACACTATTGGTGAGAATGTAAACTGGCACAGCCACTGTGGAAAACAGTATGGAGGTAACTCAGAAAACTAAATATAGAACTACCATATGATCCAGCAATCCTACTCCTGGGCATATATCCAGACAAAACTTTTAATGAAAAAGAAACATGCACCCCTGTGTTCATTGTAGCACTAGTCACAATAGCCAAGACATGAAAACAACCTAAATGTCCATTGACAGATGAACGGATTGAGAATATGTAGTATATATACAAAATGGAATGTGACTCAGCCATAAAAAAGAATAAAATAATACTATTTGCAGCAACATGACTAGAAATAGCGATTCTCATACTAAGTGAAGTAAGTCAGAAAGAGGAAGACAAATAACATACTGTACCACTTATATGTAGACTCTAAAGCATGGCACAGATGAACCTATCTACAGAACAGAAACAAACTTGTGGACATACAGAACAGACTTGTGGTTCCCAAGGGGGAAGGGGAGGGAGTGGGATGGATGGGGAGTTTGGGGTTAGTAGATGCAAACTATTGCATTTGGAGGGGATAAGCAATGAGGGCCTGCTGTATAGCACAAGGAACTATGTCCAATCACTTGTGATGGAACATGATGGAAGATAATGAGAAAAAGAATGTGTGTGTATATATATATATAAACCTGGCTCACTTTGGTATATAGCAGAAATTGACAGAACATTGTAAATAAACTATAATAAAAATTTTTTGATACTTGAGAAAGAAAAAACTAAAGTTCATTTGTAAACATAAACTTGAAAGGACCAATAGTTTTTGAAAAGTGAAATATAAGGAATGGGAGAGGTATAAAATATTGAAATACACGATAAAACAATAATAACAACTGTAATTGTGGTATTAATATAGGAAGACATAGATTAATGGAGTGATGTAAATGTTGAAAACTTCAAGCAGATAAAGTAATTCAACACATAATTAAAAGCAGCAACCAAATCAGAGAGGAGGAAAAAAGGATTATTGCATAACTAGTACTGGAACAACTGGTTGATCATTTGACAAAATTATATCCCTGTTTCACACCATATGTAGTAAAACTCAAAATTAATTAAACTGTATTAATAAAAGAAACATGAAAGGAGTTCCCTTCGTGGCTCAGTGGTTAACGAATCCGACTAGGAACCATGAGGTTGCGGGTTCGATCCCTGGCCTTGCTCAGTGGGTTAAGGATCTGGCGTTGCCGTGAGCTGTGGTGTAGGTTGCAGATGTGGCTCGGATCCCGCGTTGCTGTGGCTGTGGTGAAGGCCAGCAGCTACAGCTCCTGTTCAACCCCTAGCCTGGGAACCTCCATATGCCGTGGGTGCGGCTCTACATAAAGGGAAAAAGACAAAAAAAAATAAAAGAAACATGAAAAACAAAACTAATAAAATATTACAAATCATTTTGGGCACATATAAGATTAAGAGAGCCTCAAAGCTTTTTTTTTTAAATAACATAGTAGACAAAGTATTTTAACAGCTTTTTATACATAATATAGTAGACAAAGTGGAAGTGTTAGTATACAAATATTCTTAATAAACAATAAGAAATAGTTAACCCAAAATGAAATACTCAAAAGATAATATGAAATTCACTATAGAAGAAATGCAAATAAGCAATAAATATTTTGTCTAAAATCCACTACTAAACAATGAAATACAAATTAAGACAAGTTACTATCTCTTCCCAATTATATAATCAAAAAATTTGTGAACAATAATAATTACCAGAGTTTTCAAAGGTAAAAGGAAACAAGTACTCCATAAGCTTCTTTATAATTAACAAATAAATAGAAACTTCCAGTAAGAATATAAATTTGTGTAACTTTTCAGTGGGGCAATTTATTTATACATATCATAAAACCTTAAAAACTATGCTTACTCTTTAGCTATGAACTTGTTCTCCTAGGAATTTATCCTAAGGAAAAATTCTAAGTACATAAAGATGCACAAAGATAATTATTATAGTATTTTCATCAAAGTAGAATATCAGAAATAATTGGATATTGATTTAAATAAGCTATAACTCATAAATCTGAATAGAATTCAACCACTCAACCATATGTAAAAAACAAGTAAATAACCAGACAAGGAAGATGTTCATAGTGTATTAAGTAGGAAAAAGTTGCAAAGAAGAATGTATACACCCTATTTTTATATAAAAACTTTTTACATCTAATCATAAGCATAGAAAAATAAATACTGTAAATAAATACTGTAATATATTAATGGTGGTAATACTTGGGTAAATAATCTTTTTATCTTTCGGCTTATCTGTATTTTCTAGTTTTTCTACAAGGAAAACTCACTAGTTATAAAACAAAAAATATATGTAAGTTTAAAGTAAAACAAATTCTGGGTATATCTCAGATACTCACTAAATACTTCTCGAATTTAAAATAATGAATTTCAATATAATAAAAAATTTTAAACTTACACCCTTACTAATGTGTCCCAAACTCAGACTGAAAGTCTACAAATAAGTCAGTAATTTGTAAATCCCTGACAATTTTTTACTATCCTTGTAATGATGGAAGTCCTTTCAACTATATAGTTTCAGTTTCTAGTCTGGCTTATAAGCGATTAGAAGTTGTCACTCATCTACACAAGAAGGAAAAGGCTAAATAAACTGAAAATCAATAAATTTTCTTAGACGTATCAGAGAACTGAAGTCACAGGGCAAAGCGCTAGCCCCTAAAACTGGAGAAACAAACAGGTGGATATAGAGAATCACAACTTACAGGAGTAGAAACCCCCAATATGAACCAGTACCAGTGTAGAAAAACCTAATCAGTAATTAACAAATTACTGGGAATTCAACGTGGACAAGTTTGAGAGTTAAAAACTTCAAGGGGCCCAGTCTTAGTAGTGAAACCCACACTTTTGTGAGTTTTACCTCCAGAATACCTACCAGGGAAGATCAGAGGAAAATCCCTCCTGCTTCTGGAAGGGAGGGAGGAACAAGCATCTAACTGAAATATGCCCAGAGCATTCTGTTCTTCTTCACAAGTCCTGCCCTTGAGAGAAACTATTTTACCATAGCCCAACTGACTAGAGGAAGGAAAACATTCTACTTCAGCACCTTCTAAACTTCAAGGTGGGAGAAGGGAAACATCAACTCTGGCCTTCCTGTCTCACCTAAGGGGGAAAGAAAAAAAAAAAAAAAACTGAGAAGAACTTGTGAAAATCACAGCCCAAGGCCACAAAAGACTGATTTCTAATCATAGAACTATAATACATCCCCTCCTTTATACCTTACCACCTTAACAATAGTGTTCCTATATAATGAAAAGGGAAAAAAAACAGAAGGAAGTAAGTAGATTTTATTTAAGTAGGAGTCTCTAGGGAAACCCAAGACAACAGCAGAAACGAATACAAGGACAAGAGAGGAATTTTAGCCTTTAATACCACTGCTACAACAAACACAAAACAAAGGCTAGCCATAGCCACATAAAAGCCCTACACTAAATGCCTACTTAACTCAGCTCCTTTTACTCTGTATATCATGTCTGGCCCTCAACAAAAAAAAAATATATATATATATAACATACTTAAAGACAAAAAAAAAAGAAAGAAAGAAAAACACACAGTTTGAAGATACAACAAATATCAGAACCAGCTTTGGATATGGCAGAAATTTTGTAACTCTCAGCCCACAAATTTAAAACAATTATGATTAATATGGTAAGGGCTCTAAAGGAAAAGTGGATTATACACAAAAATAGATGGATAATGTAAGCATAAAGATGGACACTTTAAGACTTTTTTTGAAAGCTAGAAATCAAACACACTATAAAAAAGAATAGAATAATTCTTTTGGTGGGTTCATCAATAAACTGAACATAACTGAGAAAATAAGCGAAGTTGAAATGTCAATAGAAATTTCCAAAGCTGAAATGCAAAGAGAAAAAAGAAATCAGAAGAGAATATCCATGAACTGAGGAAAAATTACAAAAGGTGTAACACATGTAATGGGAATATGAGAAAGAAAAGAGAAACAAAAACAGAACAAATATTCGAAACACCAATGCCAGAATTTCCAAAAATTAATAATAGATGCCAAATCACAGTTGTAGGAAACTCAGAGAATTCCACGCAGGATAAATACCAAAAAATCTACACCTACTCATATCATATTAAAACTGCAGAAAATCAAAGACCAGGAGAAAAATCTTGAAAGAAGCCAGAGAAACAAACCTTACACATAAAGAATCAAGGATAAGAATTACATCAAACTTCTCTTCAGAAACCATGTAAGCAATAAGAGAATAGAGTAAAATACTTTAAATGTTTAAGGAAAAAAAACCACTATCCTGGAGTTCTGTATCCAGTGAAATAATTATTCAAGAATAAAGGAGAAATAAAAATTTTCTCAAACAAAAATTATGGGAATTTGCCACCAGTAGACCTGCCTTACAAGAAATGTTAAAGAAATTTTTCAGAAAGAAAGACAATGATATAGGTCAGAAATTTAAATCTACATAAAGAAAGGTAATGTGTTAGAGAGGGAATAAATAGAGGTAAAAAATCTTCTTTACTTCTCATTCTTAATCGACCTAACAGATCATAATTTGTTCAAAGGTAATAATTGTGAGAATGCAGTCAGTGATTATAACCCACAGATAAGAAAAATGAATGACCACAATGTTAGGACAGGAGGAAGAAATTTAGAATACTGTTAAAAGGAAATTGTACTATCTATGAAGTAATAGTTATTTAAAAGAGGATTTGGATTAGTTGTGAATGTATACTACAAACTCAAGGACACTCACTTAAAAGCATAAAAAGAAGTATAATTGATAAGAAAGGAGAGAAAATTCAATCATGTAAAATCATCAGTTAAAACCAGAAAAGAGGGAGTTCCCTTTGTAGAACAGCAGAAACGAATCCGACTAGGAACCACGAGGTTGCGGGTTCAATCCCTGGCCTTGCTCAGTGGGTTGAGGATTTGGCATTGCCGTGAGCTGTGGTATAGGCTGCAGACGTGGCTTGGATTTGGCGTTGCTGTGGCTCTGGTGCAGGCGGGCAGCTACAGCTCCGATTAGACCCCTAGGCTGGGAACCTCCATATGCCGCGGGTGTAGCCCTAAAAAAAGATAGAAAAAGAGTATAAGACCAAAAAAAAGCAAAGAATCAGCAACAAATAGAAAAGGTAACAAGTACAATATTTATTAATCCAACTATATATAATAACCATTTTTAAACCACATTAATAATCATTTTAAAAGTCAACAGACTATATCAATTAAGACCGTCCAAGTGGATAAAACAAAATAAGACCTCAGCTGTATGCTTTCCCCAAGTAATCTACTTTATTTGTAAAGACACAGATCAATTAAAAGTAAAAAAAAAAAAAAATGGAGAAAGATACCAAGCTAACACTAATCAAAGAAAGCAGAAGTAGCTATGTTAATTTTAGGCAAAGCAGACTTTATAACAAAGAAAATTATCAGGGATTAATACCATTACATAATGATAAAGGGGTCAGTTCTCCAAGAAGACATGGCAATGTTTAATGTATATGCAACTAACAACAGAAAATCAAAATATATGAGGAAAACACTGATAGAACTGCAAGGAGATATAGGAACTTATAATTGGAGACTTTATACCCCTCGCTCAGTAATTGACAGTTACAGCAGGCCAAAAATCAAAAGGACAAAAATTGAATGAATACATCAATTAGGTCTAATTAGCATTTATAGAATGCTTAAAATACTTCACCCAACAGCAGCAGAATAAACATTCTTCACAAGCTCACATAGATCATTCACCAAAATAAAACACACTCTGGCCACCCCTTAACAAATTTAAAAGTACTGAAATTATATAAAGCATGCTATAAAATCACATGGAATTAAACTAGAAATCAATAAGAAAACAGCTGGAAACCCCAAAATTGTTGGATTAAACAATACACTTCTAAAGAATACACGGGTCAAACAATAAATTCTAAAAGAAATTGAAAAGGTATTGAAAAATAATTTTAATTCCTTCAAGACAATTTTACTTTATTTATTTATTTATTTATTTATTTATTTATTTATTTATTTACTGTCTTTTTGCCTTTTCTAGGGCCACACTCATGGCACGCATACAGAGCTTCCCAGGCTAGGGGTCTTATCGGAGCTGTAGCCACTGGCCTACGCTACAGCCACAGGGGATCCAAGCCACTTCTGCAACCTACACCACAGCTCACGGCAACGCCGGATCCTTAACCCACTGAGCGAGGCCAGGGATCGAACCCACAACCTCATGGTTCCTACTTGGATTTGTTAACCACTGAGCCACGATGGAAACTCCAAGATAATTTCAAATTGTCAAAAATTATTCTTAATTTGGGGAGTTCCCGTCGTGGCGCAGTGGTTAACGAATCCGACTAGGAACCATGAGGTTGCGGGTTCGATACCTGCCCTTGCTCAGTGGGTTAACGATCCGGCGTTGCCGTGAGCTGTGGTGTAGGTTGCAGACGCGGCTCGGATCCTGCGTTGCTGTGGCTGCGGAGCAGGCCAGTGGCCACAGCTCCGATTAGACCCCTAGCCTGGGAACCTCCACATGCCGCGGGTGCGGCCATAAACCCGCGGCCATAAAATGACAAAAGG
>PVHT021183693.1:57518513-57687734 GCA_004024745.2 Catagonus wagneri
AACTTTAATCTCTACATATATTTGATCACACTTAAAGCAAGCAAATACAATCTTTAGGCAAATTAATCGCCTTCTGTGACTATGCTCTATACACCTTCTTGCCTGAATCTCCAGCAGATTCAGTAAGTTAAATTTATGAGTATGATTCATTCAATGACCTGGACATCCTTTTCCCAAATATAATGCTCTCCTTAAATACATATTTGCTAAGGATATTATTTTACCTCACATAATTACTTGTAACAAGTAATTTATGTTTGCCACTATAGGAGTGACTAAAAAGAAAGGGTTATAAAAAAACATAAGTGAGATTATTGCAGCACTGTAAAATATTTGTAGTGTTGCAGGCCAGATAATAATTTCTCTTCTGAAATTTAGTTAAAATAACAGGTTTATATGATGTCACACAGTTCAGGAAAAAAAAACAGAGTATTATAGGCAGCTTACTTCATTCAGACTAATACATACATATCAGAGTTTCCTTTAGGGGTTTTGAAAATTAGTTTTATTTCTATAAATAGTTTTATTTTTGAAAATTAGCTTTATTTCCACAGTAAATGGAATTCTGTATATTCAGCTAGCTATACAAAAATACTGAACTGACTTGCTGGGTTGAACTCTCAGAAAAGCAAGAATTACTTCAAATCTTCTATTTACCTGCTGGAATTTAAAATGGCTGCCTGAGTTAATGCCACGATGCACTGGGTTAAGAATCCAACTGCAGTGGCTTGGATCACTGTGGAGGCACAGTTTAATCCCCTGCGCAGGACACTGGGTTCGAGGATCTGGTATTGCCACAGCTGCAGCATAGGTCTCAGCTGCAGCTTGGATTCAGTCCCTGGCCCGGGAACTTCCATATGCCATGTGTGCAGCCATAAACATAAATAAGTAAGTAAATAAGTAAATAAATAAATAAATAAATGCTGTCTGCCAGGGAGCATTTTATGGAGAAAATAAAATCTGCATTATTTTCTCAAAATGGAAAGGAAAAGAAAATGTGAATAAATTGAGAAATAGTGCAAATGAAAATAAAAAATTGTCATACTTATTAAGGATAGTTGTTTTCAAACACGCTATTTCAACTATATAATTATACTAAACAATAGCTGCTGTCCAACAATTATAAAACAAATTCAGATCAACCAATATGGATTGTTGGCTGTCAGTAAGAAAAATTTCTCTTGTTGACATTTTGAACCAGGCCTGCTTAGCAACATATTGTAGCAACTTTAACTACAAAAGCTACTTTAAAAGTAATAAATTGCTAAAAGAGAAAAAAAGCAGCCTCTAACAGCTGTCAGCTGGAGCTTGCCTGGCACTAACAGCCAGGCCATGGTGTTCTGTTGAACATGAACAATTTCACAGAAAATCAACATCAAACAAGGTCACCCTATGAAGCAAGATAAAAACAAAACCATACAGAACCATGTCTGGGCACAGATATAAATATAAGAACATCACATCACACAAACCACACTAATGATTAAACATTCTTCCCCTCATCTAGCTAACATAAGCAACTGCTACTTCTTTAGCAATTACAGCTTCAGTCCCATGCCATTCCTCTTGCTTCCTAGATAAAAATTCTTAGGATACCAGCTGATAGAAATGTCCCAACTTTCTGACAACACTCAATTCATGCTTATTTGAACTTTGCTAAAATCACCTAACACAAGCCCAAATCCAATAACGAGCCCTTTCTAATATCCTTTTACTGGATGTCTCATGATTCCCTATGGTATGCAATCTCCCTTGTTGTAATAAATCCAACTTTGTTTGACTACATGTACACAGTCTTTGAATGATGGGCAAGGACACTGCATTTCCTTTCGAATATTCCAAAACCCAGTCTACACATTATTTTGATCAGTCTTTAGCCTGAAAATTGTCAGTATGTTGGCATAAGAACAGGGCTGAAAAATGTAAGAAACTGTAGTCCCGGAAATAAATTCTAGTACATACCAAAAGTTAATATGTGATAGTTTCTCCAAAGAAGACAGACAGATGGCTAAAAAGTACATGAAAAGATGCTCAACATCACAAATTATTAGATAAATGCAAATCAAAACTGCAATGAGGTATCACCTCATACCAATCAGAATGGCCATCATCAGAAAGTCTACAAATAATAAATGCTAAAGAGGGTGTGGAGAAAAGGGAACCCTCCTATACTACTGGTGAGAATGTAAACTGGTGCAACCACTATGGAGAATAGCATGGAGGTTCTTCAAAAAACTAAATATAGAACTACCATATGATCCAGCAACCCTGCTCCTGGACATATATCCAGAGAAAACTAATTCAAAAAGACACATGCACTCCACTATTTACAACAGTCAAGACATGGAAGCAACCTAAATGTCCATCAACAGAGGACTGGACAAAGATGTGGTACATATATACAATGGGATACTACCCTTGACCATAAAAAAAGAACAAAATGATTCCATTTGCAGCATTATGGATGGACCTAAGGATTATCATACGAAGTGAAGCAAGTTAGACAGAGAAAGACAAATGTTATTACATGAGATCTTAATACGTGGAATCGAATAAAAATGACACAAAAGAACTTATTCACAAAACAGAAATAGACTTAAAGATTTCAAAACCAAACTTATGGTTACCAAAGGGGACACATTGTAGGGGAGGAGGGATAAATTGGGGGATTGGGATTGGTATACACACACCAATTTAAACAAAATTATTAAGTCACAAGGACCTACTGTATAGCACAGGGAAATCTACTCAGTACTCTGTGATGGCCCATATGGGAAAAGAATCTGAAAAAAATGGATATAATTATTTGCATAACTCATTCACTTTGCTGTACACCTGAAGCTAATAAAACACTGTAAGTCAACTACACTCCAATGAAATTTTTTTTTAAGTTAAGATATGACAAAGAAGTATCACGACCCATAGAAAAAGGAAGAATCACTTAGTAAATAGTATGCTAAAACTGTCTATTTGGTGGGGAAAAAAAAATCTTTTTTTTTTTGTCCATACCCACATCATGTGGAAGTTCCCAAGCTAGGGATTGAACCTGCATCACAACAGCAACCTGTGACAACACTGGATCCTTACACTGCTGCACCACAGTGGAAAAATCATTTTAGATCTTTATGAACAAATCTTTTATATACACAATCAAATTATTATTTTTTTTAGGGCCACGCCTGCGGCATATAGAAGGTCCCAGGCTAGGGGTCAAATTGGATCTGCAGCTGTCAGCCTATACCACAGCCACAGCAACTAGGGATCTGAGTCACGTCTGCAACCTACATCACAGCTCACAACAATTCCAGATCCTTAACCCACTGAGCAAAGCCAGGGATTGAACCTGCATCCTCATGGATACCATTCGGGTTCATTACCACTGAGACACAATGGGAACGCCAAAACCCACATTCATATTGAATAAAAAAGTCAAAATATAAAAGATCAAAGCACAAGACAAGAGAAAAAACATTTAATCAAATTTCTGAATTTTAGAAGCACTTTCTTACTTAGGAGATAAAAAGAGGGAGAAATAGCTATAACCATACCCAAAAAATTATATATATGTAATTTATATATATATAAATTATATATATGTAATATATATATATATAAATGAAAGTCAAAACTAGGGAATACTTTCATAAAAATATAATAGACAAAAATTAATATATTTAATATATTAAAATGTTATACAAACAGAAAATTACTAAGAACCAACAGCTAAGAGGTAAAAGATATGAAAAAACAATTCATGAAAGGAGAAACTCAACTGGTTAATAAATATATGGAAAAATAATGAAGGTCACCAATAATCAAAAATATAAATTAATATAATAAAATTAAAATAAATTTTATTTTTCAACTCCTGAATTAGAAAAATAGTTTTAAATATCTAAAGCTAGAGACTATATTATTAAACTGGCAGTTATGTATTACTGAATTGAGTTTAAATTGGTGAACCCTTTTGGAAACAAATTCAGCAAGATACATAACTTACATATGTAAGTCTACATATCCCAGCTCTTTTATCTATAAAAATCTAGTCTGGGGAAATAATATTAAATATACTGCTCACAGATGTTCATAACAACATTATCGAAATGATGGAAAAGTTGCAACAACCTAAATTTCCCATAATAAACAAAGAGTGCCTCAACTACATGAACTTCTTAACATTAAGCTTAAGAAAAAATTCATAACAACATGAAAATGTTTAACGGTAAGCAAAAAAATTCAAGGATGTAGAATTTTATGTGCAATCCATAATGTATACAAAATATAACTGAGAGACTGAACACACAATACAGTATATAATGCTGAGCCAAGTATGACAAACAGAACTCTGGCTCAAAAAGTCAGCAGCTATCAGCTCAGGAAACCAAACAACAATCCCAGCAGCAACCATTCCAGGAAACCAAATCACAACTTCTGCAGCTATCAGCCTAGAACATTAGGACTTGGTCAATGACTGTCAGACTCCCTAATTTTGCAGACCCTTCCCCCACAACACTTCAAACTTATTACCAATAAGAAAGCCAAATATTTGCCAAAGAAGATATACAGACGGCCAACAGGCACATGAAAAAATGTTCAACATCTAAGAGGTACCACTTCACACCTGTCAGAATGGCCATCATTAATAAGTTCACAAATAACAAATGCTGGAGAGGGTGTGGAGAAAAGGATACCCTCCTACACTGTTGGTGAGAATGTAAATTGGTACAACCACTGCGGAAAAGAGTAGGGAGTTACCTCAGAAAACTAAATATAGATCTACTATATGATCCAGCAATTCCACTCTTGGGCATATATCCAGACAAAACTTTCATTGAAAAAGATACATGTACCCATATGTTCACTGCAGTGCTATTCACAACAGCCAAGACATGGAAACAACCTAAATGTCCATCGACAGATGAATGGATTAAGATGTGGTATATATACACAATGGAAAACTACTCAGCCATAAAAAGAACAAAATAATACCATTTGCAGCAACATGGATGGAACTAGAGACTCTCATACTAAGTGAAATAAATCAGAAAGACAAAGACAAATACCATATGATATCACTTATATCTGGAATCTAATATATGCCACAAATATACCTTTCCACAGAAAAGAAACTCATGGACTTGGATAACAGACTTGTAGTTGCCAAGGGGAGGGGGAGGGAGGAGGATGGACTGAGAGTCTGGGGTTAATAGATGTAAACTATTGCATTTGGAGTGGATAAGCAATGAGATCCTGCTGTATAGCACAGGGAACTATATCTAGTCACATGATGAAACACAATGGAAGATAAGGTGAGAATAAGAATGTATATATGTGTGATGGGGACACTGCTGTACAGTAGAAACTGACAGAACACTGTAAACCAACTATAAATGAAAAAATAAAAATCATTAAAAAATAAAATTAAATTAAAACAAATGTTTCTCAAACCAATCACATAGGATGGCCCACTTATAGTTAGTCTGCCTGCAGCTTCCCGAGCCAACAGCCTCTGATAAGAGCACACCTTACTGAGCCACATGGAAGAATGAAATAATGTCATCTGCAGCAACAGGGATGGATCTAGAAATTATCATTTGAAGTGAAGTCAGACAAAGAAAGACAAATATCATACGATATCATTTATATGTGTATTGAAGTGATATAATTTAAATACTTACAAAACAGATACAGAATCACAGACATAGAAAGTAAACCTATGGTTACCTAAGGAGCAAGGGGGTAAGGAATAAATTAGGAGTTTGGGATTAACAGATACATACTACTATGTACAAAACAGATATTCAACAAGGACCTACTGTATAGCAGAGGGAACTATGTTCAGTATCTTGTAATAACCTATAATGGAAAAGTATCTGAAAAAGAACATGTATGTGTATATATTTATGTATATAGATATGTATGTGCATTTATATATAAACTAAATCACTTTGATGTACACCTGAAACTAACAATACTGTATGTCAACTATACTTCAATTTTTTTTTTTAAAAGCATATCTGAAGCCTAGCCTTTTTTTTTCACCATAAAGCCTGCTGCACTCCCTTGCTGGCCACTGAGTAAGTCTTTGCCAAATGCAAGTAATGGTCACTGATTCCGCTACCATAGGGAGCTTTGAAAAAGCAGCTTCTGTTCCGGTCTGAGTGGTCATTTATTTATACCTAACAAAAAAATTAAACATAAAAAATACTGAAATAAACGTAGTTCAAAAAAGAGTAATTACTACCTGTATCTAAGTATTTAAAGTACAAATTTTAATAACTTGGAAATGTTTTTCTCTCTACCCTGCTGTATTTTCCATAATGAGCATGTTTATATTTATAATGGAAATGTAATTTTTCAGCAAAAATATCTGGTGGACTATTACGTAGCAATAAAAAAGAGAGAAATTGCTGATACATTCAAAAACATAGACAAATCTTAAAAACATTATGTTGTATGAAAGAAGACACACACAATACATACTGTATGGTTCCATATGAAGCCCAAAAACAGGCAAAACTAAGCAATGGTGATAAAAGTAAAGAATACGCTGCCTCTAGAAAGCAGAAGTGCAAAACTCACTGGAAGGGGGTGGGAAGAAATCTTAAGAAACTTTAACATATCCTATACCGTATTTTGACAGACAACTGTGTATAACTGAAAATTCAATAAACTGAGCACTTAAAAATCTGCGAATTTTGTTATGTATAAATTATACCTCAAATTCTTCTTTCTCTTCTGTTTCTTATTTTGCTTTTAGTTGTCAACTCTCAAGTATTCAGCTCTTATCACCCTATCTTCTAGATACTTACCTTTTTTTTTTTTTTTGTCTTTTTGTCTTTTCAGGGCCGCACCCGCGGCATACAAGCTAGGGGTCTAACTGGAGCTGTAGCCGCCGGCCGACGTCACAGCCATAGCAACTCAGGATCCTAGCTGCATCTGCAACCTATACCACAGCTCACGGCAACGCCAGATCCTTAACTCACTGAGCAATGCCAGGGATCGAACCTGCAACCTCATGGTTCCTAGTCGGATTCATTAACCATTGAGCCACGACGGGAACTCCTAGATACTTACCTTTTACTCCAAGCTTTTTAAACCTATAGCTCTCCTCAGAATAAAATACATGGGCATTTGAAAAATGTTTAAATAAAATTTTTATGATAAATGTATAATCCTGATTTGGATAAAGACGATAAATAGGTTATCAAATAGCATGATTTGAAAATAATTCTTTGAGCATTACACTGAGCATAACAAGGTTAAACACCTTTCAATCATCTAAAAAAGGAGATTGATAAATAAAAGAGAATCTGTGACTTAAAGAGTTATTTTGGTATACTAACAGTCCCAATAAAAGTATTAGACTTGTTAGGAGAATGAAAACTGTGGCAAATAAATATATTTTAAACATTCCCCAGGTTTTTTTCATTTTAGAATAAAAGAGCTTTTTTCCAAGAGAGTAGAAATAGGAATTAAGGTAAGAAAAGGACAAACAGAAAGACAGCGAATATATTAAAAATGATGCAAAAAGCATAGATATACAAAGTAAAGAGGAGCAAAGATACAAAAATTTAAACCATTTTTAAAATTTTATTTAAAAAAGAATAAAGTGGGAAGGCTGACAAGTTACAAAAAATGAAGTATACATGACGCAAATCATCAATCACATAAATATAGAAATGGTTCACATAGAGTGTGCTGGCCTTGCAAACTCACTCAAAAAACAACAACAACAACAAAAAATGATGGTCCAGTTAAAAAGTGCCTAATATATAGTTATACATAAAACAGGCCTTCAATAAATAAGTACATAATAAGTAGTATACATAAGTTAATGAATTCACTTAATGCCTAGGCTAATATCTAACATCTGTGTCAAAACAAAAGTGTACTAAAGATTGATCAGTTTAAAATGTATAAAAATATCAAATCACTATATTGTGTTTCAGGAACTAATACAGGACTGCAGGTCAGTTATACTTCAAAAACAAACTTATAGAAAAAAGAGATCAGATCTGTGGTTAGCAGAGGCTGATGAAGACAGTCAAAAGGTACAAACCTCTGGTTACAAGTACTAGGGATGTAATGTACAACGATAAATACAATTAACACTGATGATTATAAAATATAATTAAAACTGATGGTCATACTTAAGAGTTATTAAGAGTAAATTCTGAGTGGTGATCACAAGAAAAATTTTCTATTTAACTCTGAACCTACAAGAGATGGTAGATGTTCACTAATCTTACTGTGATAACTACTTAATGATGTATGTAAATCAAATCATTATGTTGTATACCTTAAACTTACAGATTATTGAACTCTGTAGTGACCTATATGGGCAAAGAATCTGAAAAGGAATGGATATATGTATACGTATAACTGATTCACAATGCAGTAGGCCTGAGACTAACACATCATTGCAAGTCAACTATATTCCAATAAAATATTTTTAAAAGAATATTGAATATTACCTCAAACAGCAAAGGAATTTTGGTTAAGATAGAACTGGAAAAAGCAAAGAAAGAGGCAATAATAAACTATCAGGAACCTTCTGAATTATATAAGTAATCAATAAAAATAGTGTACACATTCTTTATAAATGGATTTCTCAATAAATCAAAGTACACTCCTCATCAGTATTCTTATCCTCCTTTATTTCCCTCTAATTCAGTTCAAATATATTTGGCCTACTAATCTGAAATCTTAAATCTAAATTAATAGATTTGACCAATCCAGTTTCAGATCCTTGCTATATAATTCAAAGTACTGTAGGGTGAGCCCTTGCAAATGTTTTTTTTTTTTTTTAACCTGCCCTGTCTTTTAAATACTCACTTGAGAATTGTGCAACTGGATCCCATCTTACCCCTCCAGTAATTTATTTCATAGATAAAAATTAATACCATTAAATGCAAACTAAAGAATCTATTCTTTTTCATTTTGATATATTCTATGTCTTTTATATTTCTCTCTTTTCTAATACTCTCAGGGACATTTACCCCACAGCAGCAACACAAAATAGGAATGGCTCAGATTGACTAAAAATACTATTTTTCCAATTCCTTAAAAGATGTGACCATCTCTAGAAATAAAATTTGTCTACTTGTTCACTGCACAGCACACTTCCACAGTTCAGAAATGAATCAAAGAGTTCTGTTTTCAACAACACGCACAAAAACACAGCATAGCTGATCTCAAAACAAACTCTGACACTACACAAATTCAACTAAAGGTAAGTTCAAGTCAGGTGAGAATGAAATGTGTACCCTGTTTGGATCCCAATCCAAACAATTCAATTATAAAATGAACTATGGGACAACTGAGGAAATTTAAACATTAACTGAATATTCGATTATACAAAGAAATTTTGTTAATGTTTTTAGATGTAACAATGATTTGGGCTTTATGTTTTTTAAAAGGCAGGAAAGTCCTTATATGATCTCTCAAGTTTTTAAAGATAAAATGGTATTACATCTAGGATTTGCATTAAAATAATGAAATGGAGATGAAGATTTTCAAAGTTAATAATTGTTGAAACTGGAAGTTTTATTATACTATTTTCTCTGTTGTTGTTATTTTGTTTTCCATAAAATAACTAAAAAGCAAAAGATAAGTGAAAGTAATGATCATCTTTGTGACAGGCAGAATAATGACCACCCAAAGAATGTGTGACTATGTTAAGTTATATGGAAAGGGGATTAAGGGAGGTAAGGATTAGGCAGGTGGAATGAAGATTGCTAATCAGTGGACCTTGAGATGAGGAAATTAATCTGTATTATCCTAGTGGGCCCAATATAATCACAAGGGTCTTTAAATATGGAAGAGGAAAGCAGGAAAAGTTACAGTCAAAGTGATGGGAATGTGATAAAGCTTCAACTGGTCACTGTTGGCTTTGAAGACAGAAGAGAGCCACCAATTAAGGAATTGTGAACATCCAATAAAAGCTGGGAAAGGAAAGAAAACACTATCCTAGCACCTCCAGAAAGGTATGCAGTCCTACCAACGCCTGGATTTTAGCCCAGTGATACCCCTTCCAGACTTCTGATTTCCTAAACTATAAGATAACGAATTTGTGTTATTTTAAACCATTAAGTTTTTGGTAATTTGTTGCAGCAGAAACAGGAAACTAATACAATCTCTTAATAAAACCATGTATTTTTAATACCTGAAAGAAGATAAAAGCACAGAGTTTACTGAGAACTCAAATGAAATACGTATTCTCTTAAAGAAAAAGTTTCCAAATCAGATACTCATAATTTTGAAGGGCAAATCATACTTCTATTCCCTACCCTACCCTTTTCTTCCTGGTACCCTCAATTTCCCTTCTGTGCGTGTGCTGCATTACCCCACTACAATATACCAAAATGCTGCCAGAATCTACCACCTTTGCTACTTTCCTAATACTTTTTTCTTATTTAAAATCAATTTACACACTTACTCTTAAAAGTAATGATTCTATCAATTCTATTCTCTATTACAGTGTGATCTTAATTCTATGCATCATCTTACTATAAATATTTTCACCCTAATCAAGTTCAATTTGACTTAATTCAGCTGTCTCTTGGTAGTTCTGGCTAGTTTGCTTGTTTTTCATTTGTTTTGTTTTTACCATCATTGATTAAAGGATGCAATCCTGAGATACTCTTGAATTTCTTTCTTAATATTCTTTCTCAAGAAACCTTCAGATTATCTGCCTCTACTTTTAGGTTTCCCTCATAACATTCTGCTCAATACTTCTACATCTCCTTTGCTAGCTTTACCTTTTCTATCTACTTAAATGTTTACAAACTGTAAGCATTCCCCTCAGACTAAATCTAACTTCTCAATTTACCATACTATTGATTTTCAAACTTTTTTGGTTTACAGATTTATAGACAGGTTTTTGGTCAATTTATAATGCAAAAATTAGACTGAACATTAAGCAACCCAATCAATTTTCTTGACCATCTAATTTTATTGTTTTCATTTAGGTAAAGTACTACATTTCTAATATGACTGAAATCTATAGGTGTTTAACAGAGCAGAAAAACTGAAGAAATATAACAGTTTTTTCTAGTTATGCTACCTTTTAAATCCAGGTATTAAATCTACATCTAAAACTATTATTTATAATGAAATCTATGTATCCCAATATGAATGTTGCTTTTATGCCATTTTCAATTCAAGAGATACTGCATATATATAATCCAATAAGACACAACTAAAATTAGAACATTAAATACTATACTTTTAATTAAAATTCATTATATTGATTACATATCATCGTTGATATAGTTATATTCAAAATCATTCTCTACACCATCAATAACGTTGGTAATTTGGGGCCTCCAACAAAACTAAAGTCGTACACTTCTTTCTAATATTTTACTTAAGTCCAGAAATTATCATAAGTGATTTCACTGATAAATCAATCAAAACACATTATTTCACTCTTATAGTCAGCTGGCTGAGAATGGTTTCTGTTCTAATCATTTTTTATTGTGATTATAATAAATATCTTTTGAACAATAAATTCATCAAAGTTATCTTCTTGTATTCCTTCAAAGATTATGAATGTTCCATTTAACCAATCCTCTCCACAAGTATTACAGTAGGCCTATTATGCACTTTTTAGAGGTCTTCTATTCATTACAACTATCTTCTATAAATCCCTTAAATACAATTTCCATTTTTTTTTTGCTTTCTGAAACTTAATCACTGATTTTCTACCAGTCCTTAAAAACAGCTTTTAGCTTCACCTAGAAAATTAGAAATGGTTCCCCAGTTGCTTAATGTATATATTTAAATGAAAACACTTTTTAAAAACACATATTAAAGGAGTATCCTTTCAAAGATTAAAGGATTGTTACCCTTCTTTTTTAAATTAAAAAAAGAAATGAGCTGTTGATATAACTAAGTTCTTTTATAAAGATCATTATTTTGACAAGTAAGAAAAATTCAATTTAAAAGCTTCAATTTAAAAGCTTAAAACAGGTCTTCATCTTGAAACCTTTAAGGGATATATTCAAAGTTATCGCTATTAAAACATATTACATATTAGTAAATGGTTCATAGAACTATAATGTAGAAAATCAATACAATCATTCTATCATTAAAAGTAAACTATAGAACTTAACCCTGTGATTTTTCACAGGTACAACTTCAAATGAAGGCAGAAAGGGAAATGTACTAAACTTCAAGAAATAGGGATTTGGCTTAATCTTACAGATAAACAAACTTGGAAATTACGTAAGATTTTAAATCAGTTCTACTACTGAGACATGCTCAAAACATGATAGTCCTGTTTGTTTTTAAGAACAGTCATACTCAGTGAGACCAACAACCCAATTTGCTGACGGTACACTAGCATCAAAGGACCTTCTGTGAGGAAACATAATTGTTCTCTATGGTAACCTAAAAAATCTGTAATTGTACTTCCTAAAAATCTATAATCCCTTACTCAAGCCTGCCGCGGCACCCTTATGCTTTTAGGATAAGCAAAGCAGAGTCCAGAGTACTCAATAACTTCGCTTTGGATTTTTCAGTTCTTTTGGGGGGGGGGCAGGGGGGAGCTGCTGGCATGTGGAAGTTCTGAGAGCCAGGGATCAAAGCCACACCACAGCAGTGACCCAAGCCACGGCAATGATCACAGAGGGTTCTTAACCCACTCACTGGGCCACAAGGGAATTCCCTGGTATTTTTTCAGTTCTTAAAAAAAATTTTATTTTACTACTTTTTGGTTCTTAAATTAAACATCTTAATCCTAATAAGGTAGTTTAATTCTTCAGGTTTGCCTCCATTACCATTCTCAAAGATGCCCATTCTCTACTATCTATTTTGGTGACAGGAACATGAAGTCTTTGTCAGACATTTTACCAATAATCAGTTATCCTGCAGTGTCAAATGTACTCTCTTTTATTCTACCAGTTTATAAGTATAGAATAAGACAAATCCACACACCTTGGGGAATCTTTTATCATTCTTTTAATGAATGAAAATTCCAGAAATGTGGAACTATGATCACACAGTTGTGCCAATCTCAGTTAGAGAACCTCCCAAGTAAAATGAAATGAAACTGGAAAACTATGCAGACAATGAAAAACCTGGAGAAGGGATACCTAAGCAATTAACTCCTTTCAGCTTTCTAGGTCCTTGGAAAGCTGAACTCTCCACACTCCATGACAATGTTTCTGATCTTAAACACTTATTTATTTGGGAAGAACTGATATTATCTCTGGTATGAAGATCGTGATTACAAATCCATCTCCCTGTGGAAGTTATACTATTTATCTACATGTTGACACCACAACTATTTATAAAAAGAGCTTATCAATGTTGATGAACAGTGAGTTGGCTAATATAAGAGTTTATTCAAAACTTCAGAGATTATACCATCTGGTTCTGGTGATATATTTATTTTTGTCTAATTTGTTAATTAGGTCCAGAACATCCCATATATTTGTAACTGTCAATCTAATACTTTTGAATTGTTCCCCTAAAAAGATCATTTGGAAACAAGAATGTTCCTAATATCTTCTTCATAAAAACTAAAATAAATTCAGTTGAATCTTTCTATAATCTTCTTTTCCATATCTTTTTAAAAAGTATATACCATGTTCCTAAAGCTGTCACTATTTCCTTGCATTTATATAACACACATGCATTTAATAAAACACTTTTCTAAAAGGTTGCTCAAAATAACATCTAGTTTGCTCTTAACACATCACTCTATTAGATTCCTTCCTCTCATTCATTCATTTAACAAATATTTGGTTGCCTTCTGTGTGGAAGGTTTCATTCCATGAATTAGTGAGACAGTTGTGAACAAAATAAAACTCTACCTTCATGAAGTTACGTTATAATAGAAACAGCAAACAAAAAGCAAATAAATATTTAATTTAATAACAGGTAGTTGTGTTATCAAGAAGAAATAATCAAGATAAGCATAGAGAGTAAAGAGGGTAAATACCGGGTCACCATGCTGTGCAGCTGGAAAATTAATAGAAATCTGTAAACCAGCTATAATGGAAAAAAAAAATCAAAACCAACCAACGAAAAAAAAAAAACCTCTTCCCAATAAATCATTTGGGTTGCAGTCAATGAAGATCTAAGAAGTTAACAACTGAACTAGAAACTAAACGATGTAAAGGGAACAAGTAATACAATTATTGCGGGTGGGGGGAGGTACATGTCCCATGTAAAGGAAACAGCAAATGCAAAAGGCCCTAAAGCATGTCTGAGAAACAGTAAGAAAGCCAATGTAACTGGTGCTGAGAAAGTAACAGAAAACAACTGAAAATGATGTCTTGTCAGGGGCCAAATCATTTAGACCTTTATAAGACATAATAGGACTTTTTATTTTATTTTAAGGGCCGTACCTGTGGCACGTGGAAGTTCCCAGGCAAGGGGTTGAATCAGAGCTGCAGCTGCCAGCCTGTGCCACAGCCACAGTCACACCAGAGCCAAGCTGCCTTTGTGACCTACACCGCACCTCAAGGAAATGCCAGATCCTTAACCCATTGAGCGTGACCAGGGATAGAACCTGTGTCTTCAAGTATACTGGTCGGGTTCATTACCACTGAACCACAGTGGAACTCCTGATTTTATTTTTAGGAAAAATGAAAAGCCATTGAAGAGTTCTGAGCAGAAATGACAGATATGATTTAAATATTAAAAGGATTCTTCTACCTATTATGAGACTCATAATGGTGAGGTCTGAGTCAAAGCAGGGAAAACCAATAAAAGCCCATAAAACAATAGTCCAGGCAAGAGATGTGGTGGAAGAGACATGGTCAGATGTAGGATGTATTCTTAAGGGAGAGGCAACAGAACAGTCTTTATTTTCTCAGTCTCTGTGTTTCTTAAGGAATTAATCATATTGCTATTCCTAATAAGAAAAAATGAAGCATAAAAAAGTACTGGATTTGAGAATCAAAGAGCATTAAACTTAGCTTTGTCTCTTACCAACTTGGAGATCTAAGGATACCACTTAAATTCTCTAGTCCCAGATATAGTCTCAGTAAAATAAAAAATATTTACACTTTCCCTGACTTATTTATAGGACTGTTATGAAGGTCAAATGAGAAATCTTTCAGATGAAGCTTTCCAATTTTAATTTAACCAACTTGCTAGATTAACAAAAACTCTCCATTCTCTTTGTAAAACATAGATTGATACTAATGGTTCATTAAATGCTTGAAACTAGTAAACTCTCCAGCTATAATATTCACACTCTCCTGCTCCCAGACTAATTAGGTGTGGGCCAGTTAACTATAGGGATGAACATAAAATATATCTAGAAAAAATATACACATACACACATATGTATGCTCATCTATACTTTGTGTATATATCTGTGTATATGTACACTTAGTTTATACACGTGTGTATAATCTAGATGAATGTGCATATATATGTACATGTATATATACATATGATCCAAAATTTATTTGCTTGTTGAAATATATGTGTGTGTGCGTGTGTGTGTACATACACACCTCATTTGATACTTAAGTTTCCTCTAAAAGCATGTATGTCCTTATTCTACTTTAAACAAACTAAAACTGAAAGGTGCATATAATGAATTTAGGATGGTTTATGTTTGAGATGTCCACACGGAATTCTAATCATTGAACGAATAACTGAACAAAAAAATCTTGGTCATTTATCAACTGATAACTAAACTGATGCATATTTATATGTTTTCAGTTAAAATGTTTAAGACATATGTCATTGTTAATGACTTTACACTTTAAATCTCTTTTCGATTAACCAACCAACCACATACATGATACTTCATTCATAAAGTATATCAAGTATCTACTATACTGGATCTAAATATTGACTGTGCATCAGACTTTCCTGAGGAGCTTTTTTTTAAAAAATGCAAGTGCCTAGGTCCCATCCCTAGAAACCTTGATTTTCTAAAACTAGAGTGGAACTACGAATCTTTCTTTTGGACCTGGCATGATGGGTAGTGAAGGCCCTACAATCATAAGAAAATATAATTGTCTCTGAAAGAGTTCATAGTATAGTAACAGTGACCAAAAAATCTTTTTTAACTCCAGTAAGTTGCTAAATTCACACTACAGCACATGCTGTAAGAAAACAGAGAAGATGGGGAAAAAAGCTAATTCTTCCTAGGGCAGGTAGATGAGGACGGCAGTGGTTAAGCGCTGTTTTCTTGAAAACAGTATCTGAACTATGAGGTAATGAAAGGTAACTGGAACCCTCCAAGTACACTAAAGCTGGACGAGATATTCTAGTAAAAAGTAATAGGCTAAAAAAACACTGAAGTATGAGAAAATACAGTGCTTTCAGGGAATGCAATATATTTAGGGTATAAAGGAAATGACAGGAAGGTAAACAGGAACCCCTTCTGAAAGGAACTACATACAAACCAAGTTAAACAGCCTAAAGTTTAGTGTATAGAGCAGTAGTTTCAAATTAAGTTCATGAAATTCAAGTTCAGAAAAGGCAATTCATTATTTCACAAATATCTTGAATCGTATGGACATTCAAATGCATACATACTGAACTTAGAACAAATTGCACTAAACTGATGCATTAACCTGTTTTTTGCTGACCTTGAAGCAAAATTTCTTCTACCATTTCTGTGTTTTTGAACTTCTTACAAATGTCACGGATTATAAAGATTTTCACTTTTTTAGGCTAGCAAATATCCTACTATTATTTTTTGTACACCTATAATTGAAATAAAATCCATTAAGTTAAAAAAAAATGTTCTACTACCTGTCTATGGATAAAATCATACAACAAAACCAAATATTAAGTTTTTTATTGGCCGAATTATTTATTATAATTTATTTTCTAACTGTACTCCAATAAAGTACCATATTTATTTGTTTTAAGAGATATTATTTACTGGTGTTTCACCTAAGACTTTGTCTGTAAATCAATGCTCTAGGGAAACCAATATAGAATTTTTAGCAGGAAAAATGACATAATTAACATAATTCAGAAAGAACCATTATTATAACAAAATGAACTGGAATAGGGTAAACAAGAGGCAAAAAAAATCAATCACAAATTGTAGAACAAGCAAGAATATATGATGGATTGAGCAAGCACTAGAGATGGTGAAAAAGGAATAAACTGTAGAGATCCTAAGGAAACAGAATAGATAGGAACCTATGACCAATCAAATAATATAGAGGAAGATGGTTTCCAAAAGAGCAGATTCTAGATTTTTACTTTAATTTTGTCCATGTTGAAAAGATAGAAGTACTCAGAATGTACTCAAAACAGGATGTTCTTTGCACATTTAATCAGTGAGTCCAAACAAATTCCTCATTTGAGGAACAGTTTTAATATTGGAATTTCCTTAATCTATCTTTACATATTTTATTACAGTCCAGGTAACCTGAAGTCACATAACCACTTTTTATTTTTTGTCCACACCCACAACATATAAAAGTTCCCAGGCCAATGACCAAATCCAAGTCACAGGTGTGACCTATGTTACAGCTGCAGCAACAATGGATCCTAAACCAACTACACCTGGCCAGGGATTGAACCCATGCCTCAGAAGCAACCCAATATCAGATCCTTAACCCACTGCATCACAGAAAGAACTCTAACAATTTTTTTAAATTAACTATATTCCTATCCAAAGAAGACACAGTACTTTCTTCATTTAGTGAAATTAATACTATTAGTGTTCAACTCATATACCTATCTATATTCCATAGTTTCTTTGAAAATTGTTACCTAATATTTTATACCCCACTGGTTATAGTCATTCCACCAAGAACATGATTTTAAAACTTTGACAATACATTGCCTTTTCCAACTTAGACCTTGCCTTCACCTAGTTGTCTTGTTTGATCGTCCCAAAAAACCTCTTAGGTAAGAAGAGCAGAAATATGTATTACCACACTACAGATAGAAAATCAAATCACAAGGCAGAACAATGGCTTATCAAATATTATACAGCTGGCAAGCGGAAGAGGTTTAAATAAAATACAAATTTTCTGTTTCCTAGGCCAATACTCTTCCTACCATGCCATATGTTTTTGAAGTAGAACATATTTAACTTCTGCCACTCTGCATGACTACCTCTTGTCTGAATAAACAGGAAGGTGACTATATATCCCATTTTCCTCTCCCGAATTCACCCATTTCCTCGAAATGTTTTACTTTAAACCTTCTCTACAAGCTTTTTAATCTCAATAGCCCAATGCCATTCTGTTTCAGAAGTTTACCTTTTCTACATCAATTTTACCTCTACTAAAACTCTCCTTCATTTATGAACTGAGAGAATTTGGAAAGTTTCTTCAGAATCTTGGAATGGTAATAGTAATACACCAAAGATTAGAGAATTAGGGCATAATTCCCTGCTTAGCAGTTCAAATTTGG
Source organism: Catagonus wagneri (assembly GCA_004024745.2). NCBI lineage: Eukaryota > Metazoa > Chordata > Mammalia > Artiodactyla > Tayassuidae > Catagonus > Catagonus wagneri. The sequence goes on from PVHT021183693.1 coordinate 57,536,874, forward strand.
CCTCCAGGACATTTACACATACTTGCCTCATGACCACTATTAAGCTCCTCCCTAATCTAACAAAATAACTATTATTTCAAAGTTAGGACAAAACTGCATGCAACTTTGTGTATAAAATTGTACACAAACTCTTCACAAGGTAGATTAGAATTAAATCTGTTTAACCTAATTCTAAATAAACTCATTTTTGTGTAAACTAATTTATAATATTTTAATCATTAAAATGTTTTTATATTGACACTACTGAGAACAGAGACTAAGGCAATAATTGAAACATCCCATTATACATAATTTGTTTGCTACAAAAATAATTTTATCAATTTCAAAAAATTTATGAAGTACTAAAAAATTTAATAAATTTCTGTGATTTCAAAAATTTGCTATTTCTTCTCATGTATTTAAATACACTTACAAAACTATATTCATCTGCATCATATGAACAGCTTGGTAACTTTTTCATGCACATGACAGGTCAAAAGCACATTTCCTAGACTGCCCTCCAAAAAAAGACAATAAAAATTATTAATCACTTTATGTCAGAAAATATAGCAATATCTCTATATATTAACACACTACCTGTTTTGTAAATTCTCATCTCTATCCATCAGAAACTCTTTCTTTTGGTTGTTTATTAGAAGTTCGACATTAAAGTATAATTACCTAAAGTTTCTTCACTAAACCAGAACACAGGTTATTTTTGAGTTTTTATAAGCATTACAAGTATTAAGCCCATAGTATTTGTTTATTAAGAATTTAAGAATCTGGCATGATTTATTCAGAATTTTAAACAATGCCATTAGATCTTTTAAAATGAATATATTCATCTGGCTGTTATCTACTTAATTCTAGCAACATCTTAACAGCTTTAATCATTTTATACTGAACAGTGAAATAAAATTAGTTTCTCTGAATGACAGCATGGGATTAACCAGAATGATAATTTTCTCCTTCCGTTTACTACTTATACAAAAATATTACATTAAAAGGGTATTGGGCCTTATTATCTTGCAAATTCTACTGTTTACATTTGCTTATTTTCCTCTTAAACTATCATTGTTATTTAAGTTGATACTGAAGTTGATGCCCAGAATATTTTTATTAGTTCAAACTGCATCAGACTCTGATACTGGGATCTCAACAATTTCAGATCCCTGGTGTGTGTGTTCTAATTCTTTCCTCACAACAGTGAAATAAAGAAATAATAAGCTTTAAGCCAATTTAAAACTTACCTTACAGATCTGGAAATAGTCTGAAGTCAGGGTTTCCTGAATCTCCTCTCTGAGAACCCCTGCAGTCCCTCCTGGATGCACTGAACCACTTCCAGCTCCACCACCACTGTTACTGCCACTGCTGCTACCACTGCCAGGGGAGGAGGCAGTTAAGCCGTCCAAAACTTTTCGGAAATTGAACTTCTTCATTTTAAAAACTGTTGAGAAATTTAAAGGAAAGGATGACTTAACACAAGGAATTATACGTGGGTTTAAGTGTTCAGCTTTTCATCAGTCATGGCAGTAGCCAGTCCTCCTGTCACGAGCACTGGTTTTAAATGAATAAAATAAAGAAAAAGAAAAAGGGGAATTAGCCTTCATTTTGTCGAATTTAATCCTAAAAAGCATATCCTTCAAAAATAAAACACAATTCCAAAAGCAACGCTATTTCCTCCTCTTACATCAAATTTTCAAGGGCTTTATCCCCAGCTGTAGCTACGCTTTATCAGCACTGGGGTAAAAATAAAAGGCAGTGTCATCATCGTCATTAGCATTATATCATCATTATTATACAATCAAGCCAGAGTACAACGGACCAAGACTGTCTTTCTTTAAGGCGGGCTTTCCTCCTAAAGGTTGAGCTCAGAGTATTTTATTTTCAGAAAAATGGGGGGGGGGTGCTGGTATTTACTCTGCCACCACCTTCTGGGCTCTCCCCCATCATCTTCAACGCCCCCTTTTTCTCAGTAGAAAATACGGGGGGTAGGCCTTTTCCCATTTCCCGCCGGGAACAGCTCGGACCCCAAAGCATCTGCGGGTGACCCACATGAACAGCCAACACGAGGGGCGAACGGCGGCGCCCGCTGCCTCCGCTTCCCTCTCTGCCTCCCCCTTCCCTCCCCACGTCTCTGGCCTCCCTTCCTTCTCTCCCTCGTAACCCCCCTCGCCCAGCTCTGCCCGCAGCCGCCGCCGCACTCGCCGGCCGGTCCGTCAGCTCTCCCCGCAGCACGGCGGCGGCTCTCGGGGGACGTGAAGCAGTGGCGACGACGGCTGCGGCCCGAGTCCCGCCTCAGCCCGCTGGGCTAGCAGAACCGCCGCTCCCGCAGTCCCTCCCCGGGCCAAGCGCCTAGGCGCGGGGCTCTCGCCCGCTGGCGCGCGAACACACAAACACCCTCACGCACACATTCGCGCGCCAGCCGGAGCACACACAAACACCCTCACGCGGGCGCTCACGCGCACAGACACACACAGGTGTGAGGGAGCCGCGGCTGGACGGCGGCGTCGGCGTCCCAGAGGGGTGACTATCTGACTCCCGACTTAGGCACCTTCCTCAGCCGCCACTAGCCGCCAGCCAGCCCAGAAAGCTGAGAGTGCGGAGGGAGGCGGGCTCGCAGGCGTCGGTCCGGCCAGGCTCTGGCGGCTTCACCAGTCCCTCTGGTCCCGGCGCCCGGCGCTCTCCGAGGTCCTAACAGAGCAGACAGGCACCACCGCAGGCTCCGCCTTCCCGCCGTGGGAGGCAAGCCCCGCCCCCGAACCGCCCCTCGCTCGCCCCGCCCCTCCTTCCCCGGCCTCTAGGGGCCTTCGAAAGGGGCGGAGAGGCCCCGGACGTCAAAGGGCGGGAGTAGTCTCCGCTCCAATCCTAGGCTCCAAAGGGCCAAGTTCCACGGTCGCAAGGCGAGGAAGAAATTTGGGGATAGGTCGAAGGAAGAACCAATGAAAGGGGGAGGGGAAATTTTAGAAAGGTAGGTGAAGTATTTGATTGACAGCGGTATTAGCCAGTACGCTCGGGGGCCGTACTTTGGGGGCTGTAATTGGCGCTACCTGTTGAGGGACGCCGGTGTGCATCAATAGTATGCCAGGAAGCGTGCGTTCTTGGGCGCATTGAGTCTAAGGCTGCCGGAAGGGTTTCCTAGGTCTGACTCTGGACATTATTGTGAACTGGGCCAAGTGTTTTGCTGTTTATCACCTCTGAGCCTCTTCCCACTTTCCAGGTGCATATACTGGGCCCCCCTCACCGCCGCGCTACTTGTTTAATTGTTTAACGGGTCACATCTGCCCGGTGGAATTGTATTTCAATAAGAGTTTTGTCGTATATAGCCTTCCAGATCCTAAGGAATGAATCATTCACCTTGTTCTAATATGTAAACTTGCCCCTTCCCCCCAACCTCATATATACAAAAAAAAAAAAAAATTAAGAAACATTTTTCTCACTTAGTAAGCCATGTCAAGAATATATTTAAAGCTTTATGAGTCACAATAATCATTTTTAAAGATGCACTATTGAGTACGGGATTTTTTTTTTTTTAACAGCATCAAGGATGAGAAGATGTGGTTTTGAGCCCTGACTTGCTACTGAATTGGGTGAATTTTGGACTTCGATTTCTTTATCTGTGAAAATGTAAGGCAGTTCAGGGGACCATAGCCAGCTATAGACTTCAGTGCAACAGAGTTCATTAATAATCATTCCATATATTCTTACGTTTTAGAGACTTTCTAAAATAACCTCTAATTTTCTTTTTCCCTCTTGTTTTTTATTTTTTTCTTGTTTCTTTTACTTTTTTTTTTCCTAGAAGGAGATGGAAGGAATGAGGGTGTGAAAGGGGAGACCTGGAAGTGGAATGCACTAATTAATCAAGGTCACATGGCAAGGAAATAGCAGAGATGTAACAGAGCCCTGTTTTTGGATCAGTGCTCATCTTCTCTTTTTCACATTATTAGTACTGTTTTACTCCTTTGGAGACCTTGGGAAGATCCCCAGTACTGCCTGGTAGTTTCTCATTGCCACAACTACACTGTAACACTCTTGAACTCAGGCATGTTATTGTATATTTCTCCGACCTTATTCAGTACCTGACACCATGTTTCACATATAAGAGGAGCTTAAAAAGTTTTGAGCAATTGGTTTATTTTTATTTATTTATTTATTTATTTATTTATTTATTTATGTATTGAAGTTCCTGGGACAAAGAGCAAACCTGAGCCACAGCAGTGACAATGCTGGATCTTTAACTGCTAGGCAACCAGGGGACTCTGAACAATAGGTTTATTAATAGTTATTATAAAAGATTTAAGAGATGGTACCCAATTATATCTGGTTTTGGAGGGGTAGAAATGAGGGTGAAACAAATGCCATGTCTGATGTAGACCAGATTTTGGTAGGTTTCCAAATTCTATATAGGATCCTAACAATATGTGTCTGTCTTTACTCTGTTTTTTCACTATTTTGTTCTGTTCTTCCTAGCCAGTTTCACCTCTAAGTAAGCATGCGTGCCTATTGAGGCCAAAGAGTTTGTTTTCCTCTTTTTTATATATTACTTTTAAAAAGGGATGGGGGCAGGATTGCTCTCTTTTGAAAAGTAGGCATTGTTGTCTACAGTAATGGATTTAGGTATCCTCCTTTCCTGCATCAGAAAGTCTTTTGGCAACTCCTTAATTTTCAAATAAAGGAAAACTAGCCTATAGCAAATGATGGTTTGGTCTTTTGATGAGAAGGAAGAAAAAAGATATTCTAGTTCAGCAAAGTAAGATGTAATGTTTGCAAGAAAACTCTTTATACCACTTATTACTAACACTGTACTGAATAGCAAACTAGGCAGTGGTTTTATTCCAGAAATTACGGGAGAACTGAAAATGAAAAGGCACATAAAACAGATTGACAACGACTGTGCTTGAAAACCTGGAGGGAATTCACTGGCCTTCTTGTATTAAAAAGAGGGTGTAGAGTAGATACCCTTTAAGATGGGACAATAAATAGGAAAGGGAAGGGGAAGAAAATTCACCAGAACATATAAATGTTTCCAAACAAATATTAGAAACCTAAAAATATGATTAGAATGGAGAGATCATGAACTCTTTGAGGCTATATTAAATATCCCTCTTCGTCCATAGTATATAGAAAGCACAGCATCATAAATATAGTAAATTTTATTTTGAATAAATAACAACAAGCAAAAATGCACACATAATTGCAGTCTCATAGAGAGAGAGAGAGAGAGAGAGAGACTGTGGACAAAGGATATTGTGATGCCAATTTACAAACTGAGCAAAAGATAGAAATGAGCAAGAGATAGGGTACATTATGTATATGAGGAGATGGCATATACATTTATAACCTTAAAATATTACTAGATGAGAGAAGCACAGTGAAATATCTATGGAAGTAAATTCCATCTTAAATTAACTAAAGATAAATAATAAGATGTTATTCTATTAACTGTTGACTGAAAAAAAATACACAATGTAATAGTTGTGAGTGAAGTTTTATTTGGGGCAAAATGAAGACTATGGCCCAGGAAGCTGAACCTCAGAAAGCTCTGAAAAACTGCTCCAAAGAGGTGTAGGAGGGGAGGTCAGTATATATATGATTTTGGTGAAGGGGGAGGTACATGCAATCAAGCATACATGTGCAGAAGATTGCTGCTAGTCTTGTGAAGGTTCTTGCTGGTCATGAAGAGCAGATGTCACCATGAAGGATTTTAGTGCTTTTCCAGATAAGAGGCTATGCCAGAATGGGGCTTATAAAATCTCCTCCTGAAAATACCTATCTAAAGACCTGTTCTTCCAGTTTTCCCAGAGCTCAGAGTGCCTCACTCCTGATCTCCACCCTGAACTCTTTCAGGCGGTGTTTAAGGTCAGCAGCTGCAGCAGCTCATGATTTAATCCTTGTAGAGGTATATGGCAAGTACCAATCTCCAGTTGGCAAAACCATCTGATAAAGGGAATGATACAGGACTATGAAATATACTTTATAAATAATCTAGGGAACTTTAGAATTGAGTCCAATAATAAAATTGTAGAGCTTTGTTCACTCAAATAAAAATTAGAGGAATACTTCAATGAAGCGGAGTTTCTGATAAGCCATGATGTCTTCCTAAAATAAGTTTGAAGAACCTCAAGAAAGAAAAATAGCCTAAACTTGGCCCTTGGAGAAAAATTATCAAATCATTTAAACAAAGCTAATACACTGGAAAGATTTTTAGGATATATGTTTAAAATACATTGCAACTCACTTTATGGGTTTGTGATCTTGGCTCCAAGCCAGAAATGAAGCTAACAGCTTCTGCTTTTCCACACCCCTGAAACAATCAAATAATTGGAGAAAAATGTATGTGTGTGGCACTTTACACAGAGATTTACTAAACTGACTAGGCTTGGAGAAAACTAGGCCAAACTGACAAAACTCACACAAATGATCCATCATGTATAAAGATGATAAGTTCTATTAGTTATTTAGCACCCGTACGCCAGACAATATACTATGAACAAACATCTCTTTAAACTTAATCCTTACCCTAACTCCATGAGATAGCTATCATCCCCATTTTACAGGTGAGGCAATTTGAGACTTAAAAGCATTTGAGAAATTCACCCAATCACTTAGGTCGTTAACCCAGGCTTCAAATGTAAGGCTAATTTCTGAGGTCATGCTCTTAACCACTACCCTATTACTAATTAGAGAATTAAATAGGAATCGGAACAAGAAAAAGCTGGGGATCAGTTCCTCTGAAAAGGTGAATACAATGTATTAGTTTGCCAGGGCTGCCATAACAAAATACTACAGACTGTGGCTCAAAGAATAGAAACTAATTATCACACAGTTCTTGAGGCCGGTTTGATTTCCTCTGAGGCCTCTCTCCTTCTCTTGTATATGACGTCCTTCTTACTGTGTCCTCACATGGTCTTTCTTCTGCAGTGTGCATCCCTGGGGTCTCAGTGTGTCCAAATTTCCTTTTATAAGGACACCAGTCAGATTAGATTGAGGCCCACCCTAATGGCTTCATTTTTACCTTGATCTCTTAAAGGCCGTTTCTTCAAATACAGTCACATTCTGAGGTACCGGGTGTTAGGACCTCAATATGTGAATTTATAGGTAGTGGGGATACAATTCAGCCCATAATAATATGACAGTCACATTCAAAGTTCTTTGAAGAAAACATCTACTTTGACCTGGGACTGTGTAAACAATTTTACATTTAGTGCCTCTTTTAAATCTCAGAATAGTCATGTATGGTAGCTATCGGTAACTCTATGGGTGAGAAAATGGAAGCAAAGAAGTGTTAAGTAGTATGCCCAATATCATATGTTTAGTAGGTTGTGAGATAGGAATTTGGACTCCTATACTTCATATCTCAAAGCTCTTTCCTCATGAGAAAAGGTAGCTTTCTCCAAAGGTAGCTTTCTTTGGAGAAAGAAAAGAAATCCCATTATATGCATATCTGATATCAGAAAAGGAAATTATTACAGAATATAAATATTAGGATAAAATGGACAAAATACGGAAAATATATGCTGAGTTTGGATACTAGACCTAGAAAGACATTTGAGAGTTGAAGGGAGTGCAAACTAGCAGCAGAGAATATTTGGGATGGCAAGCTAATAGCAGGTTCTTATCTCACATGAAATCAGTATAATTTGACATATATTAAATATGAGTCCCACGGAGTATACCCCCAAAATGGAAGAAAATCATTTATTCAGTAATTAATTACACATTGCTAAGAGAGCCTGTGGTCTCAGGAATGTCATAACAGCTGGAAGGGGAAACTGGGTGGAGGGAGGATGATGACATGATTATGAGGCTAGCAATTATTTACATTAGCAAATGTGAACATTTGCAATCTCCTTACCTGAGATACTGGATTTTGGGCTGAGAAACCTAATTTGTCACCCATTTCTGACTCTTCAGTCAAGTTATAGCACCATTCTTTAATATTTGCCAGTCTAGGAGTTAGAATTTCATTAAGAGAATATAGTTGAAAAACAGATTCCACCTATAGCCTTTCTGGCAAAATTTTCAAAAGGATTTCCTTCCTAAATCATCATCTGACTTTTTTCTGACACTATTATATATCCTTTAGGAGGGATACTGATTGATAATTGTCAGCTTTCTGTCATATGGTAGGAAGTAGCAACCAGCATAAAAATCCCTTATCGAGCCTACTCCAATCCCACAAAGGGAGAAACCACTGGGTTAATTAAATAATGTTATAGTTCTCATGGGTTTTAGATAAACAGGCAGGGTCATTAGGATAGACCCAAAACATATAAAGTATGGCTAAGCACATAGAAAATGACAGAATTGCAAACAGAATTCATGCCTTCTAGGACAAAACACAAATATTTGCCATTCAACATGTAATTCAGATCAGCTCTTTGCACATCTTTAAAAATATATTTTCACATATCCATCCATCACATTGGAATGTCGTAAGGGAATTAGGGTTGGAAGATAAGACTAAGTTTTCTAACTAAAGCACTAACAAGTCTTTTCAGCCTCCAATTTTTCATATATATATGTATGTGTATATATATATATATATATATATATATATATATATATATATATGGAACGAATGAGAGTATATATGTAGGTGATTTGTAGAATGCAAACCATTATACAAATAAATATATTCTTATTATTTTCATTGTGCTTTTGTTTTTGTGAAATGGTTTATAGAAACTTACTTTAGAGTTGAATGTATTTTCCCGTTATTATTAATATAAAAGTTCCTTGCATCTGTGGATTGACTGCAGAAATTGAAGGTGAAGAAGAGGGTTTGGACTAAATGATCTTTAAGGTCCTTTCCAATTCAGAATTCTGTCTTTATGTGATTTATTTAGTCCAAGTTCATTGCATTCTCCTCCTATATACTACAAAGTCTCATTGAAAAGGTAATTTAAAGGATATCCAGGTAGGTACTAGCCAACAGAGATGAAATGCAGCCTATACTGGGCAAAAAACACACAGATCCTAAAAAGTATATCTATCAATTAGAGATACCTGGAGGTCACATTTTTATTAATATTTCCATTTATATACATGTGCATGTATACATGATTATAAAAGTAAGATGTGCTTAGTATAGAAACTTTATAAAATCTAGACATTTATTTCTAGTCCTTTTTGGGACATTTTTAAACAAATTGGAATTGTCCAATATGTACCTTTTTTTTTTTAGGGCCTTTCTTCTGACATATAGATGTTCCCAGGCTAGGGGTCAAATCAGAGCTGCAGCTGCTAGCCACAGCCACAGCCACAACCACACCAGATGCAAGCTGAGTCTGTAACCTACACCAGAGCTCATGGCAATGCCAGATCCTTAACCCACTGAGTGAGACCAGGGATCAAACTCACATCCTTATGGATACTAGTTGGGTTCATAACCCACTAAGCCACAACAGGAACTCCCCAGTATATACCATTTTGATTTTTGTTTATTTTGACTAAACATTTTGTTGCGAACTAAACATTTTGTGTTATGCATTTCATTAAACATTCTTCAGAAATACCATTTTTAATGTCAACATATATATTCAGTCATATGGATAGTCACACAATGTATTTAATCTTTCCATATTCTTGAATATTTATTTCTAATTTTACACTATCATAAATAATAATGGAGAGAACATTTTTATACTAGGTCTTTGTCAAAGTTTCAGATTTTTTTTCATAAATGTGCTTTGTATATTAAAAGTTTGCATGATATTAATTCCTCAGACAGGAACTCTTCAGTCGGATTTTTTTAGGGGATATTACTAAGTCAAAATAATGTGTCTTCATACTTAGTTCCACATTTTATTTTTAAAATGTTGCATCAGTTTATACCCTCTTTATGAACTTAGGTCCCTGTGGAGAACTCATGTTACAATGAACCTGTTTGTAAAGTGATATTCCATATCACCTAAATTGACTTATTTTGTTTCTGTTTTTAAAATATTCGAGTTTTAAAATTATAAGAATTGTGCATTTCTGTTGTGGCTTAGCAGTTTAAGAACTCGACATTGGAGTTCCCATCATGGCTCAGTGGTTAATGAGTCTGACTGGGAACCATGAGGTTGAGGGTTCAATCCCTGGCCTCGCTCAGTGGGTTGGGGATCCAGCGTTGCCATGGGCTGTGGTGTGGGCTGCAGATGGGGCTCAGAACCCGCGTTGCTGTGGCTGTGGTGTAGGCTGGCATCTACAGCTCTGACTGGACCTCTGGCCTGGGACCTCCATGTGCCGCGGGTGTGGTCCTGGAAAAGACAAAAAGACAAAAGAACTCGACATTGTTTCTGTGAGGATGCATGTTCAATCCCTGGCCTCTCTTAGTGTGTTAAGTATCCCACATTGCCACAAGCTGCAGCATAGGTCACAAATGTGGCTCAGACTTGGTGTTGCTATTGTTGTGGCATTGGCCTCAGCTGCAGCTCGGATTTGACCCCTGGCCCAGGAGTGGCCATAAAAGGAAAAAAATAAAATTATAAGAATTGGTAAGCATTATCAACTAAACAGAGCAGAAAAACATGACAAGATAAAGCATATAATTTCAGAAGTGCTTATAATTTTAGTTTGGAGGAAGAAGATCTAAAAGTTTTCATAAAACTTTGAAGTTAGAAAGACACCAGTAATTCACATGCCTGATTTTGAAAGTTTAGAAGTAATAACACAAAACTCCATTCAATTATATCAACAAATTAAAGTTATAATTCTGTCATATGCTATTGTTACTTGAGGAGAAAAGTGAGAAAATAAGCACAGGGAGAGTTTAAAGGATAAAGAAATATAAATAGACCAACAGAATCATAATTTCATAGGAAAACAACCAAATCTTAAAATAATATTTAAGACTTTTTTTTAAAAGGTTGAGTTTTTGCCACTATAAACTTAATAGAGAGATGAACCCATGAAATTTGTTATACAAACCAAACAGGAGAGAAAGATTCAGACCACAGACCATAGATGCTCTGACCCTAATGTAGATGATAAAAACTACAGTTGACAGTCTTTCCTGGGTTTGGAATATGAAGACGGTGGAACCAGTTGCTTTTATGACCTACCCCTCTTCTTTCCTGAAACTTTGATTCACTATGACTCGTGATTCTTGTACCAATTTAAGTAGGAAATAAGCATTTTTTGTGTGTCAGCAATCACAAAATGTAATAATGCCATTACTTAATTTTTTTGTAATGGCCAGCAAAGGGTTAAGGTAAGATGTTGTAAATGTTCATAGTAGTTATTAACTCTGCTAAAATGGGCACACTGGAGTTTTAAAGAATGAGCCAGAGTACCAGCATGACTTTGCTTTACCAAAACAAAAGTTCCCCAAAAAAGTCATGAGGTAGGAGAAGGATGAGTGACTTCTTGTCTGTCCAGTTGCAGACTGGAAAACAAGAGAACTCTTTAAGTGGATCCTCTCTGGCCCTGCAGGATTAGCTTTCCCTTTCAATCAGCTACTTGGCTAGCTCAGGCTGACAAAAAGTTGTTCTTCTCTTAACCTTTGCCAAGCAGAGGAACTGTATGCGCATTTTTTCGGTAACATCCAGAGTGATTTATAGCTTCTTCTAGATCTCCTCAGTTAGAAAAACAAATTTTATATCTCTGCTTCACTTCTTTCTCCCCAGTGTTCCCACTCTCTATTATCTTCAGCCATAATCCTTTCTTTAATGTAAATATTAGTTTGCTTTGCATAGTTTTCCAAACACATCTTTGTCCATCTAATGTATTTTAATTGTGGAGACCAAATTTCTGGGATAGTTTCTGTTTAAAATATTCTATACCATTGTTCTCTCAAACCATTAAAACCACTTCAAAAACCTTCCAGCTACTCAACAAATACCACTGTTTTCCATGATATCATATTTAACTTTAAGTGGCAAAACCTGCAGAGGAGGAAGATATACAGTAATATATCTTAAAAGCAGAAACTCCAATTTCAGAAACACCTGAGTCTGACACTTATTCAGCATATGACCTTGGACAAGTTATTTAACTTTCCTGTGTTTCAATTTTCTTTTCTATAAAAGGAAGCTAAAATTACTGATCTCATAGAACGGTTGTAAAGATTAAGTGAGAGAACTCTTTCTGGCACTCAACACACTACATGGCCCCTGGGAAACCATCTATATATGTTAGCTATTATTTTTTCAGCACCAGAAGTCTCATATGAATATGTGAATTATTCTATTCAATATAAAAAAAATTAAAAGAAAAAAATTTAATTTTACTGCTAAAGTAGAAGACCTTAACACAAAAACTACTAAAGTGCTGTTTGTTATGATTTGGACCTTGGGAAGTAGGCAGCTGGTTATTTGTAGGTTAATAATTAACTGGTCCTTTAGAAAGGAAATCTTAGAAGCTATAAGCTTGGCTGGGTACATCCTGAAAGGCCCAGAATGGTAAATCTTGGAAAATGGGCAATTAACTTAGTTATATTATCTTTTTTAATAAACACTGTGTCCTTTGGTCACATCTTAATGAGAACTTGCTAGTAAAATATGACAAAGGAAAACATATCTATAGATCAAAGATGGTTGAATATGTTTAAAGATTTTAAACAAGGAAAGAGTATTACTCCAAATAGAAAGAAAATGTACAAACTCATTCTCTCTTTGTCCAAACTCTGGATGGAGAAGAGTTATTACTGTTATTGTTTACTTGCTTACTCTTATTGTCATTTTGTATTTTTTGGTTTTTACTCATTAATAAACTTTTGGAAATTGGAATAACCATTGACAGCCATTGGTTATTGTAAAAATCTTTCCCAGTAATCCGCATGAAGTACTCAGAGACTTGCCAAGAAATGCTGGAAAAAAAACTGGAAAGAATAAACAATTATTAAGCAAGCTGAGTTCTTTAAGTGCGCGAGGAATAATGTGTCATCATTTCAACAGCAGATGATAAAAATTAAATGCAAATAACGTATTAACTAATATATATCTTGATTGAATTTTTAAATTTCTTTTCATGTAATTGTATACTTTTTAAATTAAAGTTATACATTATATATATAATTAAATGTTTAAATTTTACATCATTGTAAGACTTCTGGTCTTAAATGTTTACAAATGAGAAAAAATAAACCTTTTGTAAGAACATGTGCCCTGATTTATAAATTTTAAAGTGTGGTTACCATATTTATAACTCATCTACTCTTGCAGAGATTTCCACAGTCCAAGAAAGGAAGAAGGCTAAAGGAATCAAGAATAGTAGCTTTAAAAGCATATGTTCCAAAGGATGTGAGAAGCAAAGCAGATGATAAGGATGGAGTTTAATTCCCCTTATGTATACCAGGCCCACTGAAGGACTTAGCCCTTGATAGTACAGGATGAGAAAAGAAGAAAATACCAAGAATAGATATGAGTCAGTTTTTTAATCTGTACAATGGCTTACAAACATCCATTTTTGTCTATTTTGTTCATAGTTACATCCTCGGCACTGACAAGTGTCTGGCACATGGAAAGTGTTCAATAAATATTTACTGGACAAATTAATACTAGCATATGATATTCAAGCTCTATGCTAGAATTTCAGGCCTATATTTTTTTGAAAATGTAATTAAGCCATAAGTTAGATAAAATGCTTCCCTTAGTCTAACAAGTATGTATTGCATGTCTATTTTGTGCTAGGTAGAATACTAGATGTTATAGAGGACAAAAGAAAGAAAATAAGAAAGAGTAATACTGACTTGAAAGGCTTATAATAATTGAGTATGGGGGTGACAGACGTGAATAATTAATTATAAACACTGTTATGATAGTAATGTGAATGGTATAAGCAGAGCCCTTTGATTTCATTGAGAGAATAAACAATCATTTCTTCCAGGTGCCTCAGTGAAGGAGAGGTGAAAGAACTGAGGTTGGTTTTAGTTTTCCCTGAATCTTTTCCTATTATTAGTTTTCTCAGCACAGGTCTAGCTGATTTTCCTTGTACTTCCTTGGGGTCTCTTTCACTTCTTACACTAGGTCATCTTTTCCTAATCCCTAAGGATTTAAGAAGCAAATGGAAGATGAGCAACCATTGGTAGTTATCATAAATTACTATTTCAGGAAAATATGATAGTAAAGGAAAAGTAGAAAGCAGAGAAATTTTTAAAAATTGAAAAGGGAAGGGCTAGAAGAGATAGGAATAAAGAATATTCTTGCGGAGGATGCACTGAGAGTTTGGGATGGAAATGCTATAAAATTTGGTTGTGATGATTTTTGTACACCTATAAATGTAATAAAATTCATTAAGTAATTTTAAAAAAAGAATATTCCTGGGAAGAGGGGTAAAACCAGAGAGAAAAATATTGAAGATGCAAGAGTAAAATAAGATAACCAATGAAACAAGGTCATAGTCTGTAGCCACTATTTCATAATCTTTTTACTTTTCCCAACCCTCCAACTTCTCCCCTCTCATTGCAACCCTAGCTGATGGCTTTGGCCTCCATAGAGAAAATGGCAGTCATTAAATGAGAATGTCCTCATCCTCCTACCATCATTTTCAAGACAATAATAACTTCAGTATTCTTTGTGCCCTCCCACTCTCACCTCATCCCGATAGTAATTGAAGGAATTCTTCTAACAGCCCCTACCTTTCTCCATGTTTCTCTCTTTACACATTTAATCACACTCTACTGCTTCTACCAAACTTCATGCCAAATTGTCAGTATGACAATTAAGAATTCCTGGGAACCTCTCACCTTCTCTACATACAAAATTATGATCATTTACCCTGAATCTCCAAGCTATGGTTGATTTTTAGGACAAAAATATCCACGAGAAAAAGTCCTACACAGAAGTGAACATAAGATATTTATTCATTCTACAACAGGAATTGTAAAGATATGGTGAAGGAAAGATGTACTTTTGCCGCAAAAGGGATCATGCTTTATCAAGTGGGAAAGAAGATTTAGAAGATTCCTACCTCCAGGGTTATAATAGGTTTTATTCAGGTTCTCAGTAGAAATAACAATTTCCTCAGCATATTATTTTTTTAAATCATTTAAACCTCTTAAAAATCCTGGGTTAACACTACATTAATTGCTTTAGAGTTTGCATGGTGTTGTGATATTCAGATAAAAATAAACAGAAGCCCAGTATTCTTTTTGCTTTGGCATTTAGATTTTTTAAATAGGATAGAAAAGCAGGCTTGCCTCCTGGGTGTAAGGAGAGCTTTTCACTGCAAGAGTCAATCAGTTGGGAAGGGCATTTGTGGGTAGAAGTTGTGAAAAATTTCCAGCTTGACCTTGAAAATAATGAAAAATAATTGAGACTAGTGGCAATGAGCATTTATTTCCCATGTGCTGCAGTCTCTCACGTTTTTAATTCAGTTTAAATTTCTGTCCTCTACCACCTACTCACACATATTCATGTGCACTATTAACATCATAATATATATTAACAAGCCCTCACAGCTGGTTAAGAAGCTTCTTCTAGCAGGCTAATAACATCTCTTTGACTCGGTGATGCTGTGCATAATGTAATCTAACTGTGTCCTATACTCTGAAAAGAGAATAAAAGAATAGTTCACCCACCCAAAGAGGCAGCAACTAGGAATACAGTTATACTAGCAAACTCATCCTCATTTATATAGCTCAGTGGAATTTGTGTCCTTGTATGTATTTCTTTGATTCCACATATGTGCATTATGGCGAGTTGATATAAAATAACAGGATCTCAAGTTTGGGAAAGATACAAAAGGCTGTTTACTGCAGTCAACTCTTTATTATTAAAATAATCTCAACGACATTGCCCCAAGTGGTTTTTCAGCATGTATCTGAAACACTACCCTCTCTTTTCCAATATCCTACCCTTACCTATCCCCTGCAATGGCAAGAAGCAGTAAAACACCTCTAGAGAAGATGTTTTCAACCTTGGCTGCACAATGGATTGTCTATGAGAGCTTTTAAAAATCTCCATGCTGGGGCTGCAGAGCAGATCAACCAAATCAGAATCTCTGGAGTTGATACCCACAAATTGCAATGTTTTAATACTTCTCAGGTGACTCCAAGGTTGAGGATCACCTCTCTAGAGGCAATACATCCTGAAAACGGTAAGATTTTTTTTTTTTTTACTGGGAGTTCCCGTTATGGCTCAGCAGTAATAAACCTCACTGGCTTCCATGAGGACATGGGTTCAATCCCTGGCCCCACTCAGTGGGTTAGGGATCTGGCATTGCTGTGAGCTGTGGTGTGGGTCGCAGACACAGCTCAGATCTGGCGTTGCTGTGGCTATAGTGTAGGCTGGCAGCTGCAGCTCTGATTTGACTCCTAATCTACGAACTTCCAAGTACTGCAGGTGTGAGATGCGGCCCTAAAAAAAGACAAAAAAAAGACTGTTTTTACTGGAAGCCAAAATCAGTCATGCTGCAACTTTAACCTATTGGTCCTAAAAAAGGGGGGGGGGGCTTTCTTGGAAACTCTCAGTTGAAGCTCAGGGAAAGGCTCTTATATCCTTGCCAGATCAAAAATTAAATAATAGGTTATTTTTATAAGCCTGAGTGAAAGTTTCAAAACCATATGTAACAACATCACATTAACTCCCATTTGTTTATTTGTCCTTGAATGAAATATCTCTTTTATACATTTGAGCAGAAGAGAAGCCTCTGTCTAAAGAAGATTGGACAGATAAAGTTTTCTGTAGAGTCCAGGTCTATGACATAATCCTCTCATTCCTTATCTACCCATGAGATGCCTGTCTGTCTGTTTCTCATGTGAAATGTGATTTCATCCAAATAAACATTTTCTTTTAAAGCACTGAGTTATGGGCTTCCTCAACACCTAGTAGAGATACTGCAGAGTAAAAATCATATAACAATCCTCAGGACAACAAGAAATTAAGAACATAAACCATCTCAAGATAGTGTTTCTTTTCTTTTTTGTTATAAATATATAAATGATATCTTGGGAATTAAATAGCCTAAGTCTTTGAGTATCATGTTCTACTAGTGGCTAATTATTAGGTCCATCCATTCTCAGAAGAAGAAAGCATTGTTGCATGTTTAACCATCTAAGTGAACCTAGATGGGCAGCACAACTATGGTAATCACCCTTCCACGTGAAGGAGTCCAGAAATATTTTATAACAGATATCACTTCTTTAATTTCTTCTCTAGGATAAATATATCCTCAAATTCTTCAACTATTCCTCATAAAACATGACTTTACTTTCCTTCAATATCTTGGTTTCTGTTCTCCTATAACTTTGCAAATATCTATAGCCCTCTTAAATTATGTTTCCCAGAAGTATGGAGGTTATCTCCTTGATCCTATATACATTAAAATAAAAGTCCTTTTACTTAAAATATTGAGATAAGTAGTTGATCAATATTTTTAAAATTTACTTAAATGAAGGACCATTACATAAGTGATAACCCTCTAGTATATAATGGCACGCTATCGACGGAAGGTTTTAGTCTCAGGCCTGAGCAATTAAAAGAATTGAGTTGCCATTAACTGGTCAGGGAAAAACAGAGGAAGGATAAAGTTTTGAAGAAAGGGCAGATCAGGACTTAGTTTTGGACCTGTCAATATTTTGGTCCTGGTTAGTTGGATATTTAAGTCAGGTGTTCAGGAAAAAGGTCTGAGCTATGAATGTTAGAGAGATGTTAATCTGTGAGTTGCCAGCATTTAGATGGCATTTCAAGGCATGAGTTTGGATGAGACCACCGAGGGAATGAGTACAGATAGAAAAGAAGAAGATGTGCAAAGCCTAAGCCCTAGGGTATTCTGACCTAAGGAAGTAGGTAATAACCAGGAAACAAGAATGAAAAGGAGCAATGAAATGGTTGAAAAACCAATAAGGTATGTTCTGCATGCCAAGTGAATGGAGGGAGTACTTAACTGTGTCAAATACCGCTAAAAGTCTATAAGATGAAGACTTGACAGGAGTGATTGTGATGGAATGGAAAGAGCAAAAGCAAACCTTTTTCTTTGGGTTTTGTTGCAAAGGGAAGAAGAGAAGTGGCATGTAGCTGGAAGGTAAGTGAGATCAAGAGAATGTGACTCTCTTTGATTTTTTTTTTTTGGAGATAGAATAAAAACAGCATGCTTGTTTACCATTAGGAAAAATCCATTAGAGAGAAAGAAATCAATGATGCATGAAAAGTGGGGAGAGTAGTTAGAGGATATCCTTCAGTGGGAAAGGAGAGAAACGATTGAGAATACATGTTGAGAACTGGACCATATCTAGTAGTACATAGAATTTACCCATAATAATGTGAGAAAGCAGAGTATATGGTCACAGATGTATTAGGGTAGATAGAAAAGGTGGTATTGCTTTGGAAGTTCTTTATTGCTTCTGTTTTCTCAAAAAGAAGATCATAAACTAAAAGTGAGGATGAATAAAGAAGTGTTGGAGGTTTAATGAGAAAGAAGGAATGAAATAATTACCTAAGTCCAACAGAGTGGGGGTATAATTGCTAGGCACCATTAAGGGCCCACTTAAGACTAATGATAATGAATATAAAAAGAGATCAGTCAGCATGGTTGTGTGTTCTTCTTTAGTCATGTCAGCCAAACAAGTACAGGCATATAAAGGGCATAAAATTGGTTTTAACTAGGAATGAAGACAAGAGAGAGCAATACAGTGAGAAAACTGAAAGAGGCTGAGAGTATAGGCAAGGAGTTGGTAAAAGGATTGACTACAGAATTCAAGTTGAATAAGGAAGTGAAGACATAAATAACAATATAATAAAAAAGAAATAGGATAGATACTTTATTGGTCTTGGTGTGTTGAAGAAAATGTTGGAATTGAGATACTAAAATAAATGAACCACAATTTTAGAGAAAAAGGTATTAAGTGTAGAAAGCTTCACATTTCAGTCATGCAGTAATTTCAGTTATTGACAAACACAAGGTTTAAGTTATGATCTATAGGATGGCTGAGGTAAGTTGAAAGACAAGGTCATTGAAAGAGAGGAAGTCAAGAAACTGAAAAATCAGGCAATTAGAAGGATCATCTGTGTGCATAAAGAAATCATCAAGAATCAAGACAGCAGTATTACTGGAGAGAGTGACAAAAAGGAGTGGTCTACTGGGGGGTCAGTACATGACTGAAAACAGGTGGGGTAGTGAGTGGAATAGACATCTGATGGCATAAGAATTAAATCTTAAGAAGAAGATGGTTTGAGGTTGTTTTGGATATTTCTTTATGCAACATACTTGTTTTCATCTCCAGCTTATTTGTTTAGCACATTCTCTACATTTTTATTTGTGACTTGGTTGAAATCAGAGAACAAAACAAATCTAAGGATAGAGCTCCAAACCATGCCACTGGTAACCCCCCTCAGGGCTGTTAATACCGACCCACTAATAAACAGGGGGGTTGATACTGACCCATTAATAAACATCAAACTAATTACTGCTGTGGTTTAATAATTTAATTATCTTGTCTCTCCATAACGATGTCCAATAGTGTGAGACATGTATGCCTTATTGAAATTTTGATATTTTATATCAAGTTCAGTGTTTTTCAGACAATGCTACCTACCACCAGCTGTTCACAAATACATCCTCAGCGGTCCTCAAGTTCCATATGAGAAGTGTTCTAATGTTCTTTTACCTAAAAAAAGTGTTTAATCAATACAGACATATTCAATATAATTTGGATGACCTCTTTATAATCAGCAACTGCCACAATTCTGTTTCTGGGGCTGCATTTATCTTTACATTGGTACCAAGAAATACTACTGTAATTGTTAGTTTAAAAAGAAAGAGGATATTTTATTACTTAAATGATACATGCACACAAAAAAGCAGGCTAAATGACATCATTATGTCCTCTATAAGTGATGATTTTGCAGTGTTTCAAATAAAGAAAAAACGCTGGTGACCTGAATCATCACATGGCATGTGGTAGAGCTGGAAGCTTAAACCCATGGAAGTTAGTACCACATTCACACTGCTAAACAGTGATTTTTAGCTCATCTAAACGATATCAACTCTCACATGAAATTAATGGGATGAATTTAAATAATACTGGTTTTGTAGCTTTATTAGATTCATATTGGATGATCTTGGTATATAATCGTATTTATATTTAATTATCATTAAAATAAAAACAAGTTAGAGTCTATCCTCTTTCCTCTTAGTAAGATTTAATTATTACTCAAGTTGAAGAAACACCAGTCTTTTCCATTTGCCTTATATTTCTAGTCTAATGACTCTTAAAGAGTGATAGGGTAAACTACCCAGCATGTCTTGTCCTTTTTGATTCCATGCTGGCAAATAGAAAACTATCCACTTTTCTGCATCCTCTAAAGTCACTCTTTGTAGTACTGTCAGTAACACTCCCCATCCCTTAATCAACAGCTTAACATAACAAGTTTCTATGTTTCTCATGCCACAAGTTTCATGAGATCAGCAGAGAAGCTCTCCTCTTCATTGTCTCTCAGACTCCCATGCTAATAGACTTCATCTGGACAGAAGCTTCCCTGATCATCAAAACAGTGGCAAATCGCACACAGACTCTTTAAAGTTTCCACCTGGAGTGCTCCATATCATTTCTAATCATATTTCATTTGCCAAAAAGGAAAAAAGAAATCACAGGACCACTCCTTCTAAGGGGACTGGGAAGGCCAGTCCTACCAAATAAGTGGTAGGGGAATTGGAAAGATAAAACTAAGGACAAACCATATCCCTAGACTCTTACAGGATGAATACTATAGTTACCAGTTTAGAATTAACATTTGTGTCAGTTAGAGTTCTTTAGTTGCAAACAACAGAAATTTGTCTAGCTATCTTAAGCAACAAAAAGGGATTCATTGAAAGGACCAAAAAGAGAAGATTAAATAACTAGCTTGAGAAAGGAGAAAAAAAAAAAAAGCCCAAAAAAACAGAGCCATTCCGGATGTCTCAACAGTAAAAATAAATGGCCTCCTCAAGTTGTCCCTATTAGGGGGAATGAAATCCAGGATCTGGGAATTGCTGGATTGTAATGAGTCACAGCCCCACCCCATGGGTAGAGGACATCATGTATCCCTAATATCCCATCCATTGGGGAAGGAGGTAATTTCTCAAAAGAAGAATCAGTTTTATGAAAAGAATAGAAGGACACTGGAAAGCCAAAATGTAACCTTTTATTCCTATTGGTAATTTGAACTTCATTAAGCTATCTCCTGGCTGTTCCTCAATTCTTGATCCCTCAGAAGTTTATTGTTATTCTCATGGGAATAGAATGGATCATGTCTGCCTACAATTACCTTTCCTACTGACATGCAACATAGCTGAAACCTTTCACCGTTACAGACAGTTGTTTTCTGCAGTCATCATCTACAGGAGGAGTTTAACATCAACCATCACTAAAACAATTTATGGAAAAATTTTTGAGATTGGATGGCCATAATTGATCAAAGCAACATTGTGTGGTAAGGAAATGAAGGACCATGGGGACATTTTAGAAGACAACATTCTGGGGAACTTCTTGAGAATGATGATTTGGGGATGGGGTCCAGCTCTAGAGAGAGAGAGGTCCTGGACAGCCTTAAGTACTAGTGCTATGATTGGGAAAAAGGAGCCAAGGGAAACATTTTTACAGGAAGAGAATGAACACAAAATGCTTTCATCATTCCACACTTGCAGCATCTGACCTTTGAAATTTGGCTACTATTGAGTTCTCCATGAGTACCACCTGTTTTTCCTACTTTGAAGACTAAGTTATAAATAAAGTGAATTATTAGTACTTGGCAATGAAGCCTCAAACATGGAATAGAGAGTTTTACTGACTACTCTGCCGAGTCCTTGAAGACAGATGGACCAAGCATGTGTGCATCATTTGAAAAGGCAGCAGTTTGCAATGGAGGGCCAGATTTTCATTCTGTCCACCCCGCCCCCACACACACTGCTTCTGCAGGTTGAAGTCTCTGGATAATCAGAGACAGTTCTGCACATGTGAGAAAAAGACAATAGTACAAGTCTAGAGTGGGTTTGTATTATATTTAACTTTATTTTTTTTTTAAAGAGATTGATTGTAAAGAGTCTCTAGATATGCTTATAATATAAAGCCTTTTATGATGAACCAAATTCTCCCAGTAGACTACCTCACTGGTCATAAATTAAGCAATCTGGTTGTTGCACTTACTCTCTCAGACCTTAAGTAACTGCCACTTTACAGAATGGCCCAAATGCAGAAATGAATGCAAAGTAAAGAAACAATCTTCCATGCCAGTTTGCTGATAAATTACCAGTTCAGTTCCCTAAGTGAATTTCTGGTGGCCTAAAAGAGTTGCCATTGATTCTAAACCCTGTCAAAATTCTAAAAAGGAATTTAGAGGGTAGTAGAAGATTTGGTAAATTATTTAGATTTTTAAAAGATTAAAGGCGAAATAAAGGAAATGCTAGGCATTATGTTCATTCCTCAGGCCAAGATGTTAGTTTTTCTAGGAGGCAATGTGGGGTAAAATGATCCTCAATTTTAAGGGCCTATTTCAAGAATGCACTAAAAATGCATTATATGCAATGCTCTTGGTTACAGTATAGAAATGCATCATACTAAAGGTGCTGCTGGTTGCAGTACAGTGGATTGAGGTAGCTATTTGCTACAGGCTAATTTAGGGGAACTGCTAACCCTTCCTGGTATCACTGTAGACCTGAGATTGGATCTAAGCCTAAATCTAATTATGTATCATGTTATTCTCTCCATTAACACACTCCAATGGTATCCCATGGATCTTAGGATAAAGTCTAAAATCTATGACATGTCCTACAACATTCTGCCTATACAGCCCTTGCTTACCTTCCAGTCTCAGCTCATGCAATACGCTTTACCCACACTGGCCTCCTTCTGTCCTTCCAATACCCCAAGCTCCTTCACCCATCAGGTTCTTTGCAGATACTCAGTCCTTTAATGAGGATACTTGCTCTGCATTTGGTTAAGAGACTACCTCCTTACATTTTCAGACCACGGATTAGCCTTTCTTAGTCTTCATATATCCCAGAGGAGTGTCAGTTCTCCTAATTAATTCCTTTGTTTTAAAAATCAAAAACAATGAAGTCAGGGTCATTATAAGTTAATAATGAGCAATAATTTATAATAGTGAGAGAACAAAGACAGTTCCCAAATTCAGAAACAGGTTGTTTCCCAAATCTCATGTGTACACAGATCTTTTTTTTTTTTTTAAGTGTTGGAATACGTTTTTCATACTTGAAATCCCAGGCTAATTCAAAAAGATTGATCTGCCTCGAAAGTTGTTTGAGTATGGTGCTCTCAGTGTTAACTACATTTAACCACAGTGCATAACATTTATAGAAGGAAAGACATTCTGAATTCTATGTAAAGACACAAGAATACGTTTATCTTGGTGCAGCAGCTTTCCCTTGGCCCTCCCCCTCCCAAGGCAGAGATGGTAGAGGGGCCCAGGGAAGAAGAGGTGGAAAGAGAAAGACATGTAGGAGAAGTTACCTGAGGCTAGGCTGATACTCATAACATTGATTTTCCCACCTCTACACCTCACTTCTTTTTTTATTTTACATTCTTTTTTAAAACGCTATTTTCTCTCATGGTCTATCCGAGGAGACTGGATATAGTTCCCTTTGCTAGACAGTAGGACCTTATTGTCTATCCATTCTAAATGTAATAATAGTTTACATTTATTAATCCCAAACTCCAAGTCCATCCCACTCCTCCCCACCCCAGCACTCACTTCTCATATGAATAACAATAGAAGAATGAATAGCAATAGAAAAACAGCATGGGTATCACAGATATAAAGAGTGGTATATGGAACAGAGTTGTGAGTAATATTGAGAAAATATTCCAAAGGATCTAGTTATTTGTAAATTAAATATTCTTATATCAGGAGGCACTTTTCCTCATGTCTATTAGCTAATATATACTCTTCTCAAAATAATAATTAGTGGTTCTGAAACATGAAACCAGAGAGAAGGTATTTGAATAATTTATGCAAAAGCCAAGAGATTTATAGCTGATCTGTCTAGAAAACACCTTGCTAGGGGCTGGAATTTTTGTGTCTACCTGCCAGATAATGGTGCCCTTTTCCCTTGGAAGGTGCTAGCTAAAGACTCACATTTTTTTTCACTTTCCTTCTCTTCCTTTTTAATATTCCCTATTAATCCACAAAGTGCTTCAATCATTACAGCCTCGCCTTTCAATACAGTTTCCAAGGTTAGGGCTTATCCTTCATCATCACATTTTAGATTGGCTTCCTGATGAGATGTTAGGAGAGCAGACACCTTAATCTCACCAGCAATACTTCATAAATCATATTTAAAGTGGGTCTCTCCTGTGAAATTATTTTGCAAAGAGTGCCATCCGTGATGTGTTAATTCCTGTGTCTCACCCTGAATTTAAAGCTTTAGCTTACATTGGGAGTGTTTTGACATTTATCTTCTTCTTATATTTCTCCTGTCTCATTTTCCACACCAGTTGCCTCAAGTCTGTGTTAAAACTACATATGAATCTAGACAAGGGAAGAGGTGGTTTGTGTGTGGGGGTGAGGGAGAAGATGTGCATGACCAGAGTACATTTTCATTTTTTTCCTTTTTTTATTTTTTCCATTATAGTTGGTTTACAGTGGTCTGTCAATTTTCTACTGTGCAGCAAGGTGACCCAGTCACACATACATATATACATCTTTTTCTCGCATTATCCCCCATCATGTTACATTATAAGTAACTAGACATAGTTCCCAGTGCTATACAGCAGGATTTCATTGCTTATCAATTCCAAAGGCAATAGTTTGCATTTATTAACCCCAAATTCCCATTCCATCCCACTGTCTCCCCCTCCCCCTTGGCAACCACAAGTCAGTTCTCCATGTCCATGATTTTCTTTTCTGTAGAAAGATTCATTTGTGCCAGATATAAGTGATATCATATAGTATTTGTCTTTCTCTTTCTGAGTACATTTTTAAAAGAACAGGATCTTAGAGGCAGCAGTCTGATAGATAAGGGAACAAGAGGACTTCTCTTAAAGTTGTGAAGTGAGTACACTGGCTTTCCTAGGTGCGTGTGTTTATTTGAGGGTATTGTGCAAGTAGGGTGGTCTTTTTGATAGATTTGCTGCACTTTTTTTTTTTTTTTTTTTTTTTTGCTTTTTAATGTCCATACCTGCAGCATATGGAAGTTCCAACCTAGGGGTTGAATCGGAGCTGCAGCTGCCGGCCTTCACCACAGTGACACCAGATCCAAGCCACATCTGCATCCTACACCATAGGTCACGGCAATGCCAGATCCTTAAGCCCCTGGGCAAAGTCAGGGATTGATCCTACATCCTTATGGATGCTAGTCAGGTTCATAACCCACTGAGCCACAACTGGAACTCCCTTACCACTCTTGATAGTACTGATATGGGTAAAGAAAAAATTTTCTCTCCACCATGTAAATCACCAGCCATCTGAGTATGATAATAAATGGCAATTGACATTACTCTTAGTCTCAGGGAGAAATAAAGAATGATAGGAATAGGCAAAATGGAGAAGCCCTCATCAAAAAAGGCAGCTGCTATTTGGCCCAAATGGATTATTGCCATTTAGGAACCTGGGCACTATGTTATCAGTCTTTTCAATTTTTCAAAAGAAGTCAGAAATACAGGCTTTTAAGTGAACTCTCCTCATTTTTTTTCAGTGTTGTCTCAAACTAATGCTTTTTTGTGACTTTATAAGACAGTATGGCATCTATTTTTTCAGAAGATATTGACATCCATTCTATCTTCACTGACTCACTTGGTGGGAACAAGAAGTCCACATGTCAATGCGAATAAAGAAAGAATAAGAAGAGAAAGAGTAGGGCAGAGATTCTGAAATGCATAAAGAATTTTGTGCTTTATTTTTTATCATATATATTTCACCAAACTGAGTTCTTGAGGTGTCAAAAAACATGTAAGATAGTAAGAAATTTTCATTTTTAAAAAGAAATAATATAACCTTTAAAACAGGAGAGAAAGAATACTGGGATATAGAACTGTGATAAGTCTAGTAAGATCTGTTCTTATAAAGAATTGAGGTTGGTTAGTAGCTAAAATACAGAGAAATACCCTGTATGATAAACAACAAAATTCAAGATACAGGTAACTTGAGTTGAAATCTGGGAGGGGTACCAAAGCAAATCGTTTTATTTCTTAAGACGGCTGGTGCATATGTGAATGTCCACTATAAATTGTTATAAATTTTTATACGTCTGAACTATTTCATTATAAGAATATTTTAAGAATACATTAGAATAAATGTTGGGCCTTTGTCAGACATGTAGATAGTTTTTCTACCAAATAATTATATTTTCTTTTCAAGGGCAAGAAGGCAAACAGCTCTTGAACTTTTCTTCTCTTACCAAAAATCTCTTAGCCTCTGACAGATGACAGGAGTCTGTGAGCTAAAAAGAACACCTCAGGTTGACAGTAACATTGAAAGGTTACCAGAAATGTGCTAGCTGATAGCATGGCCACGACTCCAACAAATGGACCCAAGATACCTCTTCACTCTCTGAACCCAGATGGGCATGCTTATGAATGACAGAGCTCAAGAGTATATTGCAATTTCTAGAAGGAGGTAATTGAGAGAAATTAGTAATTCCTGACACCAGGCACCACACTGGGCATATGAACTACTCTGTTACTCAAAGAGTACTGGACTTTATTTTCCGCATATTGTCTCATGGTAGCAAAAAGCTTCTGAAGATCTAGACTCCGTATCTGCATTCAAAAAAGGAAACATGGGAATGAGAAATGGACAGGAATTAGAGGAGAAGAATGCCAGCATCTTATGCCTCTTTTTATCAGGAAAAAATTTTCCCCAGAAATTCTATCAGCAGATTTCATCTTAGGTCTCACTGACTAGAACTGAAAGTCATGACCACACTGAGCAGTAAGAGAAAGAAGGGCAAGTTGTCATAATTTGCTTTCCAGTTAGGCTTCATCATCTGAGCCTGGGCATAGCAAAGTCAGGCTTCTGTTAGCAAAAAAGAAACAGGATGAATTTTGAGCAGACCACTAATGGTGTTTACCTTAAAAATCCAATCTGAAATCATGTTTTCTGCATTCCTTCAGCAAACAGGTGAGGTAGAGATCTAATAATTTCTTATGAGTAAAAGAAATACAGAATCATAATAAATTATGAATACCACTTTCTCCCAATCCTCTGTTTATTCATAGCATAATTAATTTTGGTAAAAAATCAATTATTTAAATTTCACTTAAAATTTTCAATTTATTTTAAAATTTATTTGTTCACTGTAATTGAAATTTACATGATATATAATATTATGTTAGTTTTAGGTGTACTACATAATGATTTAACATTTTTATACATACAAAAGGATCACCATAATAGGTCTAGTAACTATCTGTCCCAATGTATTTTAATTAAATTATATACTTTAATTAAAATATTATTGACCATATTCCTTATGCTATATATTACATCCCATGATATTTATTATATAACTGTACATCTTAATTTCCTTCATGCTTTTGTATTCATCCATTTAGTTCCCTGACACTCACATATTTGTTCTGTATCTATGAATCTGTTTTTATTTTGTTTGATTTGTTTAAATTCCACATATAAATGAGATTGTATGGTACTTCTTTCTTTAACTTATTTAACTTAGCAAAATACCATTTAGATCCATCTGTGTTGTTGCAAATGGCAAGATTTCATTCTTTGTATGGCTGGATAATATTCCATTGTATATTTATACTACATATTCTTTATCCATTCATCTATTGATAGACATTTAGGTTTCTTCCATATCTTGGCTATTGTAAATACAGCTAAAATGAATATTGGACTGCACATCTCTTCAAAATAGTGTTTTTGCTATCTTCAGGTAAATACCTGGAAGAAGAATTGCTGAATTATATGGCTGTTCAATTTTTAATTTTTTGAATAGCCTACCTACTGTTTTCCATAATGGCTATACCAATTTAATTTTCCACGAACAGTGTATAAAGTCTCCCTTTTTTCTACATCTTTGACAAGATTCGTTATTTCTTGCCTGTTTGGTCTTGGTTTTTTCTGGATCATTACCCAGATGATTAGTGATGTTAAGCATCTTTTTATGTGTCTGTTGGCCATCTGTGTGTCTCCTTTGAAAAAATGTCTATTCAGGTCCTCTATTTTTAAAATCAGGGTTTTTTTTGGAAGTTGAGTTGTATGAGTTCTTCGTATGTTTTGTTTGTTTGAAGTAGTTCCATTTGTTTGCTTTTGCTTTTCTTACCCATGCCTGAGGAGACAATGCAAAAATATTGCTAAGACCAATTTCAAACATGTACGTTCCATGTTCTAGAAGTTTTATGGTTTCAGGTCCTATATATAAGTCTTTAATCTACTTCAGACTTATTTTTGTATATGGTATTATAAAACAGTCCAGATGAGATTTTGCACCTATCTGTCCAGTTGTCCCTACATCATTTATTGAAGAGGCTCTTTTCCCCATGGTATATTTTTGCCTCCTTTATCACAGAAGAATTGACCATATAAGTATAGGTTTCTCTCTTGGTTCTTTATTTTATTTTATTTTATTTTATTTTATTTTTTTGCCTTTTTGTTATTTTAGGGCTGCACGCACAGCATGTGGAGGTTCCCAGGCTAGGGGTCTAATCAGAGCTGTAGTCGTCGGCCTGCGCTGCAGTCACAGCAACGCAGGATCAGAGCTTCATCTGCAACCTACACCACAGCTCACGGCAATGCCAGATTGTTAACCCACTGAGCAAGGCCAGGGATCAAACCTGCAACCCCATGGTTCCTAGTCAGATTCGTTAATCACTGAGCCACGATGGAACTCCTTGGTTCTTTATTTTCTTGCATTGATCAATGTATTTGTCTTTGTGTCAGTACCATACTGTTTTGATTACTGTAAATTTGGAGTATAGTTTGAAATCAAGGAGGATGATACCTCCAGCTTTGTTCTTTATTCTCAAGATTGTTTTGGATCTTCAGTGTCCTCTGTGTTTCTTTACAAATTTTAGAAGTATTTGTCCTAGTTCTGTGAAAAATGTCATTAGCATTTTGACAGAAATTGCACTGAATCTGTAGATTTTCTTGGGTAGTATGGTCATATTGACAGTATTAATTTTTCCAATCCATAAGCATGGTATATCTTTCCATTTGTCTGTGTTTTCTTCAGTTTCTTTCAATGTCTTATTGTTCTCCAAGTATAATCTTGTACCTCATTGGCTAGATCTATCCCAGGTATTTTATTCTTTTTGAGGCTACTGTAAATGGGGTTGTTTTCTTAATTTCTCTGATAGTTTGTTATTAGTGTATAGAAATGCAAAAGATTTCTGAATATTGCTTTTGTATCTTGAAATATTAATACATTTATTCATTAGTTCTACTAGCTTTTTGGTGGTGACTTTAGTGTTTTTAATACATAGCATCATCTCATCTGCAAACAATGACACTTTTACTTCTTCCTTTTCAATTTGAATTTCCTTTATGTATTTTTCTTGTCTTCTGTACATAGCTATATAACTATATTTAACAACATATGTGTATATATACATACATATGTATATAATACACACACATGAATATTTTAAGTTGATGATCTCTTACACTCAAATACATTCTATCAACCCTGTATTTCTAGTACACCTCCAATATTTAATGATTTTGACATCATATTTTACATTTTTTTGGTCTATCTTTTAACTACACATTGTGGGTATAGATGATTTTACTATTTTAATCTTTTAGAATTCTTATTAGCTTTATAAATGGTTGACCTTCACTATATGTTTGCCCTTGCCAGTCAGATTTTTTATTTTTCGTTTCATCACTTTCATGTTTCTAGTTGAGGTCTTTTCTTTTCTGCTTAGAGAAGTCCCTTTAACATTTCTTGTAAAGTTGATTTAGTGGTGTCAAACTCTTTTAGCCTTTGCCTGTCCGTAAAAGTTTTTTTCTCCCCTTAAATATATACAATAGTCTTGTCAAGTAGCTTATTTTTGGTTGTAAGTTTTTTTGTTTCATCATTTTGAATATATCATGCCACTACCTTCTGTCTTGCAAAGTTTCTGCTGAAAAGTCAGCAGAGAGATGCATGGGAATTCCTTTCCTTGTAACCAGTTACTTTTCTCTTGTTGCTTTTAAGATTCTTTATTTTTAACTTTTAATTATAATGTATCTTTGTGTGAACTTCTTTAGATTTATTTCATTTATGTCACTCTGTGCTTCTTCAACTTGGATGTCTGTTACCTTTCCTAGGTAAGGGAAGTTTTCAGATATTATTTCTTTAAATAATTTATCTGCCCCTTTCTCTCTCACTTCTTCTGAGCCTGCTATAATGTTAGTACACTTGATGTTATCCTACTGGTCTCTTAACTATCCTCTCATTTAAAACTTTTTTTCTGGAGTTCTCTGGTGGTCTAGTAGTTAAGGATTTGTTGTTGTGACTGCTGTGGCTCAGGTTCAATCCCTGGCCCAGGAATTTCTGCACACCTTGGGCATGGAATGTTATCTAGAACAGATCCCATGCTAGGCCACAAAACAAATGTCTACAAATTTAAGAGGTTAGAAATTATATCAAGTGCTTTTTCTGATAGAAGAGAAAGAATAAAGCCCAGAAAAACAGCTCAGTGATGAGGAGATTATCAGCCTCCCAGAAAGAGACTTTAGACTGTTGAGGCTGAAGATGATGCAAGACATTGGAAATAAACTGGAGGCAAAGATTGATAATTTACAAGAAACACTGAGCAAAGAAATACAAGATGTAAAAATTAAACAAGAAAAGATGCAAAATACAATAGCAGAAATAAAAAATTCATTAGAAGCAGCCAACAGTAGAATACAGGAGGCAGAAGAACGAATCAGCGAGGTGGAAGACAGATTAGTGGAAATCACTAAGGCAGAAGGAAAAGAGATAACAGATTGAAAGGGGACAGAAAAAATATTCAAAGAGACAATAGCCGAAAACTTTCCTAATATGGGAAAGGAACCACTCACTCAAATCCAGGAAGCACAACAAGTAGCATAAAAAATAAACCCAAGGAGAAACACCCCAAGACACATATTAATCAAAATGACCAAAATTAAAGACAAAGAGAAAATATTGAAAGCAGCTAAGGACAAGAAACAAACAATATACAAGGGAACCCTGATAAGGTTATCAGCAGATTCTTCAGCAGAAACTCTGCAGGGAAGAAGGGAGTGGCACGATATACTTAATGTGATGAAAGGGAAAAACTTCCAACCAAGATTGCTTTACCCAGCAAGGCTCTCTTTCAGATTTGAAGGAGAGATCAAAACCTTTACTGATAAGCAAAAGCTAAGAGATTTCTGCAACACTAAACCAGCTTTATAACAAATCCTAAAGGAACTTCTCTAGGCAGAAAAGAAAAGGCCACAACCAGAATCAAAACCACCACAAATGACAAGGCTCACCAGGAAAGGCATATATACGGTAAAGACACTAAATAATCCATGCACAATTATGCTACCAAAACCAGAAATCATGAGAAGAGAGCACAAATGCAGGTCACTGGAGATGCACGTGCAATTAAGAAACCAACAAATTAATACAACCTCATTTATATATAGACTCCTATATCAAAACTTCAGGGTAACCGCAAACCAAAAATCTACAATTGATACACAAACAAATAAGAAAAATCAACTCAAATACAACATTAAAGATAGTCATCTTGTGAGAGGAGACAACAAGAGAATAAGGGAAGAAAAAAGAGCAACAAAAACCCCAAACAGTTAATACAATGGCAATAAGAACATACTTATTAATAATTATCTTAAATGTTAATGGACTGAATGTCCCAACCAAAAGACATAGACTAGCCAAATGGATACAAAAACAAGAACCATATATATGCTGTCTTCAAGTGACCCACTTCACTTCTAGGGACACATACAAATTGAAAGTGAGAGGATGGAAGAAAATATTCCATGCAAACGGGAATCAAAAGAAAGCCAGAGTAGCCATACTCCTATCAACCAAAATAGACTTTAAAATGAAGAACATTTTAAGAGACAAGGAAGGGCACTACATAATGATCAAAGGATCAATCCAAAGAGAAGATATAACCATTTTAAATATCTATGCACCCAACATAGGATCACCACAATATATAAGGCAACTGCTAATAACCTTAAAAGGAGAAATCAACAATAACACCATCATAGTGGGGAATTTTAACACCCCACTTACAGCAATGGACAGGTCATCCAGGCAGAAAATCAATAAGGAAACACAGGCCCTGAACGAAGCATTAGATCAGATGGATTAATAGATATTTATAGGACATTCCATCCAAAAGCAACAGAATACACATTCTTCTCAAGTGCGCATGGAACATTCTCTAAGATTGATCACATCCTGGACTACAAATCAAGCTTCAGTAACTTTAAGAGAATTGAAATCATTTCAAGCATCTTTTCTGACCACAATTCTATATGACTGGAAATCAACAAGAAAAAAATGGCCAAAAATACAAACACGTGGGACTAAACAACATGCTACTAAACAACCAATGGATCACTGAAGAAATCAAAGAGGAAATTAAAAAGTACCTAGAAGCAAATGACAACAAAGATATGACACTCCAAAACCTCTGGGGAGCAGCAAAAGTAGTTCTAAGAGGAAAGTTTATAGCAATACAAGCCTACCTCAGGAAATAAGAAAAAGCTCACATAAACAACCTAACTTTACATGTAAAGCAACTAGAGAGGGAAGAACAGACAAGACCTAAAGTTAGTAGAAGAAAAGAAATCATAAAGATCAGAGCAGAAATCAATGTAATAGAAATGAAGAAAACCATAGAAAAGATCAATAAAACTAAAAGCTGGTTCTTCAAAAAGATCAACAAAATTGATAAACTCTTAGCCAGACTTATCAAGAAAAAAAGAGAGAGGACACAAATCAATAAAATTAGAAATGAAAAAGGAGAAGTAACAACAGACATCACAGAAATACAAAGGATCATAAGAGACCACTATATTGAACTATATGGCCATAAAATGGAAAACCTAGAAGAAATGGACACATTATTAGAAAAGTACAATCTTCCAAGACTAAACCAAGATGAAATAGAAAATATGAATAGACCAATCACAAGCTCTGAAATTGAAACTGTGATTTAAAAACTTCCAACAAACAAAAGTCCAGGACCAGATGGCTTCACAGGTGAAAAAAAAAAAAGAAAAGAAAAAAAATCACAACAAAAAGAATAGGAATAAAGCTAAACAAGGTGGTAAAAGACCTATACTCTGATAACTACAAAACATCAATAAAGGAAATTGAAGATGATACCAAGGAATGAAGGGATAGCTTGTGTTCATGGATTGGAAGAATTAATACGGATAAATGTCCATACTGCTCAAAGCAATCTATAGACTTAATGCACACCTATCAAATTACCCATAGCATTTTTCACAAAGATAAAGAAATCACTCTAAAATTTATATGGAACCAAAAAAGACCCCGAATAAACAAAGCAGTCTTTTTTTCCCACTTTTTTCCTTTTTATGGCCACACTCACAGAATATGGAAATTCCTGGACCAGGGATTGAATCTGAGTTGCAGCTATGACCTATGCCACAGCTGAGGCAATGCCAGATCCTTTAACACACTGTGCTGTGCCAGGGATTAAACCTAGGAACTAGAGCAGCTGCAGTCAGATTCTTAACCCACTGTGCCACAGCAGGAACTCCAACCAAAGCAATCTTGAGAAAAAAGAAACAAAGATGTAGGTATCACATTCCCTGATTTGAGACTATACTACAAAGCTAGAGTAATCAAAACAGTATGGTATTGGCACATACACAGATACATAGATAGATAGAACAGAATAGAGAGTCCAGAAATAAACTCATACACATACGGTCAATTGTGTGATAAAGAAGGCAAAAATATACCATGGGAAAAAAGACTCTTTGATAAGTGATGCTGGGAAAATTGGACAACTACATAGAAAAGAATGACTTTAGAACATTTTCTCATACCATATACAAAAGTAAAGTCAAAATAAAGACCTAAATGTAAATCCAGAAACTATGGAACTTCCAGAAGAGAACATAGGCAGAACACCCTTTGACATGAGTCATAGCAACGTTTTTTTTGGATCTGTCTCTTAAGGCAAAGGAAACAAAAGCAAAATTAAACACATGGTGCCTACCTAATTAAATTTAAAAGCTTTTGCACAGCAAAGCAAAACCATCAATAAAACAAAAGGACAAACTATTGAGTGGGAGAAAATATTTGGAAATGATATGACAGTCAGGGTTTAATATAAAATATAAAAGCAGCTCATAATAGCTCAATATCAAAAAAAACTAATATAAAAAGGGGCAGAAGATCTGAATAGATATTTTTCCAAAAAAAAGACATACAGGTGGTGAAGAGACACATAAAAAGATGCTCAATATCACTAATCATCAGGGAAATACAAATAAAATAACAAGGTGATATCACCTCATACTGTAATAATGGCTATTGTCCAAAAGATCACAAATAACAAATGTTGATAAAGATGTGGAGAAAAGGGAAGTCTGGTGCACTGTTGGTGGGAATGTAAACTAGTGCAGCCATTTTGGAAAACAGTATGGTGTTTTTTTTTCCTCAAAAGACTAAAAATAGAACTACCAAATGACCCAGCAAGTTAATTCCTGGGCATATATCCCAAGACAATTAAAACATTAATTTGAAAAGATACGTGCACATCAACGTTCATTGCATGATTATTTATAATAGCCAAGGTATAGAAGCATCCAACAACAGATGAATGAATAAAAAAGATGTATTACATACACACAATGGAATATATCACTGAGCCACAAAGGTGAATGAGATTTTGCCATTTGCAATAACACGATGGGGCTTGAGGGTATTATCCTTAGTGAAATAAGTGAGACAGAGAAAGATAAATACCATATGTTGTCATTGACATATACTATCTAAAAATCTAAAAAATAAAACAAATTAATATAAAAAAACAGAAACAGACTCACAGATGAATAGAATAAACTAATGGATATTGGTAGGAAGAAGAATGGTGGAGGGGAAGGATGGAGGATGAGTCTGAGGTACAAAACTATGCATTAAATAAGACAGAAGTACATATTTCACAGCACAGAGAACATAACCAATATTTTATAACTTTAAAATGGAGTATAATCTATAAAAATATTTAATCATTAGGTTGCATACCTGAGACTAATATAATATTATAAATCAACTATTTTAATAATTAATTAATTAAATGTATAATTATTTAAATGTCTTTTTCAAGATTTTCATTTTTTCCATTATAGTTGGTTTACAGTATTCTGTCAGTTTCTACTGTACAGCAAAGTGGCCCAGTCACATACATAATTTTTCTCATATTAATTGTGCTTGCCAGTACCAATGTGCTGGTAGAACAAGTTCCCCAAAATGGAGTACAATCAACTCCAACATCTTTATCCCCAAACAGATCTCAGTTGCTCCTTTCTTCTTCAAGAAGCTCTTCAAAATCAACAAGTAGGTATGACCCAGTCTACTTTCAAACGACTACTTCTCTGCTGGTACTCAGAGCACGTGAGATTTTGTGCACACCATTTAAGATTGAAGTCTCTGTTTCCCATAGACCTTCAGTCCTCCCACACACAAGCCCCACTGTCTTTCAAAACCAGGTGTTCTGAGGCTTGTCTTCCCAATGCAAGGCCTCTTCATAACTTTCATACCCTGGGGAGAACCTCTGCAATTGTGATTATCCTCCCACTTGCAGATCATGTTCCTAGGGGTGTGGTTTTTACTATATCACATCTCCACCCTTCCTACCCGTTTTTGTTGTTCCTTCTTTATGTCTTTAATTATGGAAAACTTTTCTGCTAATCTTCAGGTCATTCCCATAGATAGTTGCTCTGTAAATAGTTCTGTAATTTTGGTGTGGTGGTGGGAGGAGGTGAGCTCAGGGTCTTCTTACTCTGCCATCTTGGCCATACTTCTCTCTTCTCTCAATTGTTTAATGTCTATTAATTGAAGGAAACCCACGAAATATGAAAACCTTAGGCTTTGTACTCACACAGAGAACATTCTGGTATGTGATCTTTTTTTTCTCTCTCTTTCAAAAAGTCATTCACACTGCCATTCCAGAGTCATCTTTACATGCCATTGTTAAGCTAGCACACTCTAATTAAGTGAGAGCCTAATGATCACTTAAAGCACACAAAAAAAAATCCTGGCAGAAGTTAGAGATTTGGTTTGTCCAAGTACAAATCACTTTATATTAATGCTATAGAGAGAACATATTTCTTCCTCTTGGCAACATTTTTCTCATAAGTAGATGACTATTACCTTGTGGTCTTGTAGCAAAGTGCTCCATTATCAGACATATCAACTGCCACTTTGAACAGGTTTTAAATGCCTGAAGCTCTAAAATCTGATAAGAAAAATCAGTGCTGATTTTAACTTTTCAAAGTTTCCTGACCCTCCAGGTGACAGATATCCTTATCACAGTTTTTTTTTCCTAAGTAAAATCAAAAAGCAGACCAGCTAGAGTGGCAAAGTGAGGTGATTTGTATTAAAGTTCTTGTTCCTGACATGCTGATTTGGTCTTTTACGTTGTTTGAATGTACATAAGAATTCTATTTTTCAGTTTCCTCTTTGTTCTATAAAGGAATTAAATGCACTTTTCCAAATTTAATCCTATGTGTTTAACCTATAAAAACTCAAATTTGAATTTTCTAAGCCTCAGTATATAAAGACAATTAGTTAAACATTCAACAGATGTTTTTGGTTGTTCATGCATTGTGTATAGACACTGTAATAAGACTTGAAGCTATAATAGTGAATAAAGTAATAGACTCTGCCCTTACGCTTACTGACCTTACAGTAGAGTGGAGAAGACAGATATTATCAAGCCAAAGATGGTTTCCAGGGAAATTTAAAACTTTGTGTTGCTAAGGAAAGTAATAGTAGATGCTGAAACAAACCCCAAATTCTTGGCAATTTAATGTTAGTGATTTTACTCTTGCTCAACATACAGTCAAATGAAAGTCCCAGGCACCTTCAGCCAAGGCCTCAGCCCTATTCAAAGTTCTCTGAACTCGTTCCAGTCAGAGGGATGGAGAAATAGAACAAGATTCGTTTATGGTTGGAGTTCCCATAGTGCTCAGTGGGTTAAGAACTGACTAATATCAGTAAGGATACAATCCCTGGCCTTGCTCAATGGGTTAAAGATCTGGTATAGCTACAAGCTGTGGCATAGGTCACAGATGCAGCTTGGGTCTGATGTTGGAACTGCCATTGCTGTGGCTGTGGTGTAGGCTGGCAGTTGCAGCTGCAATTAGACCCCTAGCCTGAAAACTTCCATATGCCACAGATGTGGCCCTAAAAAGACAAAGAAAAAAAATGGTTTGCTTATGGCAGAGTTTTATGGATAAGTCCTGACAGTGGCATATCATCTCTACCACATTTTATTTATCTACATGGTCACACCTAAATGCAAGGGAGGCTAGGATTGTAGAGGATGAAGAGGAAAACCTGGGTACTGGTGAGCACAAATAGTGCCCACCCACACCCAAAGGGCAAGTAGCAACTAAAAATGAAAGTTGAAGGGGAAGAGGAGTGAAAGAGAGGTAATGAAGAACGTTACAGGTCAAGAGAACATAAAATAGGAAACCCAGAAGTGAGAGATAATGGCAGGTGGGACTTGAAAGTTGTCCATTGGGACTGGAATATGGAATTCAAATTGGTGAAGTTAATGAGAGGCAGGCCATGAATATCTTGGCACACCATTTTAAGAAATATGGACTTTATCCCAAGAAAAGTTGGGCTCCATTAAACATGTTAACCAGGGAAGTGCAATGATGAGGTTAAATATTTAGAAAAACCATAATGCCTGCAGTGTGAAAAAGAAATTGGAAGAAATGAAAGAGAGCAAGACTGGAAGCCAGCTAAGAAGCTATTTCAATAATCCAGGTGATAGTCTCTAAACTAGGATAATGTGACTAACAGGCCTAGAAAAAAATGTGCATTGGTTTGGGAGATATTTCAAAGGCAGAACTGAAATAATATGGCTTCTAATGAGATGTGGGTTGCATGTGGGATCAATGTGTAATGCTTCAGATATTTTTATGTATTTTATCTAGGAATACGTATTCATCTAGGTAGGCTGAAGCTAACACTCCTAGTTCATATAACAACCATTTATCAATCTTGGAATGAAATAAGGATATTTCCAACACAAAAAGCCTAAACTGGCTTTACTCTAGTCATCACGATTTTGTTCTCTGCAACTAGAATAACCCTGTGTGTCCCTCACACTAATATATTTCATTTAGAATTATAAACACAGTTAAAGACTTTACTTCTCATGCAAGGCCACTTGCCTGAAATCATTACATAAATCAATAACCAAGTTGAATTAAGAAGTTTCCAATTGACTCTGGGCATCTAATATCTCATATTTTTCTCATTTTATAGATTTCTAAAAATTACGGGATTGCTCAAACTGAAATAATTTTCTGCTTCATCACAAAATAGGATATAGCTTGGTTTGGAGTAAATTTTAATTTTGTCACTGGCCAAAGAAGTCAGGGACATCTTAGTCAGACAAGAGGAGATGCCTGGAGGCTTGCTGTGAAAAGGCCTTTCCAGCATATTTCAGGACATATTTGTTTAGCAGAATCCTAGCCTGCATTCTGGGACCAATCACCTGAAGACATTCTGTCTTTGCAATATCAAATCCTAAGAACACTGCTTGCCAAGACTCACACTGCTGTCCACCTGGCTAGGCCTGACCACTTTAAGAACTGAAATAGTGGGCAGAAGGTCCTGGCTGATATTGTGGAAATTAGGCCATGCCCATGCCCACATGGGCTGGCTGTGCCCACAGCATATAGAAGTTCCCAGGCCAGAGACCAAACCGAAGCCACAGCAGCGACAATGCCAGATCCTTAACTTACTGTCCCGCCAGGAAACTCCAGAATATAATTTTTTTTTTTTTTTTTTTTTTTTTTGCTTCAGTGTGCAGTAGCTTGTTGTGGGATCTCAGTTCCCAGACCAGGGATTGAACCTTGGCTGCAGGAGTGAAAGCACTGTGTCCTAACTACTAGACCACTAGGGAACTAAACTCATCTTTAGAAGTAACTGCTTATAGGATTCTGAAGTCCCCTTGTGTGTCCCTTATTTTGCTCCTGATCAGTGATCCTGAGTGACATTACACTTTAATGACTCTATTTCTTCAGTCCTCCCTCCTCCAGACACATCGAGCACTCTCCTAGTTCCTCATAAATGCCACTTATTTCCTTGTGCATCATGTGTATTCTGACCTTCAACCTTCAGAATGTGGCATCTGGGTCCTCCCCAGGAGGAAGATGTGTATTTCTTTCAGGTACTCCACTTCCATCCTGGAACTTCCTCCAACCTTCTGGAGAGCCTCTTCCTTACAACTGCTATTCTGACTTTACTCCAGACATCACGATTTTGCTCTCTGCCACTGGAATTACCCACTGGATCCCATCTGTTCCTCCAAGAGTGATACCACTTGCTTTCCAAATGTGATCATAGAGCTGGCTCCATATTTCTTTTTGAATTTTGGATTTAAGAAATTCACAAATTTCCTTTGTGGCTCAGTGGTTAAGGAACCTGACTGGCATCCATGAGGACACAGGTTCGATCCCTGGCCTTGCTCAGTGGGTTAGGGATCCGGCGTTGCTGTGGCTGTGGCGTAGGCTGGCAGCTGTAGCTCTAAGAACCATGAGGTTGCGGGTTCAATCCCTGGCCTTGCTCAGTGGGTTAAGGATCCAGTGTTGCCGTGAGCTGTGCTGTAGGTCGCAGACGCGGCTTGGATCCTGCTTTGCTGTTGCTGTGGCGAAGGCCGGCAGCTACAGCTCCTGTTCGACCCCTAGCCTGGGAACCTCCATATGCCGCGGGTGCGGCCCTAAAAAACAAAAACAAACAATCAAACAAAAAATTATTTGGAGTTCCTGTCATGGAGCAGTGGTTAACAAATCTGACTAGGAACAGTGAGGTTGGGGGTTCCACACCTGGCCTTGCTCAGTGGGTTAAGGATCTGGCATTACCGTGAGCTGTGGTGTAGGTCGCAGACGCGACTTGGATCCCACGTTGCTGTGGCTGTGGCGTAGGCGGTGGGCTACAGCTCTGATTAGACCCCTAGCCTGGGAACCTCCATATGCCCCGAGTGCGGCCTTAAAAAGACAACACCAAAGATTTCCAGCCACACACTAGAAGCTAGGATGCATGTAACAGAGTCTCACTCACAAGTCTCAGAAGGAAGTAACTGTGCTGACACCTTGATATCAAACTTCTAGTCTCTGGAACTGTGAGAGAATAAATTTCTGTTGTTTAAGCCACCTTGTTGGTGGTACTTTGTTGCAGCAGCCCTAGCACACTAACGTATAAGCTTCAGAGAATGGAGATGTGGAGAAAAATGACAAGAAGCTCAGCCAATTATGTAATTATGAAATAGGAAATGAACCTAAACAGGAACAGTTAGAACAGACTCTAGGGTTAGAGAGGGGCCATCAACAAACCTGAATTGACCTCAAATCAGTGAGTTGGGTAAGACTTACTCCAAGACCTGGGAGGAAGCAGAACCTCCAGGTAGATTTGGGAAGGAGAAGCCACCTGGGTAAGGGGAATCTGGGGACAATCAGGTGCACTGTCAGTAAGAAACGCTGCCCCGTGACCAGTGCATTCTTCTTACAAGAGCTTGGCCGATGTATTTATTGATTCTCTGTGGTTACCTGGCCTACAAATGAAGGTTGCTGAAAGGTTTTTGTGTATTCACTTGTTTTAAATGGTTACTCAAGGAAGTTCATTCAATACCTCTCTCTAATCACATTGTGAAAGTAGCAACAGAGTATGTGAGAGAACAGTGGAAAAAGGAACTTGTCTCTCTTCTTTATGATGCTTTCTCTTTTTTATCCATGAAGGATTCCTTTTTTTAAAAAAGCAAAACTGCAGTACACTTCCTACATATAAAAATGTACTCGGTCACCCTGGTCACGATGGAATTGTACATTTTATTATGGACAGTATTTGTGAAATTTTGTCATGAGAATTTCATTTCTTCTTAAAATTATCCATGTAAGAAATTCATTTTACCATTCTGCTGTGGGGGTAATAAAGAAAAACATAAATAATTGGTTAATTGGCATGTAAATGCCAACCAACAGCATGTCCCAATATAGGGATGAGTCCCACACAGTTAAATGTAAACAAATTTCTAATCCTACAGGCTTCATTTTACCACTAAGATCAAGCAGGTGATTTATGCAATAACACCAGGTAAAGGGAACTTCTATGGCAATGTTTATAGGCTAGGAAAATATGCTAATATTGTTAAAATATAGTATAGGATTCTCATTCATGTATACATAAACTCTCATTTGCCAATGGTGATCTTTCAATTCCTTGGTGGCTCAGGAAAAGCCATATTCCAATTACTATATCTTTAGATTTATTTTTAAATTTTTTTTGCCTTTTTTTAGGACCACACCTGTAGCACATGGAAGTTCCCAGGCTAGGGGTCTGTAGCACTGGCCTATGCCAGAGCCACAGCAAGGTAGGATCCAAGCCGTATCTGTGACCTACACCTCAGCTCACTGGCAATGCCAGATCCTTAACCTACTGAACGAAGCCAGGGAACGAACCCACATCCACATGGTTGCTAGTTGGGTTCGTTAACCGCAGAGCCACAATGGGAACTCCTATTGTATTTTTTTAGATTCCACATATACGTGATATTATATAATATTTCTTTCTCTGACTTATTTCACTTAGCGTAATATCCTCCAAGTCCATACATGTTGTTGCAGACGTCAAAATTTTATTCTTTTATGGCTTAATATCATTCTATTATATATACACATCACATCTTCTTTACCCATTCATCTGTCGATAGACACTTAGGTTATTTCCATTCCTTGGCAATTTTAAATAATGCTGCTATGAACATTGGGATGCATGTATCTTTTTGAATTACTGTTTTGTCATATATATATAAATATATATATATATATTTCTCCAGGAGTGGATTTGCTAGGTCATATGGTGGTTCTATTTTACCTTCATACTGTTCGCCACCAATTTACATTCCCACCAACAGTGTACAACGGTTGATTTTTCTCCTCACTGTTGCCAACATATACTATCTTTTTTTAATGATAGCTATTCTGACACGTGTAAGGTAATATCTCACTGTGGTTTTGATTTTCATTTCCCTGATGATTAGTAGTGATGACCATCTTTTCACATTCTTGTGGGACATCTGCATTTCCTCTTTGGAAAAATGTCTGTTCAGTTCTTCTGCCCTTTCCTTTTTTTCTTGGCTTTTGGGGCCACACCTGTGGCATATAGAGGTTCCCGGGCCAGGGGTCCAATCGGAACTGTAGCCTCCAGACTACACCAGAGCCACAGGAACGCTGGATCCAAGCTGCATCTGCCACCTGTGCCGCAGCTCATGGCAATGCTGGATCCTTAACCCGCAGAGTGAGGCCAGGGATCAAACACGCATCCTCATGGATGTTAGCTGGGTTTGTAAACCACTGAGCCACGGGAACTCTCTTCTGCCCATTTTTAAACTGAGCTTGTTCTTCTGATGTTGAGTTGTCTGAGCTGTTTATACCTGCTGGATATTAATCCCTATCAGGCACGTCATTCACAGATATTTTCTAACAGGTCATTTCATTGTTTTAAATCTTTTTTTTTTTTCCTTTTGGCCATGCACACCATGGCATGCAGAAGTTCTGGGCCAGGGATTGGACCTGAGCTACAGCAGTGACAACACCAGGTCCTTAACCTACTGAGCCACCAGGGAACACGAAGGGGTCATTTTAAGCCTCTGTAACTAGATTAAGCGAGACTGGGTGCCTTCTGCTTTCAGCTGTCATTGCCCCGGTTCCAGAATGAAAAACTTTCCTTGTTCCCATTACAAAAACCTTCAAAATCTTACCTTTCAGATGAGACCCCAATTCCCCACAAGCTAAGGTGTGGATAAAAGTATAATCATATTCTATGAAACATGGCATATATTTAAAGTTTAAAACAAATTACTTCTCCCAACAGAGATGTTTCTTTACACTACTCTTTATTACCATCTGAGGTAATAATCAGAATGCCAAATTTGTAGTTAGGATACCCAAGTCTGAATCCCAAATCCATCATTTGGTGGTTGCTTCACTCAGAACAAAGAATGTAACTTTGCTGAGCTTCAGTGTTCTCATCTGAAATGGTGACAATGATGTCCCCCATCACTTGCCTCATCATAATGTTCTACCAAAAAGATAACACAACAGTTTTATATTTACAAAATTCCAAACAAATACGAGCTATTAGATTACTGTTGCCTGTGAGCCACCCTAAAGATTTTTAGAGGAAGACAGAGGAAAAACAAACAAATATACAAATATTTAACTCAAATAAAACTCACTTTTAGTATGGCATCACTTTAAAAAAAAATTGTTCAACAACCAAAAGAAAAATTATAGTAATAATAATTAAAAAGCAACTCAAATCTTTACAGAACTCTCTCAAAAACATCAATTTTATCCTAACACATAGCAAAATTTCTTAAAATCTTCTCTCTCCGTCTAGCTTTCTCTACCTTTCAACTTCCTCAATTCTATCTGTCTCCAAACTACTTTCAAAACTTAAACTAAGTCTTTTCCCCAAACCAGCCATTCTGGCTCATATTCTTTTCACTTTGCGGGCCTTTTATGTTATTCTTCCAAAAACCATCTTCTCTTAAGATGAGAGATGTAGAGCAAGCCCTCTCTTAGCTCATAAAGTCAGATAGTAAACACATAATTCTCTCAAGATCAAAAGAGAAGTTCTGGATAATACGTGTTAGTTTTTCCTGTCACAATAAATATTACATTTATTAGCATCACATTTGCCAAAATAGAGTAAAACATATTTTCGAGCGTCTCCTCAAGAGCACTGTTTATGGATAAGTTGTCATGTGGCTCTCCTTTTGTCTATGGGCACCATTCTATCTGCATTTATTATTTATTTTGACCAATTGTTCTTTTAGGTCTCAGAACTTTTGGGGCAGCCAAAGTTCTGGTAGCTTATTTAGATCACTCAAATGCACTATATTTATTAACTCTGTCTGGAAGTGAGATCACAAATCACATGGCTTAATTCCTGCCACCCCTCTCTTCCACCCTCATGGTAACATCACCAATGGATTACAGCGTTTTTTGTCTCCACTGAGCTCAACATGCTACTTCAGAACAATTGTCCTCAAATATAAGTGTGCATCAGGATCATCTGGAGGACTTATCAAACTCAAGATTACCTCAGAGTTTCTGGTGAAATAGGTCTCTGGTATGGACTGAGAATTTGCATTTCTAACAAGTTTCCAGATGATGCTGATGTTGCTGATTGGTGGATCACCTTGTGAGAAACACTTTTTCAGTCACTTACTACCTGAACACAGCTGACTCCTAAGATGGACCCTATTTGCTATTGCTTGTTAGATATTTTATCTCCATGGATCTTCAGAAAACAGGTAATAGCCATCCAGAGCAGATGAGAACCCTTAGCAGTTCATATTATAGGTGTCCTAGAAAAGCTCTCCTACCTTTGATTCACAAAACTTCTGGTTTCTCCTTCCAAGATGCTTCTACTCAGTATCATGTGTCCACCATCACAAGTCCTTTGTCTTGGACTTAGATCCAGCTTTTTGTACCTACACCTTTGG
This sequence comes from Catagonus wagneri, assembly GCA_004024745.2. Taxonomy (NCBI): domain Eukaryota; kingdom Metazoa; phylum Chordata; class Mammalia; order Artiodactyla; family Tayassuidae; genus Catagonus; species Catagonus wagneri. The sequence continues at coordinate 57,581,437 of PVHT021183693.1, forward strand.
ATTTAATGAAGTATCAAGTTAATCTCCAATCTCACTTTTGATAAGAACAAAGCAGTGAAGGGGCATCTGCTTACCTTAGAAGATAATTTGAATAGAATTCACAAAGTTTCCTAATGGGGTATCAGGGTGAGGAGACAGTACAAAGAGGATCCATATTGACTAAGAAAAGTTTTGCTTGATTTTGCTTGCTTCTGTCCTATCAAGCATTCACTGTGGAAAGCAAACTAAATTGTTAAAATTTAGAAAACTAAAATGATTTTCTTGGGGGGAGGAAGGAAGTGAAGGGAAACACAGAGGAAATACTAAAGAAGCAATTAATGTCTTCTCTCTGATAAGCTGCAAATAGATAGTTCAGGGCTTTTAACACTGCTCTCAAGCATAAATGCACCTTGAGGTATAACCACCCACACAGATACATGTACACAAAGAATGATCTTTAGAAACAACAACAACATACAGTTAAATACACAAGGGAACTAACACCTAGTGAGTGCCCACTTTGTGCCAGGCTGCTGAACAGACACAATTCCATTAGAGATCAGACATAAATGACAACTGACCTGCTAAACTGATGTAAACATCTACTGAATACAATTAAATAATCACCCAATGGTTCCCATTTGGCATACTTGGGTAGCCAAATCTCACACACAGTGTGATGCAGAGATGATTCAACAAATACTTACTGAGTACCAAATTGGCAAACACTAGTGTATAATACCAAAAAAAAAAAAAATCTTGGCTTTACAGAGTCTTTCTCCAACTGGAGGAGACAGACAGTAAGCAAGAAAAGTAGTAAATAAGCAAATTGGAAATGCTATAAAATTGAGTTGTGATGATTTTTGTACACCCATAATTGTAATAAAATTCATTAATGGGAAAAAAATAAAAAATAAACAAATTGCATAATATGTAAGAAGGTGATGGGTACAATGGAGTAAAGAAAACAAGCCTAGCAGGACACAGGAGACCAAGAGCTCTGGAGAATGAGGACGAGTTGCAGCTTTAAATAAGTCCAGAGGATAGATCTCATTGAGAGAGTGACATTTGAGCCAAGATTTGAAGGAAGAGTTCCAACATTGGTAACTTTCTTGGGTAATTTCTACCTTCGTTACCTTTTGTTCACCTTGCTGAATTTAGTGATGGCACCAGTGAATCTCTGTCGGCCTGGAATGCATGTTGGTTCACCATGGATCTGGAACAGTAAGACTGATTTATATACTTACAAGCTCCAGGAAGAAACAGGTCTGGTATTTGTGTAAGTGAAGCATTTGTTGCTTCCCCATCCAGACCTTTACATTTTCAAACTACTGTTTCTCCACACTGTTGACTTATGCTGGTTTGATATATTCTTTTCCATTTTATTATTATAAATAATAATAATAGCCAAAGAAATCTGTTGGGTATTAAGCTAGGTATCAAACTTAGTATCGAGCACTATATATATATATAGTATCTCATTTAATTCTTACAACAATTCCATGAGATAGAGAATGTTATTACTCCCATTTTACAGATAAGACAACTGAGGCTTAGGGATGTTAAATAACTTACTCAAAATCACACAAGTGGTAAGTGCCAGAGTCTGGATTCAAGTCTGATTCCAGAGTCATTTTAGCTTCTGTTTAGCTAAATTTAGTACTGAATTAAACATATCCTTCAATAGAAACTCTACAATGCAATAGGTTGTTTTAGGGCATTGCTCCAGCCATCTTAGGTAATTCACAAAAAGAATGTGACATTTGTTCAAACAGTGCTTCTGTTTGATCCAGTTTTGTGGTTTTGCAAATTTTATTTAGCAGTAGAATCCTCTACTAAACAAGATCTTACAATAGAAGACTGAATCAGTCATGGTCCTAGCTTGGAAAATTCAAACATAGATGGAAAACTGAATAAGGATGAGTGAAGAAGGTTTTATGAAGGGACTATTCACAAAAGCTGGGTGGGGATGAAGAGAAATCAGCAAGGGATGGTAAAAACATCACAGGGCTAGCCACAGTGGGATGGCATGGCCAGCCCCAGGCTGAATGGGCAAAGGAGTGGGCAGAGTGGTTATAAGAACCTGGCAAGAACTGTAGCTATAGGAAGGTACCACCTGGTAGGAGCTGTGGGCTTTGGCAGAGGAATGTAGCCATTGCCAAGTCACAACCTAGAAGGGAAGGAGTCACTGGAATAAATACCCTTGATTCTCTCTCCTGTGCCCTCCAGCCTTCTGCTGCTCCTCCCACTGGCTTAGCCATGCTAGAGGGCAAGGATGCTGAAATGATGCAGTCCAGAAAACAAGCTTCCTGGGGATGGAGAAGGGCAGAGAATGGATTTAAACAGGCAAATAGAGACTATCCAGCGCAAAACCAAATATGCAAACTCACAAAGCAGGATTTCTCTTGTTGAATTGGAGTGGGGGTGGGGTTCTGAGTTAGCCAGCTTGCCTTGCTCTGCTCTCACTCACAATGACTGCAGTGATCTCTAGGGAAACTTCCTCGAAACCTATTGCTCTGGTCTACTCCTTATGTTATAAGTATCTAATCACAATCAACAAGAGGTCTGTGTGCTTTGCACAAATACACTATACATGTAGATAAGATAACATGGACTTACCACAGGGCAGTGCAAGGCAGCAGATATGTCCCTGAACAATCAGGTGCCCAGGCTCTGAAAAGAATCATTTGTATGCCCACATGATCATACTGACGGGACTCTGAATGTGGAGACCTAAATGAAATGTCTACAGGATGTATATACAATTCCAGGTGAGAGTGATATACCCCTGGATGGCTTTGGCTTTAAGGGATAAGGTACTTCCTTTGAGTAGCCTCATCTATTATTAAGTAGAACCCTCCCAAAGGGATTCACATTTAAGTTTCATTGTCCATCAGATTAGAGAGAGGACTTTATATCCAAATACACTGAAATAAGTAGTTGTTCGCAAGGACAAATAAGGAGGTGAACAGGAGGGGAGATGGGATAAAAGCACAGGGTTGTTGGGACAAGGGCTATGTTAACATAACAACTGATGAATCAGAAAAGTGACCACAGAGTGCCCATCACGAAACGCAAAACCTAACGCTGTTACTGGCAGCTGAGAAGCAATACCCTCCAAATGTGCTCTGAAGTCTGAATTACAGCCTGGCCTCCTCAGCGGGGGCTGCTGCAGGTCCGTCAGTCATTGGGCAGAGCTGCTGAGCACACCCTCTGCTGCTATGCAGAGAAGTCTGACTAGGGAAGCCAAAACTAGGATGGAGATGGGCGGGGGTGGAGAGGCGCCGGCACACAGGAGCCAGACAGCCAGATATTTTGTCACTGGTGCTGCCACTTAAATCTCTTGGTTCACTAGAGAGAGGTTTTTTTTGGGGGGGTGGGGGGAAAGGGGGATTGCTTTTAATCCCAGTAGCTACAGTGGCCTTCACGGGAACAAAAATAAGCTGAGTGGAGGAGAAAAATCACAGCTGTTCTTTCCTTTCTGAGGAGTCTCCAGATCTCTTCTTTTATTACGTGTTGGTGCAGCTGCCCAACCAAGAAGAGCACAGGTTACGTTTTCGACAGGCATGCGCTAGAGAACAAGCCTATCCTGACCCTATATCCCCTCCATGCTACTGCCCCTGGCCCTGCCCCCTCACTGCGTGTCTCTCCTCTAGATTGGAGAGCTTTATATTACTTATATAAAACATCTGTCACACAGGAAATAGACCAACTCATTTTACACATATTATCACATTTAGTCCTCAAAGTAACATTATGAAGTAGGTACTGTGATCACCATATTCAGATGGGGACTGTAGGATTTGGGGACTTCAAGAAAATCAGTAAAGAAATCTCAGGGTTGGGGTTCCCACTGTGGTGCAGTGGAAATGAATCTGACTAGGAACCATGAGGTTTGCGGGTTGGATCCCTGGCCTCGCTCAGTGGGTTAAAGATCCAGCGTTGCCGTGAGCTGTGGTGTAGGTCACAGACGTGGCTCAGATCCTGTGTTGCTGAGGCTTTTGGCTTAGGCCAGCAGCTACAGCTCATATTAGACCCCTAGCCTGGGATCTTCCATATGCTGCCAGTGCGGCCCTAAAAAGACAAAAGATAAAGATAGCTAGCTAGCTAGCTGGCAGGCTGCAGTTTGAGCCTCAGTAGCCTGATTCAGTATCTGTGCACTTAATCACTAGACCATTGTATCTTATCCTTACATGGACAAAGGCTTTGCTTCTTCTGTTCTCTGAGCCAGCTTGACCTCCATGTGTCTGACTACAGACTCAATCTTTGATTTCCAATTATTTCCTTTGTCACAGCTGCTGAGGCGAGAAGGACAGGTCCACCTCACCTGGCTTCTCTCTCCTAACGAGAGCCAGTTGGAAGGTCACCCCGAGGGGCAGCAGGTCCTGGGTCAGTAAGGGAAGAAGCATCCAGGCCTCTTCCTGCAGGGCCAGACCTAATCAGCCTAGAATTCCATTTTCAGATCCTAATGCAGAACCCTGCCAGAAGTGTTCCACTGAGTCCAGAGGCCTCCGCAAACTCTCTCAGAAGGAAGAGGAAGCTGGGCCGTTAGCCTGAATCTATGGCAATGCCTATAGAAAGCAACACTCACATGGCAGAACTGAGTCAGAGAGAGGAAGAAAATGAATCATACCCCCAAATCACCCCACCAAGTATTTTCGGAGAATTAAGAATGATTTCAATACTCACATACAGGAATTGGATTATAATTCAGAACTCTACTAAAATTTTTCTTGATTAAAGTAATATGTAGGTTTAAATAAAGTCTTTCAGTGGGTTATTCATAACACTTAAAATTGCTGCAGAGTATGAAAAATTCAGGCATCCATTTAGAGTCTCTTGAAAAAAAATAGACTGTATTCATGTTTCACACGTACATTTTAGTATTTATAGGAATAGATTTTAAATTGTTTACTGTTTTTGTATATCATGGAACATCATGCTTCAATTCTATATCTTCTACCTTCTTTCTTTTCTAAGTAATACTCCATCCAGTATTTTGGTATATTTGGCATAGGCATACATGCATATATGCATGAATTTGTACTCATATATAAATGAAAATATTATCTTAAAAAGATTGAAAAGAAAGTTTACATGAATTGTGGAAGCAGTTTTTATCACTTATGTTTTTTTTCCTCCACTCTGCCCCTTCTGTATGGTAGACCTTCTCCTCTGCTGTAAAGAATAAAAGGATGGGGCCAGGGGGAGGGAGTGTGAGGGACTGGGAGTTTGGGGTTAGTAGATGCAAACTGTTACATTTAGAATGGATAAGCAATGAGGATAAGCAACTATATAGCACAGGGAACTATATCCAGTCTCTTAGGATAGACCATGATGGAAGATAATACAAGAAAGGGAATATATACATATATATACATATGTGTATATCTATATATAATATGTATCTGGATCACTTTGCTGAACAGCAGAAATTGGAACAACACTGTAAATCAACTTAAATTTTTTTAAAGTTAAAAAAAGAATAAAAGGAGAAGAATAAAAAGAATAAAAGAATAATAAATTACATACATTTTGGTGTATATCAGTGGTTACTTACGGTTTTAGTCTCTAAAGCTTAATCTCAGCCTTAGAAATGATGTATCCTTTGTACTAGGGCACATCTGGTGACAGGGCAGAGAAATCTACTTAAAATGACTCTAATAAAGGGGGATATGGAATTTATTAAAAAGATACAGGTTTCCTACAAGAAAAAAGAAACCTCCCAAGAACCAAATCGAGAAACCTCAGCAAGTCATTCTCCGTTTTCAATCTAGGATTCCAACATAAACTGTATTCAGCTGCTGATGCCCTCAACTTCTAGGCTCCTTGGTTCTAAATGAGGGGGTGGGGAGGAAGAGAGAAACAGAGGCTAGTCAGCCTGTCCTACACACTGGCTCTCTTTGAATCAGTTGACAGCTTCTCCTGTGGTCACTCTAGCCAGGGTGGGACAGGTTTACTTGCTACCAACAGAGCCAGCAGGGCTATACTGCAGAATCTCTCAATAGGTGATAGATCCAAGTGGATGTGAGTGCATGTCTGAAGTTGAATGGGAGCAGAGAGGGAGAAAAAGTGAAAAATATTTCTAATATACTCATTGAGGGAAATCTAAAATGGATGAAAACTATCTTTATTCAAGGCTTTTGAAAGGTTCATATGTTTTGTTTAAACCCTAGGTTTCTATAAGGACATTTCTAGGATGTGCTTATTTTAAAGGTTAGTCACACACTGTTCTCTAGCTCCTAAACTGCACCGAGCCCTAGGGCATCTGATCCCGAAAAAATGGTGCATAACAGCAGTATGCAATTTACCAGTAGACTGTGCCCTAAGAATTTACTGGTGTATTAGTTTTCTCAGGCTGCCACAATACACAACATGTGACATAGACTGGGTGGCTTGAACTACAGAAATTTATTTCCTCACAATTTTAGAGGCTAGAAGTATGAGATCAAGGTGTTATCAGAGTTGGTTTCCTATTGCCTTTCTCCTAAGCTGGCAGATGGTTATCTCCCTGTATTTCCACATGGTCTTCCTTCTGTGTGTGTGTATGTCTGTGTCCCAATGTCCTCTTCTTATAAGGACACCAGTCACATTGGTTAGGGCCTAACCTAATAACCTCATTTAATTTACTTACCACTTTAAAGACCCTATCTCCTAACACAGTCACATTCTGAAGTACTGAGAGAAGTTAGAACTTCAACATGTGAATATTGGGGTGCACACAATACAGCCTATAACAACAGGGACGTCTATCATTTGTAACTAAGCATAGAGGACACATTTTGTCATCTCTCGCTCGGAGTGTTACTCCCTACCCAGTATTGCCATTTTGCTGCACTGTGATACATCTGTCAGAAACCACCAGACGGAACCTTTCTTAAACTGGATTGATCCTTTTCCAAATGACTAATCTGACTTCGTCATTTCCTGTCTGGAGGACTTCTTTGGCTCCTCGGTACTTTGGTGTAAAATCCAAATGCCTCCTATAGCACAACATACAATTTCTCACAATAAGAAACTGCAGTCTTCCCAGCCTAACCTCCAGTGAGTGAATCTTCCACCCAATGCACATGATGCCTGGACCACTGACTGGGAGCATGTTGAGAAATTTCTACATTATGCATTTTATTTTATGTTTTTTTTTTTTAAATCCACATCCATGGCATGTGGAAGTTCCTAGGTCTGGGATCAAACCTGAGCCACAGTCGTGACAACACAGAATCTTTAACTGCTAGACCACCAGAGAATTCCTATATTTTATGTTCTTATTTATTCTATGCCTAAACAAATTTCATAGTACTTTAAATATGGAGATGACTCCACACTATTTCTTTCTACTGTTCTTACCTGTATATCTATTTCAATTACATTGTAAGTTAAACGGGATTTTGAACTAGTCTGGGAACCTAATCTATTGTTTCTGATTAGTTTCACAAATATTTGTGAGGCACCTACCATATGTCAAGCACTCTCAACATTTATTACATAAAGATGAAAAGTGAAGTCACTTATTTTAGGAAGCTCACACTCCAGCTGGGCAGGGGGACAGGCGGGTAAACAAATAACTATAATACAATGTGACAAGTATCAGAATAGAAAGATGCATGGCATACTCTAGGAATGCAAGATAGATTAATTTTTACCTGAGGTGGTCAGGGAAAACTATAGGGAGGAGAATGGATATTTGAGCTGGGAACTTGATAAGAGGGAGAAGGAAATTTCAGGCACAGAGCAGCAAAAACAATTCATATACAGATCCATATGCCAGGATATCATATGACCCTGAACCACTATCCCTTTTCTCTGAGGATCTGCAACTAAGGATTAAATAGACTTTTCTTTGAACTTTCAAAACCCAAAGCATCTAATCATACCCCCTTGTCTCCAAACAGCAAGTCCTATATACCTGCCTATCTGAAAGGAACCACCTTCAGATTCCAAAGTAATTTCCCTTCTAAAAGAATCCTAAAGTGATGCCAAGATGCTTCATGATACCATTTTTCCTAGAGAAAAGAAAAAGAAAACAATCTTTAGATAGTTTCCGTGCTACCTTTGATCATTTATTTTCATTGATTCTCATCCTTGACTGTTAAGTTAGATTTACTGAGGAAGATTTTAAAGGTTCCAATGGTCAGACACCATCCCAGACCAATTAAATCAGAATTTCTGAGACGAGACCCAGGCATCAGTATTTCTAAAGCTCCCCAGATGATTCCAATGTGAAGCCAAGTTTGAAAATAACAGATTCATGATTTATGGGGATTTTCCCTATTAGTACAGACGTTCAGCTATCATAAGTCTCAAGCTTCTCTGACAAGATTAGGATTACTTACTGGTTCAGAAGTAGAATGGATAAACATTGCTTTTATTCGTCCCCAATGTGCAATCTGTCTCCCTGTTTTGTTTTAGTTCGGTCACACAATCTCTCTGGTTTATCTTAATGTTCCTCTCTCTGATGTGTGTGTATCTTTCTCTCAGGCTCATGGTCTCAGGTGAGGAGACAGGATTTGGCCAAGTGGTTTGAAGAGAAAGTTTTGAAGCCTATCTGACCTCTGGTTCATTGCTTCTATAGCTGGAGGTCCCCTTACCTTAAGGATGCAGAGTCTTGTGTGTTTACCCAACCCAAAGTATTCTTTGGAACTAAATCTCTGCAGTTCCGTTTTCACATCTGGCAGAAATCAGGATCAGTGCAGGCACTGCCATTGCTTAACTCTCCCAATGTGCTGATTAGAAAGGGGATGAAGGGAAAGGAGAGATCCTAGACCCAGAAGAGAAGGAAGAACTTCAGGTTGAGAAAAGTTGGACCATCGGTCCTCATCTTGAGACCTGAGACCTGATCTGTGTCTCTCTTTCTCCACAATTTGAGAGGAGAGTTTTGAACAGGCAGAGTGCAAGGCAGGTGGGACAGAGGAGAGACGGGTGAGCCAATTAGCTAGCCCACCAGCAGGTCAGCAGGAAGTGGAGAAGGGATAAGATCTGGGCCCCAGCAATCACGGTGACAGTGGCAGGAAAATGAAACCCAGACCAGATGAGACAGTCTAATACTGCAGCCCACTGAGTCAGAAAGAACTGATTTCTCATCAAATTAACCAGCTAACGCCTGTGGATGAAGCATCCCACACAAATGTTGGCTCTAGCCAGGCTGCTCATTTGTCAGCATGGAAATGACATCATGTAAATTCACAGGCAGATGCCGAACTTGATGAAAACTCATGATTCACTCCATGTCTGTTGGGCACACACACTGCACTCACTGGATGACCTCTAAGGCCCCTTCTGGCTTTTTAATTTCAAGATTCTGTGATCCCAAGTGAAGGCCACGAATCTGGCATGTCCCAGAAAGTGCTCTTGGGAGAATTTCCAAGGAGTTTTGTGTCCAGGTGCCAGTGCATTTTATGTGAAAAACGAGAAGCTCACCATGCCAAGAGGCAATTTCCACCAGGGGAATGTCTGCTTGTGTGGCCATTCTTCCTAAGCAGTCCTCTCAAAAATACATTAACAGAGGGCCCGTGTCTCTGATCAGTCCCTCCCCAGGTAATGAGATCTTTTTTCTTGCAGAGATCTGGCTCTTCACTCTGGTTGCCCATAGACAGTATTCCCCTAGGGCCATGCTATAGAAGGCATACCCACCTCCTGCTGCTATTAGCAATCTGTCCCCCCTTCTGTGGCTTTCTAAGCTTACTTATTCAAAGGCACTGTGGGGATCTTGGTCCTTATTTCTGATCCCTCCAGGCAGTAAACATTGTGCCAGTTTCTTCTGGACCGAGAACTAGAGTCAGCAGAGAACTCAGCGGAAATAGGAGCTCTGCAAGGATGGAAGCAGACCATGTGTTCCCCCCATGTGCATAACAGGTCCCTGTTCTCATGCTGAGGTAGCAGCTGCAGCACTGCACCCTATCCCCACCAGACCCTTGCCTTGCTCTCTTTTTAATCACTTGTTCTGGCTGTTCTTCTTCCTGCCAACAATAATTCATAATGATTTCACATATAATGCTCCTCTCATCATGGGGCAGCATAAACAGCAAAGTTATAATAAAAACGATAAACAGAAAATGCCGCTTACACAACTCTCTGTTTGCCTGTGAAAATCAGGGGAAAGACTAAATATTTCACCTCTAATCATGAGTTGAGAGCATTCCTAGGGTTTGGCTTACAATCATTTGTGTTTTTTAAAATAACAGTTTCTACCTCATGAATTTTCTTAGAGTAAAATCTTTGTTAATAGGAACCCAGCTACTGAGATTGGGTTCGTTGAGGATGTTTTCTATGGCTCTGTATTTTTAGAAGGAGACAAAGTACAAGAAAAAATTAGACATTGTGGAGTTAAGATTTAAAGAGTAACTTTAAAGCATATTTGGAAGTACATAATGAATTGTTGCAATCTTTTAAGCTTCTGCTGGGTACATCATCTGTAATAACAGGTGATGACAACCAGGGAGAGTCAGTCCTTCTACAAAAATCCTCAAACTTTGAAGAACCATTCCATTCTCTTGTAATTCCACAACCCAAAGTTGTGAGACTCAATAACCTGAGTTAAAAGGGGAACATATGTCAATTATTTTTGCCATGCCTGTGGATAAAGAGCATCTCTCAGATGAGAAATCTAGGTTAATTTCAAGAACTCAAATAATTCTGGGAGTTTTGATTCAAAAAATGAGAAATTGTCTCTAAGAGGGATTTAGAAAGCCTGTTAGGCCAGTTCCTAGGAAACAGAATATAATCAGACCTCCAGAGTCCTTATAGCTAATGCAAAGCTGGAATTTGAAAGATAAGGTAGTAAAGATACTTACAGATTTGCACCATGTCTTCAGACCAAAGTGCATTTATTTTAGGCTAAGGAGATTTGAGACTCAGATAAGTTTTTGCTGTCTTTACTAGGATCCTTAGTACCAAAAATATATGCTATACTTTAAAATTACATCATTGTAAATGTCTTTATACTCATTTATTTTCCCACTCCATTCAGTTACAGAGAGTCACCTTCATCCACTGTCTTTGGTAAAAAAAAATTGTTTTTCTGGGAAGGGAGTGGGAGGGACTGGGAGTCTGAGGTTAGTAGATGCAAACTATTACAGTTGGAATGGATAAGCAATGAAATTCTACTGTATAGCCCAAGGAACTATATCTGATCACTTGTGATGGAATATGATGGAGGATGATGTGAAAGAAAAGAATGTACATATATAAGTAGTATGTGTGTGTGTGTGTGTGTGTGTGTAACTAGGCAAATTTTCTGTACAGCAGAAATTGACAGAACATTGTAAATCAATTATAATAAAATTTTTTAAAAGAAATTGTGTTTCCTACCTTGTATAATGTAAATTCTTCTACAGTATAGCCCTTGATTTTGGACTATGTCTCCCTGCCCTTACTGGTCCACTGTGAAGTGACTGCATTTACTAAGATGGAAAAGAAGGCTCTTATGTAAAAAGTTACTTATAAGGTTGAAATTTTTTCCTAACTTAATTAGCGAGAAAAGTTAATTTCACAAAACCATTACAGATTAAAATTTAGTAATCACAGAAAATGGGAGGTTAAACCCTAAAGATTAGAAATGGCTAACTTTTGCCTAATTAACAAAAGTGGCAGGTTAAAAGAGAGAAATGCTTTCTATTATTTGGACCAAAAAAATATAAAATTGCAAACAGATTTATTTACAAAGGTGAATAAGCACATAGAGAAAGAAGTGACCATCAGGAACCAGTTTTGGATCCTTAAAAAAAAAAAAACACTTTTCCTTAGTGAGGTTAGAGGTTTGCTAAATAAAAGGAATTCTAAAGACAAATTATGATTTCAGTAAGTCTCTAAGAATGTCATGGACTTTTGGTGTGATATAGGATGATGGTTTAGAGAGTGGGTTGAAATTTCTTCAGAATGTGCCACTCTCTTCCCCTAGACTGTGAGCTCAGTGACAGAACAGAACATGTTTCATATGTCTTTGTATAGCTGGCACTTAATTCAACGCTGGCACTTAATTCAATTACTAAGTACCCAATCCATTTTTCCTGAGTTCATAGGCCTTTTTTTAAAAAAGTCTACTAAAAAAAAAAGCAAAATAAAAAAGTCTACTCAAAATGAACTCTTTAATGGAGGCAGCTCAACCACAAAATAATTATTAAGCAGCAGGTTTTAAATGCCCTGTGCATGACCATTATCTTATTCAACACTTTCACACTAGCAATTAACCAGTAAAATGTTAAAGACAAGTGACCTAATATGTAAGAATCAGAGACGGAGAACCGGAAAGAGTACAGTACAGCCTATTATAGAGCTACACACAGAGTAAGTGTTTGGTAGCTATTTTCTGAGCTTTCAAAAAAAATTAATCATACCATTCTCAAGCTTTCACATCTAAGGTGGTTAGGACAACTAGATATCCACATTTGGCCCTCTATCTCACACAATATATAAACATGGTCAAAGACCTGCATGTAAGAGCTAAAACTATAAAATTTGTAGAAGAAAACATAGGTGTAAATCTTCATTACATTGGATTACAGAATGGCTTCTTAGATATGATACCAAAAGCATAAACAACAAAAGAAGAAATAGATTAAACTGGACAACATCAAAATTTTAAAACATTTGTTCTTCAGTGGACATGATAAAGGAAGTGAAAAGGCAACTAGGGAATGAGAGAAAATATTTGCCAATCACATATGTGATAAAGGGTCTAGAGTCTATAAAGAACTATAACTCGATAATAAAGACAAATAATTCAATTTTAAAAAGGCTTTGAATAGACATTTCTCCAAAGTTTATACAAATGGCCAATAAGCAAATCAAAATATGCCCAGCATTATAAGGCATCAAGGAAATGTCAAACAAAACTACAAGGAGTTATCACTTCATACTAGAATGACTATGATTTTAAAAAGACAGACAATAACAAATGTTGGTAATGATGTGGAGAAGTTGGAACTCTCATAAACTGCTGGTGGGAATGAAAATAGTGCAGCCACTTTGGAAAACAGTTTGGCAGTTCCCCAAAAAGTTAAACATAGTTACCATATGATCCAGCAATTCTACCCATAGGTGTGTGTGTGTGTGTATATATATATATATATATATGATAAATGAAAACATATGTCCACACAAAAATTTGTACATGAATATTTAGAGAAGCATTATTCACAATAATTTAAAAGTGAAAATAACTTAAATGTGTATCAATTGATAAGTGGATAAACAATATCCATGCAACAGAATATTCTTCACCAATAAAAAGAACTAAAGGACTGACATATGCTACAGCACTGATGAACTCTGAAAATGTGCTATATGAAAAAAGCCAGTCACAAAGAACTTACTGAAATCATAATTTGTCTTTAGCCAGTCACAAAGAACCACATGTTGTATGATTCCATTTATATGAAATGTCCAGAATAAGCAGATTTATAGAAACAGAAAATAAATTAGTTGCCTAGGGCCAGGGAAGATGAAAGGATTGAAGGGTGACAGATAAGGAGATCAGGGTTTCTTTTGGGGATAATGAAAATGTTCTAAAATTATGATAATTAATTTACAACTCTGTAAATATAATAAAGTCATTGAATTACACACTTTAAGTAGGTGCTGAATCTCCTGGTATGTGGATTATATCTCTATAAAGCTGTTTTATTTATGTATTTCTTTTATGGCCACACTCATGGCATATGGAAGTTCTCAGGTTAGGGATTAAAACCAAGCCACAGCTGTGACCCACACCACACCACAGTGGATCCTTTAATCTACTGCACCAGCCTAGGGATCAAACCCATGCCTCCACAGTGACCCAAGTTGCTGCAGTTATATTCTTAACCCACTGTGCCACAGCAAGAATGCCTCTGTAAAGCTGGTTTAAAAGAAAACTTATGATATTTAAGTCTTTAAGCCATTTTGAGTTTATTTTTGTGCATGGTGTGAGGGTGTGTTCTAGTTTCATTGATTTGCATGCAGCTGTCCAGGTTTCCCAGCAATACATGTTGAAAACACTGTCTTTTACCCATTTTATGTTCTTGCCTCCTTTGTCAAAGATTAACTGACTGTAGGTTTCTGGGTTTATTTCTGGGTTCTCTATTCTGTTCCATTGGTCTGAATGTCTGTTTTGGTACCAGTATTACACTGTCTTGATTACTGTGGCTATGTAATATTGCCTGAAGTCTGGGAGAGTTGGACTTAAATATAAGACAAGACACCATCAAACTCCTGGAAGAGAACACAGGCAAAACATTCTCTGACATCAACCTTACAAGTGTTTTCTCAGGTCAGTCTCCCAAAACAACAGAAATAAAAGCAAAAATAAACAAATGGGGTCTAATCAAACTGACAAGCTTTTGCAAGCAAAGGAAACCATAAAGGAAAACTAAAAGACAACTTACAAAATGGGAGAAAATACTGTCAAATGATGCAACTGATAAGGGCTTAATCTCTAAAATATACAAATAACTTATATTGACTCAACAGCAAAAAAGCCAACAACCCAATGGAAAAATGGACAAAAGACCTGAATAGACGTTTCTCCAAAGAAGATACACAGATGGCCAACAAGCACATGAAAAAATGCTCAACATCACTGATTATTAGAGAAATGCAAATCAAAACAACCATGAGATACCACCTCACACCAGTCAGAATGGCCATCATTAGTAAGTCCACAAACAACAAATGCTGTAGGGCATGTGGAGAAAAGGGAACCCTCCTGTACTGCTGGTGGGAATGTAAGCTGATACAACCACTATGGAAAACATTACAGAGGTACCTTAGAAAACTATACATACAACTACCATATGACCCAGAAATCCCACTCTTGGGCATATATCCAGACAAAACTTTCCTTGAAAAAGACACTTGCACATGCATGTTCATTGCAGCACTATTCACTATAGCCAAGACCTGGAACAACCCAAATGTCCATCGACAAATGATTGGATTAGGAAGATATGATATATATAGATACAATGGAATACTATTCAGCCATAAAAAAGAATAAAATAATGCCATTTGAAGCAAAACGGATGGAACTAGAGACTCTCATACTGAGTGAAGTAAGTCAGAAAAAGAAAGACAAATACCGTGTGATATCACTTATATCTGTAATCCAATATACTGTACAAATGAACTTTTTCACAGAAAAGAAAATCATGGACTTGAAGAACAGACTTGTGGTTGCTGTGGGGAGGGGGAGGGAGTGGGATGGTCTGGGAGTCTGGGGTTAATAGATGTAGACTGTTGTCTTTGGGATGGAAAAGCAAGGAGATTCTGCTGTATAGCACCAGCAACTATGTGATGAAAATCACTTGTGACGAATCTATATACATATGCGTAACCAGGTCACCACACTGTACAGTTGAAAAATTGACAGAAAACTGTAAACCAGCTATAATGGAAAAAAATAAAAATTATTATATAAAAATAAATAAAATAAAAAAAGAAAACCTATGGTGGGCTTCCTGTTTTTAGTAGATATGGAGATACATTACCCAAATTGCCCTTCAAGGAAGACTTACTGCTTACCTGTGAGAAGCACAGTCAGCAGAGAGTCCACACACACACACACACACACACACACACACACACACACCTCTGCTCCTCATTCCTGGCACAAAGCTCTGAAAACCCTTGTAATTTTTAAAATGATCAGAATACTGGGAGAATCTCTTGTTCTAATATTTTTCCTTTGACTTCTTCTCTGACACAGGGCTTCTAAAACTCTTGTAAATTCCTAAGTGGTAAGAGCACTAGGAGCTTCATTTGTTCTAATGAGGTGACTCTCGGGTGGGCTCCTGGATAGGGGCTGGTCACCAGAAAGACTAAACCATGATTACAAGATTGGAATTTTCACCCCCATGCCCTCTGCCCCCCATTCCTCCAGAGAGAGGAGAGGGGCTGGAAGTGGAGTTAATAATTGACCAAGACTTAGGCACACTATTGTATATTGAATGGATGGTCAACCGGGAACTGTACTCAATATTCTGTGATAAACTAGGTGGGAAAAGAATCTATATAAAGAACAGATGTGTGTACATGTATAACTGAATCAATTTTGGTACAGCAGAAATTATCACAACATTGTAAATCAACTACATTTCAATAAAACTTAAAAAAAATGGAAAAAAATAATTGACCGTGCCTATGTGAAGAAGTCTCCATAAAAATCCCAGTAGCACCAGATTTGGAGAGCTTCCAGGTTGGTGAACATATGCACCTGCTAAGAGGGTGACACAATACCCCACCTTCACAAGCAGAAGCTCCTGTGCTATGGACCTTCCCAGACCTGACCCTACATATCTCTTCATCTGGTTGTTCATCTGTATCCTTTATCATATCCTTTAGTAAACTGGTAAATGTAAGTGTTTCCCTGAGTTCTGCAAGCCATTCTAGCAAAATAATTAATGCTGAGGAGGGGGTCATGGAAACTTCTGATTTGTAGCCAAACAGAAGTTGTGTGTAACCTGGGGATATTACTTGTGATTGGCATCTGAGGTGGGGTAGGCTCAGTCTTGTGGAACTGAGCCCTTATCCTGTGGGATCTGATACTATATCCACTAGATAGCATCATAACTGAATTAAACTGTAGGACAACCAGCTGGTGTTGCAGAGACTTGTTTGCTATGGGGGAAATCTCCACACATTTGGTGACTAGAAGTGTTAGAGGTGTTCTGTGTGAGTAGTAAATGAGACTCATAGAAGAGAAACACAGGTAGAAAACTGAGCTTTTCCTTTACACCCAAGGTTGTATCATTCCCAGAGTAGCCTACATTCCAGTGAGGAAGGGGCATAAAGACACCCAGCTATTTCCATTGGATCAAGAACAATGTTCACTACAGAGTCCTTTGCCTGTGGCTTTGTCAGATCTGCATCATGGTTTGACTTCTCCCTCTACTCCATCCTGCTTCCTCTTTCCTTTCACAAGTATTGATCTCTAACCTTGAACCCCGAACTAACTCAGCATCTGTTTCTAAGGAAATCAACCCGTGACTATGTTAAACATGGAAGATTAGGCATACATATATATTCCAAATCTTAGAAACTCTGCTAAAATGACGGTAAAGTAATTGTGGGTTTGTTTTTAACTCCTTAAGTGAAAGAAAACAAGAAAATACACTATGTAAGGGCTAAGAGTAGTTTAGCGGAAAGAAGGAAGCAATAAAAATACTTGTAGGATGGGATACCAATGACAAGTTCTATGTCCTCCATAGAACCTCTGAAAGGCTTGCGACTTGGGAGGACAGTAGCCTCTGGAGGCAGATGCAAGAACAAAGCTGTTAACAGAGGACTGGTTAAAATCAACATGCCAAATGCTCACAGCTCCTCAGCTTCTTTTATCCTTGCTTAAGACTAGAGATTTATTTCCTAGAAAAATGGACTAGGGGGACTCTGAATTTGTGGATCCGAGGCTCAGTAGAGGAAGAGTAAGGTTTAGAGCTGAAAATAGTGGGAATAAGTGAAAGTCTGCATGCTGAATAGGAAGATCGCACCCCTCCCCTCTGTTCCTTCCTATAAGTTCTCTTCACAAAGGCTGGTATTGACCCCAAACAATAGATTGAGGATTTTTCTCTGTAGAAATTGAATGACTTCAGAAAAAAAAAAATAACTATGCAATACTCTGGCACTTGGGGGTTCTTCAATGTAAAGGTATCTTCCAATTTTATAGTTCCTGGTTCTTACTATGAACGGTCAGTCTCAGAGAGAGAGAGAGGGAGAATAGAAGAAAATGCAGGGAGAAGAAATAATTTTCTAAGAGCAAAATACCCGCAATTTAATATCTGGAAATTGGAAGGAGAAGCTGTGCATTTACAAAGTAAAAATGGGGAGAGGAGAACACTTAGAGGCAAAAAAACTTTGGGTAAACAAAAATATGATAAAAATTAAAATGCAATCGAAGGCTTGGAAGATAAAGATATAGAAAGCTCTCAAATATAGAATAAGTGACAAAGAGATGACTAATAGAAGGGAAAAGGTTTTTTTTAAAGACCTAATTACCAAGACTCAGAAAATGATAGCATGAGAGATAAAGAGAAAATTATGGAAAAAACAGAAAAAAATGTTTAGAAATCATTGGACTTTTCTATATCAACACTGAAAGCTATAAGATACTGGAGAAATAACTTCAAAAATCTAAGGGAAATTTTAACCTTAAGTTCTAGGCTAAATTAAATTTTCAATCAATTATAAGAATAGACTAATGATATTTTTAGGCATTTAAAGACACAAAACTGGGCCTTCCATATACCCTTTCTTAGGATGCATCTGGGAGGTGTGTGCCACTAAAAGCAATAGAGTAAACTGAGATACATAATTCAGGCAACATGAACTATAACACAGGAGAATAGTGAAAGATGACGGTAGGGTAACTAATCCAGCTTAGAGCAGGAGATAAGGGCAGAAAGAAGGTTCTTAAAGATGGGAGAAAAAAAAAGGAACTGATAGGTTATCTGATGCCACTAACCATAACGAAATAGCAGTGTGAGATGTTTTTAAAAATCTATGGGGTATTTAGGAAGAATTAGCAATAAGTGTATAGGAAACAAAGTCATTAAAAAATCAAGGCAATTTCTTATCCAAAAAAAAGGGCAAAGAAGAAAGGGGTATACAAGGAAAAATAATCAGGGTACAATATATAGCTAGGCAATGAACAGTATTATATCATTATAATACAGAATATTAATTTACCCCCTAAAATTATATAATTGTTGAGAGGATGAAGTGAAGAGAGCAAGAAGAGGTGGAGGTATATAAAAGATAAATCTTCATCTATGAAAACAAGATTACAAATAGATCATGTTTTTAAAGGATGAAACAATAAATAGCAGTCAAGCATTTCATTTGAAATATGAGAAATGGAATGGAATGAAAAAAACTCAAAGAAATGAACACGGTTTCCTCTGAGGAGCAGTCCCTGGTGATGGGGAGGAAGAAGTGGGCAGGGAACTGCTAAAATTTATGTCCTATATTTGACTTTTAAAACTATTTACACATATTACTATGACAAAAATAAAAGTGCATTGAAAAATAAAATCTGTAAAGACTCCCCACTTCCTGGCATAGTCAATCTAAACTACATGTTACTCAAATTACAAAAAGGGGAAAGAGGAGAAATTGCAGATTCAGACAGGTGTGTCACTTACTAGCTGTGTGACCCTGGTCAACCCTTTTATTGCATCATCTAAAATAGGATCCATAACACTTTCGAGTAGGATTGTTTTGGAACTAAGATAACATAGTGTATGTAACACAGAGCCCAGCATGTAACTGAGGCTTGAGAACTGTTAGCCATTATTATCATTTGCCTGGTCTTCAGGAACCTACAGCAGTTCAACCTTCTTTTCCAATCTCCATTTTCTTTTCTCCCTACAACCTGATGTGGCTTTCTTTTTGCTTTAACCACACCTCCTTTTTCCATGCCTGTTACTGGCTTTGCACAAAATGCTATCTTCAACTAGAAAAATTCTCTCCATTTTATCTAAAATTCTACATGCATTATTTCCTTTGAAACTCACTTCTTCTCAGCATACCTTCAGGACTTCTAAGTTTGAAGAACATAAGTTATACAGCAACCTGATCTGAAGAGAGTAGACAGGGGTCTTATTTAAAAGCTGAAATTGGATAGGAAACTTGTTTTCCTTAGCTTGAATTTTATGTTTATTTGATTTATTTTGGGAATGAGTCCTGATGGAGATTATTGGGTCTAAGCTCACCTAAATCACCACTTGAAACTGTTTTATATTCTTCCTAAAACTACCCCTGTAAAACCCCTACCTGATACCTTTACTCATAATTACCTTGATACTCCTGCATGTGCCATCATATACAATATTGAACATCTATTTGAAGGTTGTTTTTCTTATGTGATCTCATCCTCTACTTTCCAAACCCGCTGTGATGAGGGCAGATGGAGCTTTCTATTTGTTTTGCATACTCCCATGATACCTCATGCATGCCCCCATGATACCTCACGCATGCCATGCTCATAAAATCCCGATGATGTGTTATTTGCTTCTAACTGCTACCTGGCTGTGAGGTAGTCTACCATATAGAGGAGGAAAAACATGAGGCAGGGGGGAGGATTTAGGCATCTCTTGGGAAGAAACAAATTGTCAAGAATCCTTGGGTATACACAGTGGGCCCTTCAAAGGAGAAAGTATGGCTGGGATTGTAGGAAGGAGAGAACCAAGGCAGGGATGGGAACAGCAGGGGTTTGTTTGAAGACACTGCATAGAAGGAAGAGAGAATGTGGAATCAGCAAAATGGCCAGATCTCTTCTTCAAGTGAAGCTCAGGTACTGCAACAGTACAGGGGCTGGCAGCATTATCATCACTATTATTATTTAGATCTTCAAAATGTGCCCATCACTGAGCCCTGAGGCACATGTACAGAAACAAACACATGTTTCAATATTTACTCTCTAGGGCCTGAATCCATGGTGGTACAGTTGTCGATCCTCCCACAGCCATCAGGCACATGCTTGACTAAACAGATGGCCTTGCTTGAATTTTTTCACTTGGGTGGGAGGGTGGAGGCTTGTACAGCCAGAATTTTTAATTCAATATGTCTTCCTGAGTATACTCCCTGAACAGGCCACCTTAGAAGCACTGTGTGGAGTTGGGAGGGCAGTTGACAGGCGTGAGGTGAGGGAGCAGGGCAGCAGCCATGTAAAGCCTTTTTAAAAAACCCAGAACTTACAGATCAAAAAATCTAGTTTCAAGTTGTTTCTCACCACTGAATTGCTATTTGTGCAAAAGTCTCTTCACTGCTCTTAGTCTCAAATTTCCTTATCTGTGAAATGGGAATGGTAACGTTCCTCCTGCTTATTTCTCATACTTTTACAAGGATCAAGCAAGTTTAATTTGTGTTAAAATTCTTTGTAAACTGGAAAGTATTATATCTTCATCTCATACTATTCTAGTGTCTAAGAGAACCCTTTTGAACCTCGATTTATTCCAAAGAAAAATAAGTGCTTTCTTCTTTTAAAGACTTTGTAAAAAAGTTTACTTATATAACAAAATACTTATTTACTACCAAATATTCTTTAAATTTCCACAATTATTCAAGATTAAGGAGGAGAATTTTTTAAAATTCAAAATGACGTTCCATAGCAAAACATTTTTCAAAAGGAAATAGAATTTGAGTAAAATTTTATGTAAGACAGTTTTATTCCTACTTCAACATTCTTATAACTAGGCCCTTTAAACTAGTGAAAGGTCTATATGTGAACGTTTTCATCCATGTACTTATTTTTAAATCATTTCCCAGTTGAACCCAGAAAGGAGAAGAATGAATTAATAAAAGCAGATAATGCAAGACTCAGTGATGTTGGAAAAGGGCTGGCAAAGAAGGTGGAAGAAAAAATAAGGCACAGACAAAATATCCTTGTAGGAACACATTTTTTTTTAAAGAAGATTTTAGGGGATATTTAGTCTACGATCTACATTCCTAGTTCTATGAGAATTATATCTAAAGTTTAAAAATGAAAGTTGTTTAATTCTCTTCTGTGTCCTGAAACTGAACTGAAACAAGATTCTTAAAAATAATATATGATAACATGCATCATGTTATTACCCAGGGATGTCATGGCTGGATGGGCCTGGGTTCTAGTTATCAACTCCCTCATAACCTTGAATGAGCTATTTTACCTCTGCCTCCTCATCTTAAAAATGAGGAATTGGCCCCTGGTAATCACAGAAGGTTTTTTGTTTGTTTGTTTGTTTGTTTATTTGTTTGTTTTAACCTAGGACAATAGGCATGTGGCTCCTTTTGACATCTGAGAGTTTGTTTCCCAGTTTATTGGAAAACAGTAACAAGTGTCTGTATTAATGCTTTGTTTCTGGATGGAAAGCAGATCATTCTGATGTTCCTCGAGGTCTGCTATTCGTAGACAAATAATCCAAATGGGCTTTTTCATTTAGAAGCTATTAGGTAAACAACCGAGAAACAGCTAGGAGCCATTGCAAGTCATCTTGTACATCAGTAATATCAAATAAAACTGTTTGATTCTTGTCTTTTTTCTTTGGGGTTTAATTCACTGGCCCCCAAGACAGATCAAGTTTCAGCCAGTCAGAAGAGTCTTAACAGAAAGTAATTTTAGTTTTATTTCTTGCAGGCCATTGAAATTTTTGAGCATAGAAGAAATTCACTCCCATAAATGCTATTTGAAATAGATTTTAAAAATGAAATTTGATCATGGTTTTGAAAGAACAAGTTTAGTGTTTTTGCTTATATTTAGGAATAAGTGGAGAATTTATATCTAATTTAAATGTGTTTGACTTGAGAACTATAAGCTAATTTTTATTGAGTGTATTTTCCAAAGTGGCCATTGAATAGTTAAGTGAAAAGAAAATAAGTAAAATTTTCAAAACATTGTGCAGGTGGTGATTTATATCTTTTTTTTTTTAAGGGCCGTACCCGAGGCACATGGAAGTTCCCAGGCTAGGAGCAGAATTGGAGCTGCAGCTGCTGGCCTACACCAGAGCCACAGCAATGCAGGATCCGAGCCACATCTGCAACCTACACCACAGCTCACGGCAACGCCAGATCGTTAACCCACTGAGCAAGGCCAGGGATCGAACCCACATCCTTATGGATACTAGTCGGATTTGTTTCTACTGCACCACAACAGGAACTCCAGGTGGTGATT
This sequence comes from Catagonus wagneri, assembly GCA_004024745.2. Classification (NCBI taxonomy): domain Eukaryota; kingdom Metazoa; phylum Chordata; class Mammalia; order Artiodactyla; family Tayassuidae; genus Catagonus; species Catagonus wagneri. Next base: position 57,604,031 of record PVHT021183693.1, read on the forward strand.
TATAAAGAGCCTCACTGAAAATGGTGATTCCCTTTCCTTCTTTTTATCCTTTCCTCCCTTTTTCTTTCTCCTTTCTCCATTCAGCTCTGTCTTCTGACAAAGTCCCTGGACTGTGTAGAACTAGGTTTCTCTGTGACGGATAGACTAGGAAAGATGGCAGCTATTTAAAGCAGAAAGTCTAGTAGCTCAGTCACAAAAAGGGAGTGATAAGGGCTGACACTAAGTGATTGGATTGCTTTGTGCTTTTTTTAAACCTTTCTTGCTTTCTTTCATTCTCTTTGGAAAAACTTTATCACTCCTTTTGCTTGGGCTTAGCCATTTAAATCACTGCTTCTTGTTACTTTTTTTTTTTAAATGGCTGTTTTAGAAGCATTTTAATAGATAAATTGTCAAGACACCAACCAAAACAATGAAAGTAGAGGAAAAAAAAAAGAGAAGAGAAGAGAATCCTTAGTCTCAAAGGAGGGCTATCTTTTTTAAAACCACTATGTAATATAAACCTGTAGAAAAGTGTACAAATGATAAGCATATAGTTTGATGAATTTTCCCAAGTTGAGTACAGCCTTTTAACCAACACTGAGATCAAGAAACAGGATATTAGCTGCATTCCAGAGAACCTAAACCCCAAGGCCCATTGTAGTCCTTACTTTCCTCCTCAAGGGTAACGGCTACACTGATTTCTAATCACATAAATGTGCCTGTATTCATATTTTGTATCATTTGAATTATGTCATATATATTCTTTGTGTCTGTTTTCTTTTGCTCAGTGTTGCATTTGTGAATTTTTTTTTCATATTATTGTGCACAATTTTAGATCTTAATTCTCCATGGCAGAATAGTATTCCATTGTGTGACTATACCACAATTTATTTTTTCTTTCTATTTTTGTTGGACATTTGGGTAGTTTCCAGTTTGAGGCTATTATAAATAGTGTTTCTATATACATCTGAGTGCATTTTTTTTTTTTTTTGGTGAATATGTGTATGCCTTTCTATTGGGTATATCCTGGGAGTGGAATTGCTGAGTCATATGCACATTTTTGGCTTTAGTTCTGCCAAGCACTTTTGGAGTTATAATGATTTCACACTGCAGGGAAAGAACTTGGTTTTGCTGTGCACACCAAGAATGATTTTCCTCTTCCTTCCCTCTTATAGTTAAATTTACCTGCATTCATATATGTATTAATCTTTTACATGAAGCTTATTTGCTTTTCTTAGATTTAATAAAGTTGCATAGTCTAAGCTTAACAGGGCCTTCTGAGAATGTTGTATAAAACTCTTCATTGTACTCCTATTTGCCCTTCTCACAAATATGACAGAAAATTATTTTCATTTTCTTTGGTGCTGTTTTCAGGGAGCTCTAATCGTATATATAACTTCTCTAAAATCATGCATAGTCCCATTCCCTAATCATACCACGTTACTTTTCTCTGCTAACCTCTTGACTCACCTAGAGATCTCACATCTGTTTTTTTAACTATGCTGAAGGAAAAATAAAATTCAACAAGTAAACAAGGAAATACAGCAAGTAATTTAAAGACAGAGAAAACAGAATGAGCTTTCAAGAGACAGACTAAGAGAATATGAATATTATACCTTATTTTCAAAACATTTGAAACAGGAGGCCTCATTAATCTTTTGTCTGCTAATTCAACAACTGATCATGTTTGATAATCTCAGGAGGGATTTCAGAAAAAACTAGGTGAAGGGGCAAACCATGCTTGATTGCTGATTAGCCTTGAAGCCTATCTGGGGTTTCTGGAATTATAGGATTCCCATGATTCCTCGGGCTTCCCATTCAGCTTGTTTCAACTCCACCATCATTGAGAAGCCTTAAAATACACTTTTGGCTGTGTTAATGCTGGCACGTTTGTCTCCTACAAAGGCTAGCTCCAATTCAAGCATCCACTCTCGAAGTATTTATTGAACACCTACAATATAGCATGCTGATTTAAATAAATGTGTAATATAATCAGCATACTGCTAATATTTGACTAACCAGATACATTTCCTGTGTCTTTGTAGAATTTATAGCCTAGCGAATAAATAAAAAAATAAATGAGATAAACATATAAGCGCAGCTTGTAATTATGCTAAGAAGACAATAAACAGAATAAAGTATCCAAGCATAATGAAACAAAATAGTGAAAACTTCTTAGGCCATCAGGGTCTTTGGAAGGTACTGCCTAAACTAGGATGTAAATGGTAAGAGGGAACCAGCCATGTAAAGAGCAGCAGTGCAGGGAAATGTTAGAAGGGAACAGCACATGCAAAGGGGCCAGAGCAGTTGAGGAATAGTAGGTCAACTTTTAAAGAAATTAATACTCCCTCTGATTTTATTTTGAATCTATGATCCAAAATTTGGATTTTCCTACTCTTTTAAAATGTAAAGGATAGTCGATTTGTTAAAAGTAAATCTTGTATACATGTGAAAGATAGTTCTAATTGATCTATGCTAAATACTTGTTCTTTGGCAGCAGGTGTGTGGATTAGAACTGGAAAATGGGATAGGAACAAAGAGTCCAAATTAAGTGGCAGAAAATAATCAGTTCAATGGCACACCCAGGAATTTGACAAAAGCAGAGTGCTAGCACAGCTGAGTTCCAAAGTTTTTGTCAGGAGCCAGAAGCTGCAGTCAAGGGGAACAAAGTCAAGGAATATTGGCAAGGTCAGCATTCTAAAACATCTACAATATTGCTATTAAACCAACAGGGTTTCCTGGCCCCTCGCCTCCTTGGAGGAAGCAAAATGATGAGTTGGACGTATTGGAGTAGGCAAGGGACCAGAAGTAGGAAGTCAGAGTCAGAACATACAGAAGTGAGAGGGTCATGGGAGGGTGGGTCAGATATTGGAGAGCAACTAAGGAGGGAGGTCACATAACCAGGGAGGCAGGGATAAACCAAAAGATAACAGGTACGAGGCCTTCAGAGGAAAGTAGGAATTTGATAATAGGGGGAATGGATTTTAGGTATCTATTTCCTCCATCACAGAGGAAGATAGTTGCTATTGCAAAATAGGGATGAGGATTTTAAGAGCTTTAATCTCTAAATCTTCCTTATGTTTATAATTCTTATTATAAATGTAGTTTAAAAAAACTGTTTTGCCTAAACAATTAGGAGGAACATCTTTAAAACCAGTAGGGACTGTGGGCCTCAAGAGGCTGTGAGCCTGGGGCGCTAAGGAGTCTGTGTCCCACCCTGAGCCAGGCTAGGGGAAAAGAGATATCCAGGGATGGCTATAGCCATAGAAAGAAATGTGGGACCTGCTTTGGAAAGCTTGGGGCTGAGCGGTAGAAAGGCCTACACAAGACTCTCTGACATTTGGTGACCAGATATGAGGTTGATTCCACTTGGACGCATTCTGAGTCCCCTGAGAGGCCAAGCTGAAAGCTCAGGAATCCAGGAATGCAGGTGAAAGAAAGCATAACCGGACCAGGCAGATGCAGCAGTAGCCACCATCTCATTTTTATTTATTTATTTATTTATTTATTTATTTATTTATTTATTTTTTGCCTTTTGTCATTTTATGGCCGCGGGTTTATGGCCGCACCCGCGGCATGTGGAGGTTCCCAGGCTAGGGGTCTAATCAGAGCTGTGGCCACTGGCCTGCGCCGCAGCCACAGCAACGCAGGATCCGAGCCGCGTCTACGACCTACACCACAGTTCACGGCAACGCCGGACCGTTAACCCACTGAGCAAGGGCAGGGATCGAACCCGCAACCTCATGGTTCCTAGTCGGATTCGTTAACCACTGCGCCACGACGGGAACTCCCACCATCTCATTTTTAGATGAGGTGGCTTAGAGCAGAGCTAGAGTAGACACCCAGGAGGCTTCAGAACCTTGCTACTTAGAGTGTGATGCATGAACCAGAAGCATTGGTTTCACCTGGGATACTGTCAGAAATTCAGAATCTCAGGCTCCAGCCCAGACCTACTAAATTAGAATCTGCATTTTAAATTATGGGTAATTTCTACATAATTTAAATCTTGAAAAGCACTAGTCTAGGACATTCCTAGAGAATCCAAAAGGGCATTACTGACTATTTAAAGAGAGGACAGAAGGAAGAAGCTCATCTATGAGTTGCAGTTTGAACCAAAACTAGACTGGGGAAAGTCCAAAAATAAAGAGTCAGCACAGCACGGCTGCAGGTGGCACCTCTTGGTTAGAGGACAGATCCCTTTCCTTGGCCACAAAGCAGATAAGAGTTTTTGTTTTTGTTTTTTAGTTAGACACTTTAAAGTCCCTCTCAGGAGAAAGCCCCAAATAACTAGCAGAAGATACCTAGCCATGAAGAGCCAAGGATTAAACTGGTGAGAAGCTCTAAGACAAAAAAAAAAAAAAAGAGAAACAGAGAGATGGCAAGTCCAAAGGAGGCATATGGCAGCATTCCATCAGAGGAAGCCAGCCCAGCTCAGACCTAAAGATTTCCAAGTATGCAGAACAAAGAGATCTGTTGGCTTTTCTTTGTTCCTATGAACAAACAGCAGCCTTGTAGAATATTCCTGTGAAGACTAGGTACCATTTCATAAAGGCAAACTATGAGGAAATATTACAGAGGTCAGAGAGGTCCAGTGTGGATATCTGCTTGTCCAGTCTCTTCTCCTGCTAGGCTTCATTTCATACTTTATATTCTAGCAATACTGTGTTAGGTTTAGATCCAGAATTTTCTATGCACCCTAATGTGCAAAAGAGATTCCACGTGGTATCTGAGGGAAAACATGTGACACTTCTAAGGAATCCTAAATTATTTTAAAGATTTTTGAAAGGGCTGGATTTGCTGCTGAGCATGTTAGGGACAGAGCTAGGAACATAGTTTCATGAAGAATTTTGTATCTTGAATTTTACCCTCAAGCAAGGATGAGTAAGTAATCTGGGTTTCACTGGAAATTATTTTATTTTTTACAGTTATCTGTTTGACCACTAAGAGGTCATCTTTCCATCACTGCGTCTGTAGCACTTAGCTTTGGTCCTAACACAGAGAAAGCACTAAGCTCATATCACTTGAATAAATGAAAATGAAAGACTTGCCTTGGTTCAGAGTTTATACAGTCTTCCTATATAGGCAGACATCAGTCTCCAGTTTGGTATAAAGCCACAAAATAATACATACAAACAAATAGAAAAATCATCCCTGGGGTAGAGAAACAATCAGGCTGAGAGGAAGAAAGATGCAAAAATTAGCCCTGACTTCTTGTTAGTCCTAAATTTCCAGCTAATTCCAAAGGCAGCTGTTTTAAAGACACTACAACTTAACAGGTCAGAAATTATCTCCTTCCAAAACAGTATACCTTCCTAAATTCTCCATTATCGCGGATTCATGGGTTCTCAATTTCCCCTTTCTCACAATCTCAAGTTTACTTTTTCTTTTTTTCTTTGTTCCATGCGTGCATCCTGTCACAAGGTTTTGTGGTTTGTTTTACTGCATATCTTTCATATCTCTCCTTTCCTATCTTATCCCATAATTGTCATTCTTGTATAAACACCAATCATTTCACTTTCATATCATCATAATATCCTCCTGGCTGGACTTTCTTCTTCTGGTCTCTAATTCTTCCTGGCATACCTGTCAAAAAAAAAAAACTTTTCATCTTGTCATTCTCTTGCTTAAGAACAACTAATTTCTTCCAATTGTCTATTGACTATAAGTAGACAGGTAGATAGATATGTATATATTAATATTTCCTTATCTCCTAGAATTCTCTTCATGGTGTAAGTCAAATTAATATTTTTACCATTTCCCCCTACTCTTGATCATTCCGATTTTTCTTCATTTTTTAATGATTTTTCTCTTTGCCTGGGTGACTCTCAACATCTCCCAATCAATTCATGGCCAGCATTCAATTAAAATCAGAGTCAAGATTCAATTGCTATCTTCCTTGGTTAATCCTAGGCCACACTGAAAGTCACCTTGATTTTCATTTCCGTGTACTTTCAGTTATTCATATATATATATGCATACATATAATTATTTTGATATATTAATATTGCTTATTTTGTCATCAAAACTAATTTATGTAAAATAAAGGGCTTGTTTCATCAGTGTAGAATAGAATTATATACAAACTAAATTACTATAATGATTTTGGAGAATATAATAATCTCGCTTTGAAATACCAATATGGCCATTTATTTTTCTTCATGAATAGATTATTCATTCATAGATCTATAGATTCATTCACTCATCAACTATTTATTTATTGAATTCCTTTTGTTCTGAAACTGAACTGATATCGGGAGATCTCAAGATGAATAAGACACTGTCACTACCCTCAGAGAGCTTACAGACAAGTGAGAAAACAAAGAAACTAGATAATTGCAGTTATATCAGACACCTGGAATTGTCAGCTACTTTTCTAGGCATTCCCCTCTCTAACCCACATGGTCACAAAAGGAAATATTACCCTACCCTCTCTTATCCAAGATGATTGATCCATAAGTAAGCAACATTTTTTTTGTTTTTTGTTTTTTTGCCTTTATCTAAAGCCGCACCTGTGGCATATGGAGTTTCCCAGGCTCGGAGTCTAACAGGAGCTATAGCCACAGCCACAGCCACAGCCACGCCAGATCCGAGCCGCGTCTGCAACCTACACCACAGCTCACGGCAACGCCGGATCCTTAACCCACTGAGCAATGCCAGGGATCGAACCCAAAACCCGACGGTTCTTAGTCGGATTCGTTAACCACTGAGCCACGAAGGGAACTCCAGTAAGCAACATTTTTATTGAAGCAATGATTCTTCAAATCAGTGGTACAAAGTTATATACCCTCATTTAAGTTTTCGTTTGATGCCCAGCAAAACAACAGCAGTTAGACCAAGTAACTCACCCACGGTGATATTGTCTAAAAAGAATGGCTAGGAGAACTTTGGGAACCTGGACAAGATTTACTCTCCACTGGTCTCAAAGAAAAGTGCTCTGAATAAAAGAGGCCAAACTGAATTGCCCTAAACTGGATGGGCAGGGGACTTCTAAATAGCCTGTTTCTTGAGATGATCCAGATTGTATAATTTAACTTGAGATACCTAGGAGTCATTATATTTTCAATAACTTCCATCTTTTCCTCTTTCCTGGTGTTTTGTGGTCAGTGGCTCCTATCTGATTTTTCAGCTATTGACTTCTTTCATAATCTCACATTCTTTGTTCCTTCTCTTCCATGATCTTCATTAGAACCTGTTTTCTCTTGATTCCCTGTTGGAACATATATTTTAGGATTGTCACGGTTCATAGCATCCTGACACTGCAGGTTTAGGAATACATCTATTTGGTAAGATGAGGTGAAAGAAAAAAACATTAGCAATGAATTTGATAAACGATAAACTAGAACAACAAAATGAAATTCAATAAAGAAAATTCAAGACAGTTGATTTATAGACAGAGGCACAAATATATAAATACAAGATAGGGAACAATACTGTGCAACTGTGTAGGGCTTTGTAGCTAATAAAATGATTTGCAGAAGGGAAGAAGAGAGAGATGGATTGCGTTCAGACTTTTTAGATACTTGAAACATGTTAAGACACTAGTGCTTATCACTTAGTCTCTAGGGACAGAAAGGAAAAAAAAGGGAAAGGAAAAGAAATGAAAGAAATTGGCTTAGAATGAAGAACATTATTTTTGGTTGTATACCAAAGCTTTCTTTGCTATCACAAGAGGAAATACTGAAATTGGCTCCTAAGGGAGACTGTAAAATATCTAATCGTTCCATAAATATTTATTGCTATCCTTGGGGACTCATCGTAAAGAAGACAGAAAACTCCCTGACCTGGAGGATTTTGTTATTTGCCTGCTTAAAGAAAAGTAGCTGAACAATCCTTCAGATTCTTCCTGACTTTAGAATACTTCTAAAAAACATGATTCAGGGGAACTCAGGATTCTAGAAAGTGAATTGTTTAGAGCTATATGATGAATTGATCCCATGCTACTACCTGACTTTCTAAAGAAACAAACAAAAAGAGGTACCTGTATTTTATAAAGGTCCTTCTCCTAATTTTAAAATTTGACTCTTCAAAGTTTGCTGACCTCCATGACTAGTTGCAGTTAGGGGTAAAGGTTCTTATTTTGTACCAGTATTATCCTCATTCACCACTGTGACTGCTAACATTTTCTGTCATCAAGTTCAGAATGAAGATTAAAGATAGAAATAATTCACTCTAATTAGCATTAACGACTAAAGAAAAATGGTCTTATTGTTCTAAAACATGCCCTTATGAACCTATGTTTTTCTCAGAACCTAAATAAATTGCTTTTCCATCCCTGCCCATGCCACATCTTAATTATAGCTCTAAAGTATCCTGAATTCTAGAAATGCAAACCCTATGATTGCATTCCTTTACCCAGAGGCAGTGGTAAGGGATTGGGGTGGGGCTGGAGGAGTGGGGAGGGTGCTTTTGAGGAATGCTGGAATGAAGACATTCAATAAAAGAAGAGATGACTGACCTAGCAAGGCAAGACTGACATTTACTCTAATAGCAAAGCACTTTTAAGTTCTACACGTGAGCCATCCAACAGAAACATAATGTGAACCACACCGATAATTTTAAATTTTCTAATAGCTACACTAAAAAAAAAAAAGTAAAATATATTTAAAACAATATTTTATTTAACCCAACACACACACACACACAATATTATCACTTAAACATGCAATGAATATATAAAACATTAATGAGATATTCTACATTTTTTGAAATCTGGTTCAGATTATCCCAATTTGGACTAGCCATACTTCAAGAGCTCAATAGCCTCATATAGCTAGGAGCTACTATGTCGGACAGAAAACTTCTAGACCATAATACCTAATTGCAGCTTCGAGGAAAGGAAAGAGCAAAGCAAGGAAAGGGTAAGACTTTTCTGTGGTATTTGCCCCAGCTCTTCACTCATTCTTCTTCCTCTTGACATATAGGGAAAAAATACTTTTAGAGGGCATGGGTCAGGACATTGTTAAGTCTTTGCTTAAATGACACTTTCTCAGTCCTACTTGATTACTCCATATAAAATTGCAACCCCTACCCCCATACCACACTCCTCTCTCATTGTGCCCTTTATTCCATAGCACGTAACCTTCTAATATACCATATTGAGTGTTTATATCATGTTGCTCATTGTTTGTCTTCCTCTGCTATAAAATGCAAAAAAAGGGAAAGGCATGATTTATATCCATTTGGATCACTAAGGGAACCCAAGAAACTGGACCAGTGCCTGGCATATAGTAGGTCCTCTAACAATAGCTGATGAATGTTGGAGGAATAAATAGAACTTTAAAGCTTGCAATTTTATAGACATTGGGGCCCAGAGAAGTAAGGCAACTTGTCAAGGCTGAACAAGCTGGTCAATAGCAGAGACATTCCTAAGACCCAAGTTTCTAAACCACTCAACTGAAACTTTTCACACTCTTTCATGTCTAAAAAGAAAGAAAGGCAGAAAAATAATTCAGATATTAGATGTGAAACACAAATTATGGTGTCAATAGTGTGACAAATTTGTGTCGGATTATGAGTTCCTAGAAGGCAGAGACTATGTTCTCATTCAGCGTTGAAACTTCCTCCTCAGTCCCATCATTGCAAAGAATATTTTGTATGTTGTAGATATTGAATTAATAACAGAATTAGTGGTCAGTGGTGTCTGGCTTATTGTATAACATGTGGTTTTCTTTCACAGGAAAAACAGTGGAGAGAAGTTGCTGTGTTCACCACAGATTACTAGTTTTTCATCCTTCTTGGAGAGCTTGGGATGGGTTGACATATCTTTTGCTACTATCAACAACCAGCCTGTATAGCTGCACCACTAAAATCTCAGGAAAAAAGAAGACGACACCAGAGACAGATTTTCACAAATGTCTTAGTTTCTAATTCTCCTTAAAGATCTGACAGTTACATAAGGATTGATAGTTTGAATCAAATTTGATTCAGGTTTTTCAGGTTGAAACCAGTGTGGGGGATGGCAAATAATGAGGCTGAATAAATGAGCAAAAAAACCCTGCCCCATTTTGTGTGGCTGTAATAAAACTTAGCTATTGCCATGATGGGACTATATTCATGATACTTTTATGTAGTAAAATATAACCTGTCTTTTAAGAATGTTCATTACACTCAATCCTTTGATACCCCTTGGAGAGTGGAAAGAGACAGTTGTTATCTTTCTTCACTGGGGAAGGAAACAGAGATGGAGAAAGTTATCTGTTGGTTATTCAGCAAGTTAGCAGCCAGATCACAAATCCAAATCTCTGCATTCTAAGGACACCTAAGAAAGACTTTGGATAAGAGTCTAGGAATTTTGATATCCATTTGAACTAAAGGTCACGTCCTCATTTAAAAGCAATGCTAGCCAGGACGCTAAGTCCTATTTGCATAGGAAATTCATAATCAAAAGTTTACAGAAACATACTATTGGCATCCTAGTAGCTTGCTCAGCTTGAACATATGCTATCTGATCCTTTTTTAGAATCATAAAACAGTGCTGGAACTTTGGGTGCAGCTTAAAGTACAAACCTAGGACAACTAGGAGCAATGCCCCTGAGTGAATTTGAATGGAGAATTTTAGTAACTTTGAAATAAATTGTAGGTATCCCACTAACATTTTTTTTTTAATTCTAAGTTGTCTTTAAGAGACTACAGGTTGAAAATCCACACAAATGAAGCCAAACTTTGAAGATTAATTTGGCTGGATGGGGTCCAGCATACAGGAAGAGAGCTTTCAGAGGCTAATATTTTCCTGGACTGGTAGTATTTTATTGTGAGACAGGTGCTACACAAATGCAATTTGAGTTTCCATTTATTGTTCTATCCTATATTAATCTGATTCTGAAACAAGCAGTGTGGCTAAGGAAAGAAAGCAATATCTTGAGGTTCAGAAGGATAGGTTTAAATCCAGCTCAATCCCTTGCAGAACAACCTCAGGAAAATCACTCAACTTCTTTGAACCTTGGATGTTTTATCCAAAAAAAGAGAAGGTATAAATTCTAGATGAGGGGAAACTTATGACCAGAGACCTGGAGGTGAAGATTATAGAAGACCTTGGGTTTGACTAAGGCAGAGACTACATATTGGGGGTGGGAAGAAGAAAAGGAAGATGGTGGTATGGATAGAGTTTGATAAATAAGGTCAAAAAAAGGATGTGAACTTAACCCAGTGGGCCACTGGCAACGAGAGTAACATGAGAAAATGGTGTGTAAAAGATTAGCCAAAGGTGGTAGCAGTATGCATCAAAGAGCAAAGTGCCTGAAATTGGGAAGATTTCCCCCAAAGTTGCAATAATTCATTTGTGAGGAGAGGAAATCTGAAGCAATATCATGATAGAAAGAATAAAGGGAAGAAAACCAGCAGGACTTGGTGAGTCTCTCTCATATATGTATATACACATAAGCATACACACGCAAAAGGAAGAGAAGGATGAAACAAAGCTGACTGCAAGTTTTAAGTCTGGGTGATAGCAAAGACGATGACAGCATACACAGAGAAACAAGATGGGAGAGGAGAATAGAAAGGGTTTCCAAGATGTTGAATTAGAATGTGATGGCAAGTCATCCATGGGGAAACACTGCCTGAGATTTTGGTGTGTGGACATGATGATGTGGACCCAAATATGACAGGTGATAGTTGAAGCCTTAAGAACAAGTGAACCCCCCTGGTGAAGAGAGAAAAGAAAAAGCGTAACTCAGGATTTAGAATGGAACACTGGAGAATTAAATATGATTATGTATGCACATAATCATATGATTAGCACAGTGGCAGGAGATAGTAAGAGATCAATAAATGGCAGCATTTATTATATATAAAAACACAGAGATTTAAAAGATAAGGCAGATAAGAAGCCTTCAAAGGTGAGAGGCATGTGTGATAAACCACAGCAGCACCCCTATAAGATTAGAGTGCAGCCTCCATGGTAAGGGGGGTGGTCAGGTCTCAGTTCAAGGATGCCCGAGGGCTTCTGAGGATCATCTTCTACAAAACTCCTTACCAACTATAGAGGAAAGTTGAATATTAGCAGCTTTGTTGGTAGGTTGATTCCTAAGAGATATAGTAATTTGTCACTCAGGCATTAGCTGGAAGTTATATAAAATATGACCCACAGATTTTTTTTTAATCCAGAGTTTATAGGAGCCTACCATTATTATTCTGCCAGTTAAGATCAATTTGGGACCATAAACTATTCTTGCTTAAGTCCAAGGTCATTTAGCAGCAACTGGGACAGGGACTTCCACTTTGTACTATTTCTTCAACTTCATGGCCGCTTGACCTCAGCCCTAAATGCCTGGACAGCTCTCTAATCAAGCATGAGGCCTAACAAGAGGCCTCTCACATACCATATACCCATGGTACCCATATAGGAAGATGTCCCTAGAAAGTAATTTATCCATTTGTTAACATATATTGACCCAACTTTGACCCAGGCACAACGTCACCCACACTCACAAAAAGGTTCTAACAATGGGTAGGTCAATGAATAGACAAGGGAGTGGAGAGAAAATAATTAGTAAGATCTAAAGAGATACAGGCTGTTAACAAAATGCCACAAAGCATTTAACTCTTCATCTGTCTTCATAAACTCTCCACTTTGCAGCAGAGAAGACAATTAGATGTATGGACTACTCAATCCTAATTTCTAAATTCAAGAGGAAATTAATGGTTCCAAAGAAAGAGTTTTTCTCCTTTTCCTCCATCAATCCAGCAGGAGCACAAATGTATCTCTGCTAAGGCTAGAGAGAGAAAAGAGGAGGGAGAATATGATTACTGCCAGAACAAGCTCAACAGACAGGAACAGAAAAGAATTTTACTGGCAGAAATTAGAAATTGTTCTTTCTCACTCCACCAACACATAAGTAATAAACGCAGAACTACCTTCTGCCGCCTTTATAAGCTGTGTTACAAAAACTGTGCCTCAAAGGATACAAGTAGAATCTGCCACACAATAAAACTCTACCACCCCACAAAACTCTACCACCCCACGCAACATACCTGAAACTATTTTTAAAATATTTAATTCTTGTTCATGATATTTTTTATATTGACTCAATTGTCTGTTAATTCATAAATGAGGCTAAAACTTTCTGACCACAGATCTTGCAAACCCTCCAGAACAGATTGAAAAGCATATGATGCAATCTTTAGAATTAATAAAAACTGCCACAGACACACACAAACACACACACGTTAAATGAATGCTTCATGCATGAGACATGTAATGTCTCAGATGATACCAAATATACATAATGAGATGTTAAAAAGAGGACTTTGCCTTTGGCCAAAGCCCCCCGCAGGTAAGGAACACCAACCATTCCCACATTCCAGATCCTTTACACTGGTTTGCCGTTTTATAACCATTAGTTCATCACCCATTCCCTGCCTAGGAAAATAAGGCTGGAGATGCTGAGAGTGTTTTGGAGACTGATAAAAAGATTTCTTCTCGAATGAGTTGCAGAAATGTGGTGGCATTCTCCTTCTCCATCATGCTTACCTTGCACCGACATGGAGCCCTGTATTCTACCTCAAGCCCAATGAGAGGAGTGTCAGAGAGAACATCAGAGTTCAGGATGCTTCTCCAGGTCAACCCTGAGAAATCTAAAGGGTTAGAAGCTACCTGAAGTACCCCCAAGGCAGCAGAATAGAGCACTGCAACTGGTAGCACTGCACTGCATCCCTGCTGACCACAGAGGCAAGGTGCATGTTTGCTGTGAGTCAGTTGTGGGCAACACAGGAAAGAGGCTGTTGCCCTGGAACTGGTTAGAATAGTGCTCAAGACAATTATTTTGTGGGGGACAGGACAACCTTCAGAAGAAAGAGGCTCAGAAGTATCGATAGGTATAGAGAGATACAGATAGGGGTTAGCAGCAGCCAGGAGAAGGGGTTACAGCTGAGTACTCACCAGGGGGATCTCTGAGAAGGCTAAAGAAGCACCACTAGAGTTTTCTTGCATCTCTGCCCCAGCCAGAGAAAATGAAGACCACTACAGTGGCACTAGTCAGACTTTTGCTGTCCCACATCTCTCCTGCCTCCCCACAATTCAGTATGAAAGGAGCCAGAGTGAGCCTAGTGAGTGAAGCACAAGAAAAGGGAATAACCTACACCCACATGCACAGCAAGCTTCCAGCTGAAGCGGGTCCAAGTTGGAGGGAAAAGAGGATGTAACTTCAAATGTAGTTCAGATTTTTACTATTACACAGAACTAGACATACTAATTACTGAACTAAGACTGCTTTAGAAAATCAAATGATCAGAGGAGACAAGATTTTATTATCTGATTGTGAGCCTGTAAACTATTCAGTCTACTCGAGATTTCCTCTGGGAGCACAGCAAGATGTAACTGTACAAAATGCAGGCAGTGAAGGAAAAGTGCAAAGTTGATGGTATCCTACATTTTCCTATATGTGCACAGCTCCTGCTGAAAGGACAGAACCCAGAGAGCCATGTTTTGCCCCTGTGACTCCACTTCACTCCTAGTTCCTGGCCATAGTTAATTAGACCATGGAAGAATATCTGACAAAGGCAGCCTAACAATAGCTCAGTCAGAGACCATGACGTGCTCTTGAGCAAAAAAATAGGTAAGGGCAACCAGTTTCCTTGACATGTTGATGATAAGAAAAAGTGAAGAATGAAAATACTTAATTGTGGGAGTTAAAGCTAAAATATCATTAATTCATTCAGCAAATACTTAGTGAGGGCACTACGGTGCTATAACAAGGAATAAGAAACATGAAAGCCTGCTCTCAAGGAGCTAATGTTCTAGTGGGAAAGCAGACAACTCAGTTTAAAATAAGTAAATAAATTAGAAGTTCCCATTGTGGCTGACATATTTTCCTTGAGGATGCAGCTTCCATCCCTGGCCTCGCTCAGTGGGTTAAGGATCTGGTGTCGCCATGGATGTGGTGTAGGCCAGTAGCTGCAGCTCCAATTCAACCCCTAGCCTGGGAACTTCCATATGCCTCAGGTGTAGTCATAAAAATAAATAAATACATACATACATACATAAATAAAATGACTGATTGTTATTATTGTCATGAAGGAATTGAATAAAATATTTGGATGCAGAATAGCAAGGAGGGGGAACCCTACTCTATGATCTGGGAAAGGGTTGCTGAGGTAGGATACTTAAACTGAGATCTGAAAAATGATATAGATCCAGATTTGTGAAGATTCAGGGAAAGAGTGTTCCAAACACAAAGAAAAGCAAATGCAGAGACTCTGAGGAAGGAAAATGCTCAGCACATTCCCAGAGCTGACAGACGGCCAGTGCGACTAGATCAGAATCAACAAGAGGAAAAGATAATCTCAGAGAGAGAGATAGGAGCCAGATCATGCTGAGACTGGGAGGCCATGGTAAGTACAATGTGACCTAATGAAACAGAGCTGAGACCCATGTGGACTCTGTGAAATATATCATTAAAAAAGAGCAGAGACTGAGCAGTAATTATAAGCTGTCTAGGAAAAATTACAGATAACTATTGAGTTCTTTCATGCCTTTTGAAGTACATATTAATATGTACATTAATATGTATATAATAATGTACATATTGGAGATTAACAAACTTTTCCCAAAAACAGCTGGATAGTAAGTATTTGAGACTTTGTAGGCCATACAGACTTAGTCACAACTGTTCAACCCTTCTGTTAAGTGCAAAAGCAGTCATAGACAATATGTAAATGAATTAGCATGGCTGTATATCAACAAAACCTTATTTATGGACACAAATTTGAATTTCATGTGATGTGCATGTGTCAGGAAATATTCTTTTGATTTTAAAACCATTTAAAAATGAAAAGAAATTCTTAGCCTATGGGCCCTAAAAAACAAAATAATAAGCAAGTTTGGCCCATAAGCCATGATTTGCCAACCACTATTCTAAATACTGTATGTGTAATTAACACCTGTACTATTCCAAATAACCCTGTGAGATAGTTGTTATTCATATACTTCCTTCATAGAAGAAGAAACTGATTCGAGAATTATCACAGCTAGAAATCAGCAGAACCAAGGAAATCTGGTTCTAGATTATATGCTGTTAATTTTGCAGTCTTGTCCTGTGCTAATATTAACTCAAATTTAACATATTCAAGAGAAGCACTTCTGGAAGTGGTGAAGTAAAAAATGGTAGAGTAAAAATTCATTCCGCCATAAAAGCAGAGACTAGTAGCACAAAAGTTAGTCAAAATCAATTTTTTCAGAACTCTGGAAATTAACCTAGAACTTGCTACAATCTGAGTGGCATTTATTTAAGGAAAATGACCAAACGTTGGTAAAAAGGATAAGTTTCATAGTGTTTTAAGTTTCCCTATTCCCATCCCCCTGTTCCTAGCTCCTCAGTAGCCTTGAAAATTAATAGCCTTGTGAATACAATAGCTGTAAAAATCAGTCTATCAGCCACTGGAGGGAGACAGAATTGGTTTGGAATATTCTCATATGAGAGAATTATCATTTTACTTGTTTGACAGCTTCCTGGAAACTACAGCTCACAGGGTTTAATTTGATCTGGCCCAGAGCTCATTCAGTATCCGTGACCTTTTCACTGGGGCATTTGTCAAAAACAATTTGTGGTAATTGTTTATTGCCATAACTGCCTGAGAGGGAGATAATTGTTGGGACAAAAAAGACGTGGTCCAAAAAAACCTAAGGAAAAAGGCTGGGGAATAAGATATCCATAGGGTACTTTGAAAAGTTTGAACATATTCTTAGACATCTAGAAGGCTAAACACATGAGCAAGGCTGAATTCATGCCCAAGAAAGCCCTGAGAAGGTCCTAATATTTTGACTCTGGCTGACACTGTGGTGCTACATAAACAGGAATTGAGGGATAAAGCAGAGTTGTGAACTGCCAGAGAGCTGGAGGTGTCCCCCAACACACACACACAGAGCTTATCAGCAAAGGATAGGAGACATGTTAGTTCAAGGCATTTAAAAAAATTATTGTGCAGTCAAGCAAAGACTTTAATGATGGAACATGACAAAAATGCAGAATTTACAGTATTCATTTAGGAAAGTTACCAAACAAACAAGAAGCAACAACAGCAACAAGGGAAAAAACTACAAACCCGGGGAAATAGGAGGAAACTAATGTCCAAAGTTGACACATTATATTACTTTAAATGCTTAGTTATAAACCAAAAAATTAAGGTGCATGCATGCAAAAAAAAAAAAAAAAAACCACAGTAAAAAGCAATCTTTAGAAACTGTCCTTGAAGAAGCCCAGGGATTGGACTTTCTAAACAAAGACTTTTTATTAGCTATTATAAATATGTTCAAAGAACTAAAGAAAAATATGAGAAGAATATCTTACCAAGTAAGGAATATCAAGAGATAGAAATTATACTTTTTTTAAATCAAATGTAAATTCTAGAGTTGAAAACTACAATACTGAAATAAAAATTTACTACCGTGGCTCAACAGCCAATATGAGATGGTAGAAGAAAAAAAAAAATCAATGAACTTAAAGATAGGTCAAAATCATCCAGTTTGCAGAGAAAACAGAATGTAAAAGTAGAAGTTGTCAACTGAAAAAAAAAAAGCACATGTTTTATTTAGTGGACAAAACTAAAGAGTTAAGCCTGGGACACAGTATCTCAGATAGCTCTGAGAGACTTCTCTGAAGAGGTATGGGAGGAGCCAGGATATTTAGGAGTTTTTGCAACAAAGACCATATATTTGCAACTTCAAAAGATTATTATCTTTTTTTTTTTTAAGGGCTACAAATGAGACGTATGGAAGTTCCCAGGCTAGGGGTCAAATCAGAGCTGTAGCTGCCAGCCTACACCACAGCTACAGCAACGTGGGATCCGAGGTACATCTATGACCTATATCACAGCTCATGACAATACTGGATCCTTAACCCACTGAACAAGGCCAGGGATTGGACCTGTGTCCTCAGGGATACTAGTCAGTTTCATTAACTGTTGAGCAATGACAGGACCTGAAAAAGGTTATTGTTAAAGAAAATCATATATCTCAAGTTAAGGAATTCAGCATTTGTGTGTGTGTGTGTCTTTTTTTTTTTTTTGCCTTTATCTAGAGCCACACCCGCGGCATGTGGAGGTTCCCAGGCTAGGGGTCTAACAGGAGCTGTAGCTGCTGGCCTACACCACAGCCACAGCAACGCGGGATCCGAGCCGCGTCTGCAACCTACACCACAGCTCATGGCAATGCTGGATCCTTAACCCACTGAGCAAGGGCAGGGATCGAACCCGCAACCTCATGGTTCTTAGTCGGATTCATTAACCACTGAGCCATGATGGGAACTCCCCAGCATTTTTCTATATATGAGAAGATGCGAGAGTCTGGACTCACTGAAATCATTCCTTTGGTATGCACCTCAACTAACTGGGATCGGTATCCTGTGCTTTCTCATCCTGAGTCTCCTCAGTGTGGATCACTGTGGTAGTTGCAGTGGTTGACTGCTAAACGGTGGCATCCTGTTTCTAGCCTGAGTTCCCTCAGGGTTCAGTGTCAGGGTGACTGTAATGTGATGGCTTGATGTCTGCAACAAAATTTGTTTACTGATATGGCAAGCAACATTTTTTTTCATTGTTAAAGTAATTGAACAGCATGTCAGAAATCTTTAGGATACATCAATCATATGAACACAGGCACAGTAGGAGTCTCCCAAAGAAGATAGAGAGACAGATATATGAAGGGTGGCGGAAGAAAGAATATTTGAAGAAATATTTACTGGAAATTTCCCAGATTTGATGAAATTAATTAGTACCTTCATAATCAGTACATTCATAATCAACACACAAAACATTTCAAGTAGGATAAAGTCAAAGAGATCCACAATGAAACACATCATATTCAAACTGTTAGAAGCAAAAGACAATAAATCTTGAAATTAATAAGACAGGCAATTCATTGTGTGCAGGGGAGCTGCAATAAAATTAACAGATCATTTGTTATTAGAAACTGTAGAGGCCAGAAGACAGTGAGTTGATATATTCAAAGTACTAAAAGAAAAGCACAGCCAACCAAGAATCCTATACTTAGCAAAATTTTCTTTTGGAGACAGTGAAATTAAAACAGTTCCAAATAAACAAAACCAGAAAACGTATCACTAACTGACCTGCTTAAAAAGAAATACTAAAGGGAGACTTTTTGAATCAAATAAAGGATATGAGACCCAAATCCATATGAAAAAAATAGAGAACTAGTGAAGGTAATTATCTGGGTAATTATAAAAGATATTGTAAATATATTTTAAAATTATAACACTTTTCTTCTTCTCTCTGATTACCAGCTGCCACCTGAGGGTCCAGCTTCTAATAAGCTCACATCTAGGTGCTGACTGGAATCCTGCCTAGAGATCCAAGGAGCCAGTGGGCACTTCTCTCACCTTCTCTCTCTGACTCACTCCAACAGTATAACCAAGTTACCAGTATCTCCCTGGAAGAAAATTATCCATACATCTAGCACACCAACTTTTATGGTTGCCACCTAAGAGCCTCTGATAACCAGTCTGGGTTGTATTCACTTATGAGTCCCACAGCACTGTAGCAAACAAGGGAGCAAGGGAGCAGTTTTTCAACAGCCACATGAACCCTACCTGTGGCTATCCCCAGGCTTAGTGCAGAAGGAGCAGGCAAAATTGCCTCCCAGTTTCTTCCTAGAAGGGGTTTACTATATACATTATTAACTGCTGCCTGAGGCTTCTAATCCATCTGCATCTAGGCAACAACTGAAATCTTCCCAGGAACCCGAAAGAACTGGTGGACTAGTAGGCACTTACCCCATTCTCCCTCTTGCTCATTCCAAAAATAAACTTTCCAGGCTTCTACCTGGAAGGAGCCTATCTAGCACCTTCACTTTTAACATATCTAGCACCCCATATCTAGCACCCCAACTTTTGTGTTCTACCAGTGGAATGGTAGTACACAAATCACCTAGCTCTGTTTGCCAAAAGGGCTTGGTATTCACAAGTCTCACAGGATCATTTTAATTAAAAAAAATAAAGACATTTTAAAATAGTTAGATAAGTCCTTCCTACATCTATTCCCTCACAGGCCCGGCACAGAGGATATATGCAAAAATGCCCACCTCCCCATTTTCTCCTGAAAGAGGTTTGACAGCATGCTTTACCAGATGCTGCCTGAAGTCCTAGCTTCTAATCAGTCTGCATGTGGAAGCTAACTAGATTCCCTCTAGGAACCTGAGTAGGCAAGCCCTGTTGTCTCCCCACTGGCTCACTCTAATAGTAAAACAAAGCCTTCAGCTTCTCCCTGGAAGAAGACTGTATGTACACCTAGGACTCAAAATTTTATGGCTGCCACCAAAGGGACTGACTCTCAAATCACATAGCTCTGGAAGCTATCAGGGTTCAGCATTCACAAGTACTGTAGACCCACACATAAAAAGGAGGTGATTCTATTTGGTTGCATAAGCACTCCTAGAAACTATTTCCTCTGATTCAGCACAGAGTAGCAAAGAAAACACTGCTCCCAGTTTCCTCCTGATAGTGCCTAAAGTGCATATATAATGTTCTGACTTTCCTAAACACTGCCTGAATGTCAGGCTCCCAATTAGCCTGCATCATGGAGCTGAAGGGGCAGGCAATTTGTAACCTCTAAGAGAGTGAACAGGCATAAGAATGAGCATTCTCAATGCCGTTGGGACACTAACAGGTCCTGGCAAAACCTAACTACTGGGAGCCACTGAGAACAAAGATAGAAGTTCAGATAAAGTTTTGATAGGCAAGCAGGAATTCTAGTATGGTTGATTGATAAGCTTCATCTCCTATACAAGGCCAGTCTGTCAAGACTAGAAGAGGCAGCTGTTTTAACTAGTGGACAGAAAATAGTGCAGAAAGTCAAGGAAAATGAAGAAACAGAGAAATAAGTTCCAAACAAAAGAACAAGATATATCTCTAGAAACTTACTTTAATAAAATCAAGATAAGTGATTTATACAATACAGATTTCAAACTATTGAAGATAAAGAATCTCACTGATGTCATGAAAGTAATGCATGAACAAAATGATAATTTCCACCAGAAGACAGAAAATATTTAAAGGTATCAAACAGAAATTATAGAGCTCAAGAACATAATAATTAAACTAAATAATTCAATAATGGGTTCAACAACAGACTAGATCAAGTGGAAGGGAAAAACTAGTGAACTCAAAGACAGGGCAGTAGAAAGCATCTAATCAGAAGACCAAAAAGAAAAAAGAAAAAAAGAATGAAGATAACTTAGGGGGCTTATGGGACAATATCTCAAGAAAACCAATATATGCATTATAGGTATCCCAAAAGAACATGATATTATGTATGGAACCCTTGAAAGACTCCACCAAATAAACCAATAAATGAATTCAGTAAAGTTTCAGATACAAAATTAATAGGCAAAAGTCAGTTGTGTTTCTATACATAAGTAACAAATTAATGGAAAGAAAAATTTTAAGAAAATCTCATTTACAACAATGTTGAAAGGAATAAAATACTTAGGCATAAATTTAATCAAGGAGGTGAAAAATCTGTACATTGAAAACATAAAACATTGATGAAAGAAATTTAGCAAGACAGAAAGTAATGATATTCCATGTTCATGGACTGGAAGAATTACTATTGTTAAAATATACATTCTAACTACTCAGCCATAAAAAAGAATGAAATAATACCATTTGCAGCAACATGGATGGACTTGGAGATCTTCATACTAAGTGAAGTAAGTCATAAAGAGAAAGAAATATACCATATGATATCACTTATATGTAGAATCTCAAATATGACATGGGAATTCCCTGGTGGAGTAGTGGTTAAGGACTCAGCATTTTCACTGCTGCGGCTTAGGTTACTGCTATAGCTTGGGTTTAATCCCTGGCCTGGAAACTTTCACATGCTGTGGGCATGGCCAAAAAAATAAAATAATAAACTAAACTAAAAAAAAAAATCATGAAACAAATGAACTTATCTATGAAACAGAAATAAACTTGCAAACAGAGGGAACACATTTGTGGTTGCCAAGGGGGAGGAGGGATGGAGGAGAATGGATTGGGAGTTTGGGGTTAGCAGATGCAAACTGTTATATATAGAATGGATAAACAACAAGGTCCTACAGTATAGCACAGGGATCTACATTCGTTATCCTGTAATAAGCCATAATAAAAACATATGTATATATAAAAAACAGTTGCATCACCTGTTCATTGCAGCATCATTCTCAGTGTGCGTGTGTGTGTGTGTGTGTGTTTTACTAACACATTGTAAAACTATATTTCAATACCATATTTTTAAAAAAATATTTTCTACATAAAGCAACCTACAGATTCAATACAATCCTCTTCAAAATTCCAATGCATATGTCACAGAAAAAGGAAAAACAATCTTGAATTCATATGGAACCACGCCCTATAGCCAAAGCAAAGGTTCCAAGTAGACAGAGCAATTTTGAGAAAGAACAAAGCAGGAGGTATCACAATTCCTGATTTCAAACTATATTACTAAGCAATAGTAATCAAACACTATGGTATTAGCATAAAAACAGACACACAGACTAAAAGAAGAGAATGGGGAGCCCAGAAATAAACTTATGTGTATATGGTCAATTTTCAACAAAGGTGCCAAGAACATACAATGAGGAAAGAATTATCTCTTCAAAAGATGGTGTTGGAAAATCTGGAAATCCATTATAGCAATTTCTCACAAAATTAAAAATAGAATTACCATATGATTCACCAATCCCACTTCTGGGTATATATCCAAAAGAAATGAAAGCAGGATACTGAAGATATAGCTGCACTCCCCCAGTTCATTGCACATTATTCTCAGTAGTCAAGATATGGAAACCACCTAAGTGTCCATCAATGGATGAATGGATAATGATGTGGTATATATATATATATATGATGGAATATTACTCATATCAAAAAAGAAGGAAATCTTGCCATTTGCAACAACATGAATTAACCTGGAAGGCATTATGCTAAATGAAATAAGTAAGAAAAAAGTTTAACTCATAGAGTGAAGATTGCCATGGGCTTGGAGGAGAGGGAATAGGCACAAACATTAATTTATAAGATGAATAAGTTCTGAGAATCCAATACATAATATGGTGACCATAGTTTATAATACTGCATTGTATAATTGAAATTTGCTAAGACAGCAGAACTTGTGTTCTCATGCCTCCCCTTCCCTCCAAAAAAATTAAACATGTGAGGTGATAAATGTGTTATTAACTTCATTGTGGGAATTCTTTCACACTGTACACATATCAAATCATCACATTTGTACACTTTAAGTATAATACGATTTTCTTTGATAATTATATCTTAATAAAGCTGGTAGGAAAAGAATAAAAGATCACAAATCAGTAACCTAAACTTTCACTTTAGAAAACAAACAAACAAACAAAAAACTCAACCTAAAACAAGCAGAAGGAAGGAAAAAAATAAATATCAGAGAATAACTGAAATAGATAATAGAAAAAATCAATACAGAAAATCAACACAATCAAAAGTTGATTCTCTGAAAAATTGGCAAGTCAGCTCAAACTTATCAAGGAAAAAAGAGAATATCTAAATTTCTAAAATCAGGAATAAAAGAAGGAGCATTACTACCTACCTTATAGATATAAAAAGGATTATAAAGGAATATTATGAACAATTGTATGCCAGTAAAATACATTATGTAAATGAAACCAGATTTCTAGAAAGATACAAACTACAAAAAATAGAAATAGAAAATCTGAATAGAGCTATAACCAGTAAAGAAATTGAATTACGGATTGACAAACTTCCCAAAAGAAGAGCCCAGCTTGTCAACACTTAACACAAAATCTCCCAAAAAAATAGAACGGGGGAAAACACCTTCCAACTGATTTTATGAGGCCAGTAATATCAGAAAGAGACAAAAACATCCCAAGAAAGAAAACTAGGGACTAAAATCCCTTATGAATACAGAAGCAAAACTCCTCAACGAAATACCAGAAAACAGAATCATATGTCACAACTGAAATTCATCCCAGGAATGGACAGGTAGTTTAACATATGAAGATCAATCAATGTAATACACCATATTGGAAGACTAAAGGACAAAATCACATGAGGTAGTGGAACATAATGGCTAAGAGCATTGTCCTCAGAACCAACTACATAGGTTTCTACACTAACTCCACCGCTAGCCATCTGTGTGATCTAGTCAGAAATCTTTCTATGCCTCTTTCCCCCTAGGTTATTTCGAGGATTACATTAGTAGAATGTAAAGCACTTAGAAGAGTGCCTGATATGTAGTAAGTGCTAGTCAAGTACTGTGTTATTATTTTACTATTTTTAATTACCAAACTTGCTAAAGATCATGAAAATTATGATTTATCTAACTCTTAATTATATTTGCTGCTATGCCACAAGCATCTCAAATAACATACTCAATTTATATCTTCAAATGCTATAGAAATGATGTTGAGAATTAGCAGATGCTTTCAGATATTAAAATAAATTCATCAATACAAGAAAAGGAATTTATCATAATTAAAATCTTGATAGCCTCTAATTAAACATATTTATCCTCCCAATGTCTTCCTTCTCAGAAAATGATACTACCCAGTTTCTCAGGTCAAAAATAAAATTTTAAGTTATCTTTCCTTTCTTCCTCATATCTCATATTCAGTATCCAGTGCTCAATTCCTCAAAATGCATCCCAACCCCTCCACTTCCTACCTTCCCAGCAGTATCATGTTAGTTTGAGCTGTCAGAATCCCTCTTTGGATTACTATACTGACTGGCTTCTCTGCCCTGCAGTCTAGCCTCTACACAACAGCCAGAACTATACTTTTAAATTGTAAATCAGATCATAACTGTTTATACCATGCCCTACAGGGCCACTAATCTGGCCCCAGGACACCTCTTTCCAGCCCTGTTATCTGTTCTCAGCACTCCAGCCACAGCTAATTTCCATGTTGATCCTCTCACTGGCCAAGCACATTCTTGCCTTAGGATCTTCATGCTTACTGTTTTCTCTGCAGGAACACCTTTCCCTCACGGCTCCCTCTCTCAGTTCAAATTTTACCTCCTCAGACAGCCTTTCTCTGACCATCATCTCTAACATAGCACCCTGCCACACTATCTTCTTGCCCAGATTTATTTTTCTTCACAGAATTTATTGCTACTTGACAATACACATTTGTTTTTTGCCTGTCTTTTACCATTCAAGCTTGAATTCTATGATTTCATTTCTTTTGTTCACTGCTGCATTCTTGCTGCCTAGAGCAGTACCCAACACACAGTTAAGCTATCAAAAAATATTTGTTGAGTGATCAGTGAAACTAGAATACACCCTCACACCATGCATAAAAATAAACTAAAAATGGCTTAAAGACTTGAACATAAGACAAGACATCATAAAACTCCTAGAAGAAAACATAGGCAAAACATTCTCTGACATCAACCATACAAATGTTCTCCTGGGTCATTCTCCCAAGGCAATAGAAACAAAAACAAAAATAAACAAATAGGACCTAATCAAACTTAAAAGCTTTTGCACAGCAAAGGAAACCATAAATAAAAAGACAGCCTACAGAATGGGAGAAAACAGATGCAAATGATGCAACTGACAAAGGCTTAATCTCCAAAATATATAAATAACTCATATAACTCAACAACAAAAAAATAAACAACCCAATCAAAAATTGGGCAGAAGACCTAAATAGATATTTCTCCAAAGAAGACATACAGATGGCCAATAGGCACATGAAAAAATGCTCAGCATCACTAATTATTAGAGAAATGCAAATCAAAACTTTAATGAGGTAACACCTCACACTGGTCAGAATGGCTATCATTAATAAGTCTACAGATTAAAAATACTCGGAGTTCCCATTGTGGCTCAGTGGTTATGAATCTGACTAGTATCCATGAGGATGCAGGTTCAATTCCTGGCATCACTCAGTGGGTTAAGGATTCGGCATTGCCCTGAGCTGTGGTGTAGGTAGCAGATGCAGCTCGGATCCCACGTTGCTGTAGCTGTGGTACAGGCCAGCAGCTACAGCTCTGATTTGACCCCTAGTCTGGGAACTTCATATGCTGCAGGTATGGCTCTAAAAAGACAAGAGCAAAACAAAACAAAAAGTAACAAAAGTTGTAGAGGGTGTAGAGAAAAGGGAACCCTCCTACACTGTTGGCAGGAATGTAAATTGGTACAACCATTATGGAAAACAGTATGGAGGTTCCTCAGAAAACTAAATATAGAACTACCATATGATCCAGTAATCACACTCCCAGGCATATATGTGGACAAACCACAATTCAAAATGGCACATGCACCAATGTGTTCATTGTAGTGCTATAGCACTGCAGCACTATAATAGCCAAGACATGGAAATAACCTAAATGTCCATGGACAGATGAATGAATGGATTAAGAAGATGTGGTACATATACACAATGGAATACTACTCAGCCATAAAAAGAATGAAATCATGCCATTTGCAGCAACATAAATGCAACTAGAGATTCTCATATTAAGTGAAGTAAGTCAGAAAGAGAAAGACAAATACCATTTGATATCACTTAAATGTGGAATCTAAGACGTGGCACAAATGAACCTATCTACAAAATAGAAAATGGACATGCAGACATGGAGAACAGACCTGTGGTCGCCAACACGGAGGGAGAAGGAGTGGAATGGGCTGGGAATTTAGGGTTAATAGATGCAAACTATTGCATTTAGAATGGATGAGCAATGAAGTCCTACTGTATAGGACAGGGAACTATGTACAATCTCTTGTGATGGGACATGATGAATAATAACAAGAGAAAGGGAATGTGTATATGTGACTGGGTCAATTTGTTGTACAGCAGAAACTGATTCAAAATTGTAAATCAACCATGCTTTAATTAAGAAAAATTTTTTTTAAATCATTTGGTGAATGAATGAAGAGAAAGCCAATCAGGAAAGCAAAAAAAGAAAGTTGCAAGAGAAGCCATTTATCTCTGAGAGAAGTGGAGAGAACAGCCTGTCTCCAGAGCTGCTTTGACTCCAGCCAGTCCATGCTCCCTTACAGTCCAAGTATATATCCTCACAGTAGCTCCCCATCCCCCCGCCACATTTGTCTCTGTTCCTTGCAACTGAAAGAATTTATTAAACCTGAAATTGGTACCAGGAATGGGGTGTCAAATAACAGGCCCGAGGAAAGTGTAGCACTGGCTGTAGCCTATGATCCCGGCAAGGATCAGTAGCGTCTCCCCGTCTTAGTATGAGAAAGAGGAAGTGTAGGGTTTTAGGAGGAAAGGCTGGAATCATAAGCCATATCCACCTTGGGCCCTGAAAGACAACTCTTTCGGGAACTTGGTAGTCACTGCCTTAGAACATTTCTGAGGAATGAAAGTAAAACATAGTGGTTTATTACTTCCATTTTCGTAAAGTAAAGCACAGCAGGAAAGGGGCAGTCTTCATTTCTAGATTGCACAGCTAACAGCAAAGAAAAATATTGTAGAGCCAGTGTTCAACTTTTTGCCTCCATCCTGTGTCTTACAAATCAATATGGCAGGGAACACCCACACCAAGCGCAAAGAAGGAAAAGACAAATTACACTACCCAGTATGGAATATCAGGCAGAAGAGGACTGCTCTGCCAGGCCTCTCTGCACAGGGAACTCCTGCAGCAGAATGAAAACTCCAGCAGAATGACCGGTGACCAAAGGACAACTCCTCTTCAAAGAACAGAGACTGTAAGCTGACAGCTATGGGAGTCCCTGGTCCTAGCATATACACTTCCATCCACAAGAAGCTGTGCTGGTTCTCAAACTGGTGCCCGTACAGGAAGAGCAAAGAAAGACTAAAGAAAGAGGTGGACCATTCCAGATTAGGAACTGGCAGTTTTAACAAGCAAAAACACTAAAACTTATGAGGGTTGTCTCAGGTGGCCACAAAACACGTAGATCTTCAAACCTCCATACCCCCCTGGCCAGGATCTTAAATTTTATCTAGAGTCCTTAACTGCGTTAGGCATGCCTCAACAACTGCCCGGATGCCTCAACAACACATTACTCTCTCGAGGCTGTATTCTTGCAATCGCTCCCACTGTGGGAATGGTGGGCAGAACATACATTGCAAGGACAAGGGAGGAGGTGAGGAGCCTCTGATTGTCCAGGTCCCACTCTCAGGTGGTCATTCTTCTTGATTACCTCCTCCAACAAATTGGCCTTAGGGTGCAAGCTTGGGGTGGGAAGGGGGCAGGCATTGCTGCAGACTGCAACCCTGGAGTGCAAGTAGGCAATGGGTGAATTGTAGAAATGTGCACCCTCAGCTCTTCTAAGAGGTACTACTCTGTTCAGCACCCGGATGCTGTCAATTTAAGCTAGTTATACAGCAAAACCTTTGTCCTGCTGGTTTAACAATGTTGCTGAGAGAACCAGGCAGGCTCCAGATCCCAGGATTACTTAATATATAAGTAAATGTTTCTCTACTGTCTCTATTTGTTATCTGAATTCATAAGAAGCCATGAAAGTTTACAAGCTATAGTAAAAACTTGCAGTAAATTCAAATAGACACCTGTGCACTCTTCTGCCACATTTAACAATCATAAATATTCAGTGATTTAAGACTTAAAATTAACATTGTTTTTAAAAATAGTCACTTTAAGAACTACAATGAAGCTCACTGTGGTCTTTGTTTCTAAAAAAAAATTTCCATATTTGAAAATGTAAAGCAGCTGAATATATTCATTAGGATTAGGTATGGCTGCAAGTAACAGTGACTTAAAGCCAGATTATTTCTCTGTCAGATAAAAGTAAGTTGGCCCAGGGCTGGTATGAGAATCTGCAGTCCTTAAGTATAAATGCTTTTTCCACATCACTGTTTTGACATCTTATGTTAAAGTCCTTGTCCTCATGGTCTAAGAGGGTAGCTAGAGTTCAGTCATCGCATCATTTTTCCAGGTAGAAAAATGGAAAAGGGTGAAGAAGGGCAGAAGACACCCATAGGCTGCTTTTTAAAATGTTTTCCTGGAAGTCGCTGCACATTATTTCTGCTTATGTCCTACTATCAAGAACATAATCACCTGGTCATAGTCAGATACAAAGAAACTGGGAAATGCCTGGCTTCTGGGTGGCTCTATGCCTAGATAAATAATGAGGGTTATATTACTAGGGAGAGAGAAGAATAAATATTGAGTCTAAACACTGGCAATCTATGCCACATTTCAGGATAGAGGTCTGGAAATTCTGTCTCCAGAGCAGCTTAACCACAATTGTTGCTAGGGGTGAGAAGATTAATCCATGTAGCTATTAAGGTATGCCTGGATAGAGGTAGAAAAAAGTGGAGGTGTAAATTTAGGTTAGAAAGTAGGTATAGAATGCATTGCTTTTAAAATGTAAAAGGAGGAGTTCCCCTTGTAGCGCAGCAGAAACGAATCCGACTAGTAACTATGAGGTTGAGGGTTGGATCCCTGGCCTCACTCAGTGGGTTAAGGTTCCGGCACTGCCGTGAGCTGTGGTGTAGGGCATAGCTGCGGCTCGGATCTTGCATTGCTGTGGCTGTGGCTGGCAGCTGTAGCTCTGATTCGACCCCTAGCCTGGGAACCCACATATGCTGCGAGTGCAGCCCTAAAAAGAAAAAAAATTTTTAAATAAAATATAAAAGGAAATTATTGATAAGAAAATACTAGTGAGGGGTTGGAAAGAAGGGCTATGCTCTTAATGAATACCTCCACTGCCCTTTATGCTATGGAAGTGGGAGGGTTTGGGGACACTCATGTTAAACTGATGGTTAAAAGCAGGGTCAACAAGCTAGGGCCTTAGGATTAAATCCAGCTCTCTATCTATCTATCTATCTACCTACTTATTTTGCTTTTTAGGGCCGCACTTGCATCATATAGAAGTTCCCAGGCAAAGGGTCCAGTCAGAGCTACAGCTGCCAGCCAGTGCCACAGCCACAGCAATACGGGATCTGAGCGGCATCTACCACCTATACCAGAGTTCACAGCAATGCCAGATCCCCAACCCACTGAGTGAGGCCAGGAATGGAACCTGCACCCTCATGGATACTAGTCAGATTCGTTTCCGCTGCACCACAACTGGAACTCCCCAGATCACCATTTTTTGTAAGTCAAGTTTTATTAAAAAACAGTCATGCTCATTTATTTACATATCCCCTACCGCTGCTTTCATGCTTGTAAGGGTAGAGCCTCGTAGTTTCAGCACAGACCTTATGTCCTGCAAAGCTGAAAATATTTGCTCTCTGGGTCTTTACAGAAAAAGTTTACTGACCTCTGGTTAAAACACCTGAGTGAGATGCATATTATTGGGGGAGGGGCGGAATATTGCTTTTCTGAAAAAATGAGTTGTCTTTTGTCCTAGAGAAGTGCCTATTTCTTATTGTAGCTAGTTGGGTTCTCTCTGGACTCTATTCTCTTGTTTCCATAAGACTGTTTGCATGGCTATTGGAGCAACTGAATGTAGACTTTACCTCTGATAGATAAAGATTCTATTCCCAAGGAGTCATCACACAAGTTGTGGCTGCTGTTGTTACAATGCAAAATGGGGATATTTAACTCTCTTAAGCTAATAAATTTACCTTTCCATGTAAGGAAAACATCAATGTACAGTGAAAAGGAAAAAAAAAATCACCTTTCAAATTCCAGATCAAATGTTACCTCCTCCATGAGAGTTTCTGTGCTCTGATGGATGGAATTAATTTCAGCCTCATCCGTCTTCTGTAGCATGCAGCTTGTACCTCAGTTGAATGTGTCACATTATGGCTTTCTTTTGAGACTGTCTGTGAACAGATCGCTTGCCTTTTCTGGAATGTGAACTCCTTGGCAGTATAACTTTTATCATATTTGCTTCTGAATGCCCAGCACAGTGCCTGGAACCTAGTTGGTGCTCAGTAAATGTTGAATTGAAATGTGGAAAGGTCAGACTATTCACTCCCACCACATATTTTCTCTTTTTTTCTCCATCACAGAGGCTGGTAGACCTGGCTGCAGCCCACCTTGTTCTCGTCATTGTATTATCTTCCTCTTTCGCTGCTCAGTTTATTTGCTCATTTACGGATCTATGTAAACTCTATGTGTGTGAAAAATGTGTCTTTCATACTGAAAATTTCAAAATATGGATTTTCTTCTATCTCCAAAACTTCTCATTCTGTGAGACTTTTCTCCTCTGGGCCTTATTTTCTCTCGCCCCCTTCACCGCCCCTGGATTACATTCACTTTTATGACCCACCATGCAGTGAAGCAGAAGAGAGAGAAAAGGGGGTTGACTTTTTCTGTATCCCCCCATCTCCCTCCCTCTTGCTGTATCGATCCAAAACACTTGAACCTGTCTTGGCGAGAACTGACTCTGGTAAGAAGTGCAGCAGCTTTCCTGCTCTGAATTTTAAAACTCACAATAGGGAAGAGCCTCTTTCCACCCCCCACGCTCATCAAAACATGGCCTGAGATGCAAGGACATGAGATTCCTGTATTTTAAAAACAAACTTACCAAGAAACTAATCACGATGAAAATGGGAGCCCTCGAAATAGATATTCCCATGATGCTCTTCATAAGTCAGGGAGCAGTTCTGCCTTTCTTAGCAAGGGACCCATGACAAAGGTCAAAGATGGGCTCTTTTCTGGCCCCAGCCCTGTGTCTGTGGGCCCTTTCGAAACTTTTACTCATGCTGCTACCAGGGCTGTCCCTTAGTGTTCCAGCTTCCTAGCCATCCACCAGATTCAGCTGCCAGGCTGAAAGGAAAGAAGAATTGATTTCAGTTTCCAACTTGAGAATGTCCTTGCTGCTCTGACCTTGAATAGGGCTATCTCACTTTCTTGCCAGTCCTTGGTCCACAGACTGAGTTGTGCTTTCAGCATTGTTTTGATGCATTTCCCCAGGATTCTTTTTCTTTATTTCTCCTCTGTGGCCTCTCATCTTAGCTGGCCCTGTTCCCTAACCCTCTCCAAACCCAGCAGGGCCTCCTCACCAACCAAGATAATGATGAGCATTAAAAGTGTTGAGGCACTGGCTCTTGGCAGGATGACAGGCACCAGAGAGGACCAGTGGCTGGGAGACAACCGGAGCTAACTCGTCCATCTCTCCTTGTATGAGCATCCCTCTGCAAAGACAGAGTGAATGGTCCTAACATTGAGACAGTGTGACCTTTGACAGGACCTATTTTTGCCTCCTTTTTTTTATTTATAAGATGAAAACACCACCAGAAAGGTACAAATATTCACATAGAGACACTCAATGTCAGAGCAGTGGCAAGAGCTCCTCGGAAGAAAGCAGTGATGGCTTTATGCTAGAAGCATTAAAGATTTGAGAAAGAGGGCAGGAGAACTCACATTTGGTCAGACTTTCCAACAGCAAGAGCCAAACTACATTAGGTAACTCTGTAGTCAAGCAGTTATACTCCTCTTTCCAGTCAGAATGTCTTATTTTCAGAAATCATGCCTGCCCAGGAAATACTGATTCTTATACAGTATGGCTATTCTGACACCTCTTATTCATCCCCATTTCTCTCCCCTGGGCCACACCCCAACAAAAGGGATTGTGTAACTCTTTCTGAAGCAAAGTTTAATTTTCCTGCTAGGAAGCAAAATGGAGATCCTAAGTTTTTTCTGCAGGCTGGAGGTCAAGAACGGAGAAGGATGGGATCAAGTTTTAGTTCTACCTCAGCTACCTGGGCAAGTTTCTTCACCTCTCTGGGGCTCAATTTCTTCTCCCATAAAATAAATAGGCTAAATCCTTCTCAAAGTTTCCTCCTGCTGCAATAATTCATTCTCAGCTGCATCAAGAACATCACAACTCTGAAGGCAAGAGAGAACGGATTGGCTCTCAGCTGCACTGATTTCACTGTGGCATGAATGGAAACTTTACAGAGGACACTGCCATATAGCCTTAGACCTGGGGGAGGAGAGTCATGATCAAAGAAAACCGTGTTCCTGAGTCCTGGGCATCGATTCGTCATGACAGTTCTTAGAGTTGATACACACTTCCCTCCTGGCACCTACAGAAGCAGCAAGAATCATTTTAAACATCATCCCTGCCCTCCGCTGCCCATCCAGTTACTACACAGGGAGGGAGTATTTTTCTGTGGCAGGCACTATTAGAAATATAAAAATTATTAGGCAACACCCCTTCCAAATCAACCTCATACTATTTGGTGGGAACAAGGACTCCTAAAGGAAGAACCCAGGGGTCCTGGTTGAAGAATCATCCTGATCCTCTTTTTCACCTGCTTAGGAAGGGAATTAAGCAGTGATTCAGAAGATCTTTGACATCAGACATATCTGAATTCAAATTTGGGTAAGTTAATCTCTCTCATTTAGTTTCCTCATCTTCAAAATGTCACATAAATAGAATCTCTCTCAAAGGATTAGTGAGATAATAATGCCTGTACAAGTTCTTTAATTTCTTGTCATAAGCAGTTTTTGAGGGCCTTTATGTAATTTGGAAGATAACTAAGGATATAATTTTGAGTGTAGAAGTGACCCCTCTCCTCATGAATTTTTCAGTGTGGTGCAAACGTTAATTAGATATCACACAAATAAATGTATAAATTTAAATAGTGATAAGTGCTATGTATCATTTGGGTCCTCCAGGGAACAGAGGCAGAGACAGAATTAGAAGCATAAGAGACTTATTGGGGTTAATTCCTGAGAGATGTTAAGGGCAGAGAAAGCAGACTTGGGCAGGAAGAGCCTCAGACTGCAATGCAGATCTTTCAAGGGATTGGCCAATTCCAGAGGGCCTTAGGAACAAAGATTGCCCATTCAAGGAATCCCACGTTAACTAGAAATGACCAGGCCCTAGGACTAACCACCATATCCAGTCATTAGACTGGGGCTGCCCTGGAAGAAAGTGGCCCTGGCTAGAAAGTTGGGGCAGGCCCTGAAGACAATAAAACAAGGCATTCAGTCAGCTGCACTCTTTGCAGCTGCAGAGCAAATTCTTGAAGGGAGATCCGCTTGGTGTACCTCCATAGCTGTCCATGTCATGAAGCAAAACTGCAAGAGAGGTTAAGGTTGAACTTAGCCTAAGCTTTTGTCCCTTTTTTTTTTTTTTTAATGGCCCCACCCACAGCACATGGAGGTTCCCAGGCTAGGGGTCTAATCAGAGCTGTTGCCGCCGGCCTATGCCACAGCCACAGCAATGCAGGATCCGAGCAGTGTCTGCGACCTTCACCACAGCTCACAGCAACGCCGATCGGTAACCCACTGAGCAAGGCCAGGGATCGAACCTGCAACCTCATGGTTCACTAGTCG
Source organism: Catagonus wagneri (assembly GCA_004024745.2). Taxonomy (NCBI): domain Eukaryota; kingdom Metazoa; phylum Chordata; class Mammalia; order Artiodactyla; family Tayassuidae; genus Catagonus; species Catagonus wagneri. Next base: position 57,638,176 of record PVHT021183693.1, read on the forward strand.
GATTTGTTAACCGCTGCGCCACGATGGAAACTCCCAGGATAAAGCAATGTTAACCAGACAAAGAGGAACTATCAGGAGCTGCCCGGGATAAGAAAGAGCATCTGGGAATGCACTCTGCCCAGAGAGAGCAGGACTTGTGTTAAGGAATTAGAAGAGAACAAGATTTGAAGCTGACAAGACTGGAACACAACTGGCAGGACCTGGTAAACCATGGAAAGGATTTTGGTCCTTTTAAGAGCAAAGAGAAGCTTGTGGAGGATTTTAAGATGGGTGAGGAAGGAATCAACAACATGATCAGATTTGCAGTTTTTAGAGATTACTGTGGCTGCTCTGTTGAGGAAAGAATTGACAGAAAAAGAAGAAATGCAGTGCGACCATTTAGGAGGTTCTTAGAAAATACCTCAGACAGAGCCCTCCAAAAATAAGACCGATCATCATTATTAATAATTATAATAATAATAATAATATAATAATTACAAGCCTGAATTACATATCTTGCTCTTGCTCTCTGTCTTAAATCTGCCTTTTGCATTTGCTTTAAGCTCACCCCCAATTACCTCCAGCATGGGATTCATTTATCACAAATTTCACTGTCCAATAACCTCACATTTCACTGCTCTGTTTCAGATATTGCTTCACTGTAACAACCTTATTCTTCCCTGAACACAATATATACATTTCTGCTCTAACTACAGTTCATGCTCATCTGGATACCATTCCCCACCCTCTGCCAAAAGTTATCTTCCCTTCTTTGCAAACTCTGCTAAAATCTTCCCAACCCACTCCACCTAGCCTGATATTCCCTCGATCCCATCATCCTTCTGGCACTAACACCTCTGTAATGCAGGGGTGTGTGTCACAATGTGTTGTCATTTTCATGGTATTTTCACTTCTTTTGACCTTCTATAAATCGAAGGCTTGAGGTGTAATAGGCAGTTGGAAAATCAAAATAAGGAGGAATAGCTTATCTTTCCGAAAAATTATTTTTAAAAATAGTGAGAAATTGTCAATATAGATTGTTTAGGATGGAGAATAGGAGCAAATGGGAAAACTACTAGAACAGGGGGGGAAATATGATGCTCCAGGAAAAAAAAATAGCTAATAATAACAGTAAGTAAAATGTATTTGACACTTACATTATAGCAGTTACTCTTTCAAGAATTTCGTATATATATTATCTTATTTAATGTTCACAACACCTTTATGAGGTATGACCCTTATCCTTATTTTGTAATGTTGAATGATGAGTATCACCCACTACCTGTGATCTAAAGAGAAAGAACGTTTTCCTGGGCAGCTAATTACTGAGCCTTAGTTGTGCCACGTGGTCAGAGGAGGAGAGGGTTAAGAGGGTTGCTGGAAAAGCTGATGGAAGCCAAATGGCTTAGAAGATAAGTTGACACCCAGAGGGAAAGACTGGGGAGTGGGAAATAGGGGAAGGACATGCAGGTAAAAAGGTAGTAAGATTTGGAAAGGAGAAAAGTGTGCAAGATATTTTAAGGAAGTTTTGCACATCTCTTCTTCCTGTCCTTAAGAACTTTCAATGAAAATCTGCATTGCCCTTTAGAATGTCCTGCCTCAGGTTTTTTTCAGTCTTCAATAATGTGCCAAGTCTGACTTTGATGAGAGTTAGATAGCCCAGCTCCTTCAGATTCACCCAAAGGTATGGTCTCTGGGAACTCTGGAGGGGTCTAAATTACAGACTTTAACTGTAGACAGAGAGGTACCTCTTTCTCTGGGTTTGGAGGGTGGGATGAGCGGTTTTCTCTGACACAGTCAAGGGAGATTTTGAAAGAACAGTTTCATGGAATATCAGAGCCAAGAAAATGTAAACAGGGACTTGGTACAGAAGCTTTAGAATTCTCACATTAATAGAAGTATCCTTAAGGCTCAGGGGGACCAAGGGGTGTATGCTGCATTGAGGCCACAGTAAAGATGAAGAGCTTTCGTTTTCACCAAATTAGGGCTAAATCTGCACTGTTCTGCTTCCTCTTCCTTAACATCCTGCTCACTGAGTCCCCCAACCACCCAGGAAACAGACTTTATGTCCTGATCCTCAAGTTGCTGGTGGCAAGAAGAACGAGCAAAGCTTTGCTCAAGGAAAAGCTATTAAAACAAAATAACTGTAATTAGCATGATTGTGCAGGGAAAGAATCTCCGTGTCTTCTGCTGAACTCAGGGCCATATTTGCATTTGAAAAACAATCTCATTAGAGAGGTATATTAGATTATAAAATATTTTCCAGGAAGATATTTCAGAAGAACCATAGTGATCCCTTGCATGTACGCACAAAAAACAAACACAAGCACACACCCTTAATTTTCCAATTAAAAGTACCTACATATTTTTTCAATTAAAAAGCATTCAGAAAGTAAGAAACTGATCACTAAATGTTCCTTAAATTAAGATGGAAAGACCTGCGGAGGTTTAAAGAGACAAGGACTGGGAGTTTGGAAGAATAAATTTTAAGGAAAGCTATATGGCAAGATTATCAGAATTGTGGCATTAATGCTATTTAAAAATAATTGTGTTAAAAATATTTCTCAGGGAATTAGTCCATTTCTTTGACTTAGGTGATTACGTAAGTAATTCCTTTTTTCAAGAATTTTATTTTTATTTTTTAATTTAATTTTTTTTTTTTTTGTTTTGCTTTTTAGGGCCTCACCCACAGCATATGGAGGTCCCCAGGCTAGGGGTGGAATTGGAGCTATAGCTGCTGGCCACAGCCACAACCACAGCAAATGCAGGATCCAAGACACATCTGTGACCTACACCACAGCTCATGGCAACGCCAGATCACCTACCCCCTGAGCGAGGCCAAGGATGGAACCCTCATCCTCATGGATGCTAGTTGGATTCGTTTCCGTTGAGCCACAATGTGAGCTCCTTTCAAGAATTTTAATTGGGCAGCTACAACCAGATGCACATGGGAACCCCCTCCTAGTGCTAGAATTGCAGTCAGCATGTTCAGTTCATCAATGTGAGCTGGGAAAAAGGGGTTCCATATTGCCACCAGGCACTTAAAATCACCCCCAAATGGTTTCCTTGCTTTCGGATTCCACTTCCAAGTCTTTTTACTTTTTGGCTAAACATGTTCACATGTTGGGCTGCTTGCTTACTTTGATTCCCTCCTTCCCTTCCCTTGCAAAATAGTTCTGTTTTCTCTCTTGGTTCCACAATTACAGAAAATAAAACTATTAAGGGCTGCAAATAACTTTAATAATCATCTTCTCCTATTCTCCCACTTTCTAGGTAAGAAAACCAGGACAAGATAGGTTAATTTTCCCAGGATCATACAGCCAGTTAAACGCAGGAGTGGTGAAAGACCTAGAATCCAGGTCCCCTCCCCAGAGTTCTACTGTCCTGCCTGCTCTTCAATTACTTTCCTGGACAGCTCTCTCATCTTCTAGTTTTCCCTCCTTTGCCAGTTCGTTATAGCTCCCCGATGACACAGAGCTCAACATGACATACACTCAATATGTTTGTGCAAGGCCCACCTCAAATGCCCTGGTTTGTTTCCTAAACGCATTTCTTGGCCTTTGGACTTACTCGGCACATTGGGCATATGTTTCACTTTAAATAGGGTTGCTCAAATATTTTCCCTCTGAAAGGAGTCTTAAAACAGGAAGAAAAAAAAAAGGAACTCAACAGAAAATCCTCTATTTCTTTTTTTTAAGAAAATCGAAAGTAAAACAACTGCATAATGGAAAACTGGGAAAGTCATGTCTCATCCCTTTACCCACTATTGTAATCACTATGACGCACTTCCTCCAGCCTGTTCTCAGAGGCATCTCCTTTTAATATCACTGTCATCTGTTCTTAATCTGACATAGCTCTAACTTTAGTGTTGGAGTAAACTGTCTTCAAACTGTCTTGCTCTTCCTCAGAATCAGTGAAAGGACGTCCAGAGATCACTGATACATCTTAGATCCACACCCAACACATTCCTGGGAATTAGAAATAATATTTCTGTCATCCTAGGGTTGGGATTTGTGGTAGAGTCTGCTATTCGTCTATGTAATATCCATAATTCACTTTTACATTACAAAGATAATTCAAATTTTATTTAAAGCAACTCAATGCCAAGCTTAAAAAAATGTATGTCTGCAGCCTCTCTTTTAGTTAGGATTGGCCAGATGAAACCGACTTGGTGAAAAGATGTAAGCAGCAATCACAGGAGGGATTGCTCTTTAAAGGGGATGGACTGACTCATTTGATATGCGTGTGTGTTGCTCTCCGCCTTTCCTGCCTCTTGCTTCCTCTATGGTAGCTGTGATGGCTGGAACTACAGAACCAACTGTGAGCATGAAGCAGTCTCAAAGATGAAAACCGCAAGCTAAGGAATAAGGCCATCAATGGAATCGTGGTGCTGCTATACCAGCTCTGGACTACCAACTTCCAACTTGATGTTGTTGGAGAAAAAAGTGTATGTCCATCTTGTTTAACCTACAGTTTTATCATAATTTTTTTTTTCTTTACTGGAAGCTAAAACTTACTGACACAGGGAGTTCCTGCTGTGGCACAGGGGATTGGCAGCATCTCTGGAATGCTGGACATAGGTTTGATCCCCAGCACAGTGGGTTAAGGATCCGGCTTTGCCACGGCTGTGGCTTAGGTCGCAACTGTGGCTCAGATCTGATCCCTGGCCCAGGAACTCCATTTGCCGTGGGGCAGCCAAAAAGAAAGAAAGAAAAAAAATTACTGACATAGGAGCCAAACAACCTTTGAAATGTTTGAGAGAGAGAGAGTCCCTTGAAGGCTCTATTGGTTCCTCTAAGTCTGGATCCTTTGGTTACTTGGGATTTCCCAGTCCTCTCTACACACCCCCACCTCCTGAACCTGTGCCTTGGCAAGGCCACAGCCTCACCCTTTGGACTTTTTAGACTCGACTTTTTGGACTCTCTGGGCCCTTTTCTTCTTACCTTTGTCCTGTTTCCCGATGTATTTCCTGAAACGGCCAGGCTTTGACTGGGAAGCCTCTGCTCCTAAACTTCTCCTCACTCCCACCCCCTCCTCTAAATTAATTTACTGTGTGCACCTGCTGGGCGTCAGCCTGGCTAACTTTCTACTGAATGCTTAACAGATTTACATGTAATATTCTTTGTAGAATATTATCTAAGATCTGCTCAAATTTTATTTACAATTTCCAGATTCCCCCCCAACAGTCTGTATCGAATTAACTTATTCTCATAGTTCCAACAAGAAGTAATTTTGGCTGATTAGACCCAGCTGAAAAATCTGTCCATAGGTGGCTAATGAAGAAGACTTTCAGGGAAAAATTCTTCCCCAAGTTAGCCATAGAAATAGAGAGGCCCTTGTTCCACTGTATTATTTTTAGTCCTTCATCTTTTCATTGAGTTATTCTAGCAACATATAGGAGCCAAACTCTTTAAGATGCAGATTTGCTTAATGGATAAGTGATAACTTTAAGCCAATCTAAAATATCCAACTCGCAGATAAAAATAAGCAAAGGAAAATCAATTATTAAATAGTAACACTGGCTCTTGGATTTTAGTGGTAAGTATAATTCTCCCCTAAACTATCACTCAGCAACATTAGCTTGTGACTATAAATTAGTTTGGTCAAGTATTTTCTCCTTGGATTCTTGTGGCTCTCCTTAACCCAAACCCTTAGGGAAGCAATCTTCCCGGTCCAGATTCCCTACTAATAAAGCATTCACAGAACTATTGACTAATGTGATTTAACTTGGTTCATGTGTGCTCTCACCTGTATAAGAGCCCAACTTGGGTTAGGGAAACACAGAAGAGACTTCCTTGGCTAGCCCTGGGAGGAATGGCTCAGAGAAAAATGAATTGGAAGAGACAGAAGTTTAGATAAATGTCTCTCGGCACAAGTGTCTAAAGTTTGACTTTCAGAGGCTTGTCATTACTCTCAACAAATTGAGAACTGCTTAATAAAGATATCACAGAATTCTTTCAATTTCTGCTCTACAGCCAAGTGACCCAATCATACATATATACATATTGCATTCTTTTTCTCACATTACCGTCCATCATGTTCCCTCACAAGTGACTATAGTTCCCTGTGCAATAAAGCAGGATATCATTGCTTATCCACTCCAAATGCAATAGTTTGCATCTACTAACCCCAAACTCCCAGTCCATCCTACTCCCTCCCCCTTGCCCTTGACAACCACAAGTCTGATTCCATGTCCATGAGTTTGTTTCTTTTCCGTAGATAGGTTCATTGTAAATCAACTATAAAATTAAAAATTTTATAATTTTTTGTTGTTGTTGTCCTTTTGCCTTTTCTAGGGCCACACCCCAGGCTAGGGGTCTAATTGGAGCTACAGCTGCCAGCCTACGCCACAGCCACAGCAATGCGGGATCCGAGCTGTGTCTGCGACCTACACCACAGCTCACGGCAACGCTGGATCTTTAACCCACTGAGCAAGGCCAGTGATCAAACCCGCAACTTCATCGTTCCTAGTCAGATTTGTTAACCACTGAGTCATGACAGGAACTCAAAAAAAAAAATTTTTTTTTAAAAGCACTTTAACACACACACACAAAAAAGATATCACAAAGGTAGTCCATTTAGAAAGGAGCAGTTCTAAAACTTGGGCCCTTAATAGCTTCCTTCTCGATCTTTAATAGGGATTGCTCAGGAGATCCAGTCATGGCTCAGTGGTTAAAACTAATATCCATGAGGGTGCAGGTTCAATCCCTGGCCTCGCTCAGTGGGTTAAGGATCCGGCATTGCCGTGAACTGTGGTGTAGGTTGCAGACGCAAGTAGAATTCTGCTTGCTTTAGCTGTGGCGTAGGCCAGCAGCTGCAGCTCCGATTCAGCCCCTAGCCTGGGAACCTCTAAATGCTGCAGGTACGGCCCTAAAAATAACAAAAAAACAATAGGGATTGCTCAGAAGATTTAATCCAGAAATAAAGTTATTTCTCCCCCAGGGAATCTCATTGACCTTCTGTGTTATGCAGAAAATTCTGCACACACATACACCACAACTTCTACCTCCACATTTTCTCCCTACCACCCATCCCATCATGACTTGACAGAGTATTCTAGCTATCAAGACCTCCTTTCAGAATTATAGATAACAGAACATGAATTTCTCCTACGCATAGATAAAAGACAAAACAAAAATAGCTCAAAGTCAGTTCAAGTGGTAGAATTCTGGGTGGTTTATTTTTTTTTCTTTTTTCTACTTAGTCTTCCCATATTTGCTTTGATTATAATACATATTAATGAATGCTAACATTTCCTGAGTACTGACTCTGGGCCAGGCACTCCGCTAAGCATATTACATATTTTATCTCACTTAATCTTCTTCTTAAAAACATATGGATTTACATATAAGGAAACTAAAGAAATTAAGTAACTTATCGGTGAGTACCCTGCGTCTGAGTCCAGGTCTAGTTGACATTAAAGTTGGGACTCTTAGCTACTATAATATTTTTTTATTGTAAAAAGTATACATTTAAAAAAAGAATTATAAGATGTTGAGACTAGAAACTTAGTCATGGATTTATCTTAAGGAATTGTACTGTTCTAAAAATGAGAGGGTACATGGCATGGTAGTATATATAGTATGGTGGTTAAGAGTCTGGATTTGGGAGCCAGAACTCAGGAACTTCCTCTCCTGCTACCTCTGTGACCCTGGGCAAGTTACAGAACTTCTCCATGCCATATTTTCTCCATCCACAAAATAGCACTACTGGGAGTTTCCACTGTGGTGCAGTGGGAAGAAATCCAGCTAGAATCCATGAGGATGTGGTTCAATCCCTGGACTCACTCAAGGTTGGTGATCCAGTATTGCCCTGAGCTGTGGTGTAGAGCACAGCTGCGGCTCAGACCCCACATTACTGTGGCCGTGGTGTAGGCCAGCAGCTGTGGCTCTAATTCTACCCCTAGCCTGGGAACTTCCATATGCCGGGGTGCGGTGCTAAAAACAAACAAAAATAATAACAGTAGCACTGGTATGGGGTTATTGTGAAGATTAAATCTGTTATATTACATAGAATGCTTAAATAGTGCTGGTACAGAGTAAGTACTATGAAAGTATTATTGTTGTTGTTATTTTATTCTAAGATATTTTGAAACCAAGCTTGTGTTCTCGTCTAAAGAAATCTTGGCTATAATTATCCTAAGCTGTTGGTTCGAGGATTTTCAGAATGAGACTGCCTGCTTTTCCTAGCGGGATAGCTGTGAGGTAAAGGACAAAGGGGGCATAGTGGTCGATCTCTTTGGGGGCTGAATGGATATACTTTTTCAGATAAGAAGCCTCCTGGTATCATTTTAGCTACACAGTCAAGCCTCCAAGAATAAACTTCTGTTCATCTTTCTTTTTTCCCCTTCATAAAATAAATTTAATTTATTATATTATCAAAGCTCTGTTCATCATTTTTAAAACCGGGGGGGAAATCTCTCAGAGTTACCAAATGAAATTCAAGGAAATAAAAGTACAATATATAAAATAATAAAAACATTTCTCCAGCAGAAATAATAATTGCCTAATACATGCTCAAAAAGAAAACTGAATCTGGCTGTTATTAAGCTAATGGATGAATACAAGAGATTGTTTCACTGTGGGGGGAATTCCTAAGGGACTCAGGTTTTCCAAAGCGTTGGTCCCTGCTCAGAAGGTCATGGGCCTTGAATCCTCAGGCCTGGATCTCCAGCAAATGTCATAGGCTCCTAAATCGAGGCCCAAGAAAAAATATGAAATTAGAGAAGTGAATCCAATTGGAAAAAAACAGAGAAAATGGTCTGTCCTTTAGTGTGAGAATATAAATCAAACAAATGATGCTTTCTCACTTCTCACCTTGCCACTGTCCAATGTAAAGTTCTCCCAGGCAGCCTTAGCCATATTACTTTGAGAATCTGGGAGCACCCTCCCTCTAGAACAATGGCTCAGCTGTTGAACAGCTTTATGCTAAACTGAAATCTGCCTTTTTGGCTTCTATTCCTTGGTCTAGCTCTACATCTTGACAGGGAAGAACAAATTTATTCTGCCTGTCACATAAAAGCCTTTGAAATATTTGCAGACAATGATCTACTGTTCCTTTGGTTGAGCTTTTTTTTTTTTTTTCTTCTCCAGGCTAAATGTAGCCATTTCTATCAACTAACTCTGACTTCCTGACTCTTACAATCCTATTCAGTTTGCTCTAGTTGGTCAATATCTCCCAAGAATTGTGGTACTTACCACAGAACCCAGTAGTTCAGTGTGGTCTGACCACAGCCCACTGCTGCAGGGCTACCTGTCATCTCCACTTCACTTCCCTTCATGCAAAGATTGTATCTTTTTTTTTTTTTCATCAGACACATCATAGTGTTGGCAAATATTCAACTTGTGGTTAATTAAATTTCCCAGTTCTTTCATATGAATAAACACTATCTGGGTAATTTCCTCCCTCCTGAATACCTGGTTTTCTTTTTTTACCCTAAATATAGAATTCTGCAATTATTTCTGATACATTTGATCTTATTGAGTTAGACAAGACATTGCAGACTGTCTAGACAACTTTGCATTCCTATTTAGCTTGTGGCTACACTTTCCAGCTTTGTGCTACTTGTAGATTTAGTTAAAAAATGCCATAACCTATTGATGCATTGCAAAAAATAAAGAAAACTTATCTGACATTATTGAAAGTGTAGGCTTGGGTACACATTGGAGAATGACTCCTAAATTAGCTTGAGCAATTTATAGACAGCCTCTTTCAATTTTCTCCAACCCACCTGCATGACATGTAACACAAAGCACACAAAGAAGAAAAAGAAGCTCGTTCATGCAAGGAAGAAAATGGAAAGAAGTAGTGACACTACCTTCATCTTCCTCCCTATTCTTCTAGTCCTGGTCCCAGAACAGGACACTTTTGTGATCCGACTCAGGCATCAACCCTTGGGGATGGAGGATGCTGACAATTGTTTATAGTTCTTTCTCTCTCTCCCTCTCTTCTTTTTTCTTTTTTTTTTTTTTTGTCTTTTGTCATTTTAGGGCTGCACCCGCGGCATATGGAGGTTTCCAGGCTTGGGGTCTAATTGGAGCTGCAGCTGTCAGCCTACGCCACAGCAACGTGGGATCTGAGCTGCATCTGTGACCTACACCACATCTCACAGCAACGCGGGATCCCCAACCCACTGAGCGAGGTCAGGGATCGAACCTGCAACCTCATGGTTCCTAGTCAGATTCGTTTTCGCTGAGCCACGATGGAAACTCCTATAGCTCTTTCTAAGCCATTGCTCTGCCTAGCCATCCAACTTTCCTTTCCAGGAAGATCAGAGGCAACAAGTTGGTATTAAGGCATCTCTGAAGAGGAGGGAAGTCAGATATAGCAGCCACAGTCTGTTCAAACTCAGCCCTTTGATAGCTCTCTATCTTTCTGCCAGTAGCCCATCTCTTCTTCCATCTTTCCTTCACCTCCACAGGATCAGTACTAGGCAGAAAAGGAGTTTTCCTCTCGTTGGTGTATTTCCTCTTATTTAGACCTAGTCACAGGAACTTGGGCTAATTTTATGAGCTTAATATTAGGAAAACAAAGCATATTAATAAAATTAACAAATAAAAACAATTTCATGGCCAATGTCTGCTGACCAGTATAATGTTTTCTCTCATACAGTTGAAATGAAAACATACTCTCTGAACCCAAACGTATTCAATCTGACTTTTAGAGCTCCCCTCCCAAAGGGAGATAAAAATAACAAAAGTGTCTAGGAAATTGCCTTATGTAGGTTGACTTGGGCTCCTTTTTCCCTCATATTTCAAGGTCAGGAAATCTCAAATGGAATTTTAAGAAATGTCCTACATAGTCATCAGAGCAGGAGCTGTAAAACGAGAGAATAGAGGATAGGACCATATTTAGGAGTTGGCCCTAGAATCAGCCCCAGATTTAAGTATTGGCTTCTCTCCCTGTTGTCCATGTGCTCCTGGGAAAATTACTTATCTCTTGTTCCTCAGAGATGGATAAATAAGGATAGAGTTGATGTGATAAGAATTAAAATTCTGTAAACTAATTAGTACCCTGGCATCTATATAGTTCTTAGTACACTATTTTAAAATCGTTTTCTGGAGAGGACATCAAAATCATAAAATGTGGGGGAGAAGCATAAGAAAACTTGCTTTTTTTTTAAAGGATGTGTTTGAGCCTACATGACTACCAGTCTAAAGAAGGTAGATATCGGAAGGGGTTAATATACATGAAAAAGAGGATACCCACAAATCAAAAACAGACAATAGAGTCTCAAAAAACAAAAAGAAGAGAACACAAGCAATATACAAAAGAAAATCATCAAACCACAGAAGGAAAAGAAGAAATAAAAAGAAAAGAACAAAGAAAAAATACAAAACCAACTGCAAAGCAAGGTTTAAAATGGCAATACATATCTATCAATAATTACCTTAAATGTCAATGGACTAAATGCTCCAATGAGAAGACAGAGTGGCAGATTGGATAAAAAACAGGGGCGTAAATATGATGCCCACAAGAGACCCACCTTGGGGCAAAGACACATATAGATTGAAAAGGAGTGAATGGAAAAAGATATTTCATGTAAATGGAAATGACAGCAAAGTATTAATTAATATTTTCAGAAAATTTCTTCCCCCAAAACCAGAATACATAGTCTTTTCAAGTGCACAACACTCATAACAGACAAAATAGACTTTAAAACAAAGGCCATACACACACACAAAACTGCCATAAATAAAGATAAATAAAGAAACTATATAATGATAACAGAGTCAATACAAGAAGAGGATATTACACTCATCAACATATATACACCCAATATAGGAGCGTCCAAATACCTAAAACAAATACTAACAGACATAGAGAGAGAAACTGATGGGAACACAATAATAGTAGGAGACTTTAACACCCCACTCACTTTAATGGACAGAAAATCAATAAAGCAAAAGAGATCTTAAATAATAAAATAGAACTCTTAGACTTAATTGATATTTTCAGGGCACTGCATCCCTCCCAAACCAGTGTACATATTCTTCTCAAGTTTATATGGAACATTCTCTAGGACTGACCACATGCTAGGGCATAAAAAGAAGCCTCAACAAATTTAAGAGTATGAAAATTATTTCAAGCATCTTTTCTGACCACAACAGCATGACACTAGAAATCAACCACAGAAAAAGAAGGGAGGAAAAAAATGATTACAGGGATACTAAACAACATACCACTAAATAACCAATGAGTCAACAATGAAATCAAGGAGGAATTTTTAAAATACCTTGAGACAAATGGCAATGAAAACACAGCCATACAAAAATCTATGGGATGCAGCAAAAACAGTCCTTAGAAGGAAGTTCATAGCAATCTGCTTCCTCGAACAAGCAGAAAAATCTCAAATCAATAACCACTGAAAATAATTAGAAAAAGAAGAACAAACAAAACCTAAAGCCAACAGAAGGAAGGAAATAATAAAGATCAAAGAAGAAATAAATAAAAGAGATTTAAAAAATAATAGAAAAAAATCAATAACACCAAGAGCTGGTTCTTTGAAAGATTAAACAAAATTGACAAACCTCTGGCCAGCCTCACCAAGAAGAAAGAAGAGAGGTCCCAAATGAACAAAATAAGAAATAAAAGAGGAGAAACAACAACCAATACCTCAGAAGTACAGAAAACAATGAGAATACTATTATATGCCAACAAACTGGACAACCTAGAAGAAATAGACAGCTTTCTAGAAAGATACAGCCCACCAAAACTGAATCAGTAAGAAACAGATAATTTGAACAGACTAATCACTGGAAGAGAAAGAGAATCTGTAATTTAAAAACTCCCTGCAAACAAAAGTCCAGGACCAGGTGGCTTCACAGGCAAATTCCATCAAACATACAAAGAACTTATACTGATACTTCTTAAACTTTTTCAAAAGATTAAAGAGGAGGGAACACTTCCAAAGACATTCTATGAAGTCATCATCACCCTAGTACTAAAATCAGACAAAGATACCGTCAAAAAAAAGAAAATTTCAGGAGTTCTAGCCATGACATAGTGGGTTAAGAATCTGACTGCAGTGACTTGGGTTGGCAGAGGTGTGGGTTCAATACCCAGCCTAGCACAATGGGTTAAAGGATCCAACATTGCCACAGCCATGGCTTGGGTCACAGCCGCAGCTAAGATTCAGTCCCTGGCCTGGGAACTTCCATATGCCATGGATGCAGCCTTAGAAAGAAAAAGAAAGGAAATTACAGGCCAATATCTTTGATGAATATAGATGCAAAAATTCTCAACAAAATATTAGCAAACCAAGTCTGACAACATGTAAAAAACATCACATACCAGTACTAAGTTGGATTCATCCAAGGGTCAGAAGAATGATTCAACATAGACAAATCAATCAATGTGATATACCACATCAATAAAATAAAAAAACAAAAACCACATGAGCATCACAACAGATGCAGAAAAATCATTTAATAAACTTCAAAATCCGCTCATGATAGAAACTCTCATCAGGAGTTCCCACTGTGGTGCAGCAGGTTAAGGATATAGCATTGTCTCTGCAGGGGCCTGGAGTGCTGCTGAGGCGAGTGTTTGACCCCTGCCTTGATGAAGTGGGTTAAGAATCTGGTGATACTGCAGGATTCAATCCCTGGACCAGGAATTTTCATATATCACAGGTAGGGTCAAAACAAACAAACACTCATCGAAGTGGGTATAGAGGGCACATATCTCAACATAATAAAAGCTGTTTATGACAAACCTAGAGCCAATAAAATATTCAAAGGTGTAAAGCTTAAGGCCCTCCTGATAAAATCTTAAACAAGATAAGAATGCCCATTTTCACCACTTCTATTCAACATAGTATGGGAAGTCCTAGCCATAGCAATCAGACAAGGAAAAGACATAATAGGCATCCAAATTTGAAGAAAAGAGGTAAAATTGTCATTATATGCAGATGACATGATACTATATATAGAAAACCTTGAGGACTCCACACAAAAACTATTAGAACTGAATTCAACAAGGTAGTAGAATGTAAGATTAACATACAGAAAGCGCTTGCATTTCTTTACACTAACAATGAAATATCAGAAAGGGAATGTAAAAAAACAGTCCTTTTTAAATTGCATCAAAAATACTTAGGAATAGATGTGGTGTGTGTGTATATATATGTGTGTATACACACACACACACACACACACACACACACACGCACCTATATATACACAATGGAATACTAGTCAGCCATAAAGCAGAATGAAATAATGACATCTGCAGCAACATGGATGCAACTAGAGCTTCTCATGCTAAATGAAGTCAGACAAATACCATAGATCACTTATATGTGGAATCTGAAATATGATATAAGCCAGCTTATCCACAAAACAGAAACAGATTCACAGACATAGAGAACAGACTTGTGGTTGCCAGGGGAGGAGGGGTGATTTATTGGGAGTTTGGGATTAGCAGATGCCAACAATTATGTATATAATGAATAAGCAACAAGGTCCTAGAGTATAGCATGGGAAACTATAGTCAATGTCCAGTAATAAACCATAGTATAAAAGAATATGAAAAAGAGTGTGTATAACTGAATCACTTTGCCACACAGCAGAAACTAACACTATAAGTCAACTATACATCAACTATAGGTCAACTATACATCAATAAAATAAATTTAAAACAAACAAAAATAAGGTAAAATAGTTTTCTAATATATATGTTCACCTTTCTTTTTTGTAGTATTTAATGGCCAAGCTCCATTCTAAAACAATTAACATGGTAACGTTTTCACCAGATTTTTACAATTTTAGCATGCCAGAGATCTACTCTGACCCTTCTTTTTGCAGATGAAGATAAATTGAGGTCTAAGTAAGAAAAAAGGAGTTTCTCAAGGCACAAAGTGAGTGAATGGCTAAGTCAGGACCATAAACCAGCTACCCTGACTCCCAATTCTGTTCCCAGCTATAGCAGCAAGAAATCAGAATTAGCTGCATAAACAAATGCAGATTTAGATTCTAATATATATTTATATATAAATCGATATGCATATATTGCATGTATCAATTATTCTGTAGCAAGAAGTTTTAACTATTATCTATAGCACAATGAATCATAAGCTCAAAACTCCTACTTTAGGAGTTCCCATCATGGCTCAGCAGAAACGAATCTGACTAGCATCCATGAGGATGTAGGTTTAATCCCTGGCCTCACTCAGTGCGTTAAGGACCTGGTGTTGCCGTGAGCTGTGGTGTAGGTCGCAGATGTGGCTTGGATCCCGTGTTGCTGGCTGTGGTATAGACCAGTGGCTAAAGTTTTGATTCAGCCCCTAGCCTGGGAACCTCCATATGCCATGTGTGGGGCCCTAAAAAGACAGAAAAAACAAAAAAACAAAAAACCTCCTACTTTAAACCCCCTGTCTACTAAGCAGCAAGGCGCCATGGGGAAAGGACATAGAACTTGAAACTGGGAGGGCTTGGATTCAAATACCAATTCCACCACTTACTGCTTGAATGACCTTTAGTGAGGTATTTATTTAGTGAGCCTCAATTTCTTCATTGGAAGATTAGGATATTAACCCCTATCAGTGGCTATTGTGGTATAAAGGCATATTAAATATGGGGACATAATCCCTGGTATATTGAGACGCCCATCACATGTTGGAGCCCTTCCTTAGATGATGCTCACTTGATTCCTGTGATTTGATGCTCAGCTAGAAGCAAGCCACTGCCAGGTGCTAGTGAGATAAGAACCACATTTGGGAGGAAAGGCAGTGACCCATTTTCTTTGCCACGGGTGGGATGAGGACATGGTACTTGGAGTTTCCATCAAGGCTACTTGTGGGACCACGTTTGTTACCTAGAGAACCCCAGATCAGGAAGTACACCAAGACCCAGGGTTACTTACTACAGGGAAATTGTCTCTAGATAATTTAATGGCAGGCCTTGGTTTTATTGGCTGGCCTTAGACTTGTCCATGCACTGGGATTATATATCCTAATCCTTAAATTCTGTTATCACCTTAAAGCAGCCTTTGCTTTTGGCACTTGAAGTGTTGATTGCCACAATCTTCTTTTGGTAGGCTTCCTTATGCATTGGGTATTTATAAATATTTGTGGAAGGCCAAAAGGCAAGAAGGTAAGAAGGCAGGAAGGCAGAAAGGAAGGAAGGGAGGAAGGTTGGTTCAAGGATGCAACAGTGACTGGACCTTGAGAACTAGGAAAAAATGTTTTGTTCTGAGAGTTAATCTATACAATCAATTCATAATGGATCAGATCAGAATATGCAAAGTCATCTTAAAGGGAAAGTACAGATTCTTAGCCAAATAAGACTTTTATATCAGTGGTTCCCCAACCTGGCTAAGGAGCAGTCAGGATCCCTGTAAACATTCAGATTCCTAAAACCCTTCCACAGACCCAATAAATTAGAATTTCTGGTGGAGCCAAAAGTCTTTCTTTGTAAATCTTTCTGGTGCTTTTGCAGCAATTAGCCCCAGCCTGGCCAGCAGACTGGCTTTGGGAACCACAGTTCCACTGAAAGAGGTCTGAAAAGGATTAACATATTTAAAAAGCAATGTGTAGATCGTAAGGGGGTTGCTCCATAAAGGGAATGTAGGGGAAAGGGCGCACTTGGCTCATGCAAAAAAATTCTAGAATTGAGTGCCTTCCCAGGGTGCCAGAAACATTCAGACCATCTCGTGGGTGGATTCCTTCTGAGGAGATATGTAAGCCAGATGAGCAGAGCCTGATGGTATTAAACATTTGAATCATCTATCTCCCCTTATCAAAGTTCCTTGCTCACTGAGTAACCTTCTGATGATCTCTCTTCCCTTGCACCTGGTCTCTAGGGAGCAAAGGTGCAGAACAGGCCAAATGTTTCCCATTGTAAATTAATAAACTGACATTCTGGTTATATATCAGTCTCTTGTGAGTTAGGATGAGTCAGCATCCTTGAGTCTGATCAACTCAGAGGCTCTGCCAAAATTGAGTTCTGATGCTGCAAAGTTGAGGGCCTGACCCCTGGGAGCCAGTGAATTCAGCAGAATAAAAGCATCCCATTCAGGCCCCAGGAAGCCAGCCAGTTAGCCTCTCTTGGGGAAGGGAGGTGAGAAGGAGCCCATTTCCCAGGGAGACACTAGAGAAGATCTTCCTGATACTACATATGCTTGATTATGAACTCAGAGGGCTTAGGCTCTTATAACAGGAAGTCATTTAAAATGCTTTTTCTGTTCTCAAAGGGCTTTCATATGACATTTGTACCAACCTGGGAAGTAAGTCAGGCATGAATTACCATTAGAGTTATTATTATTATCGTTATTATTATTATTGCTTCAGAGATGGAGTCTGAGCACATAGTCACTTACCCTAGATCCAAAGTAAAGGACACAGTTAGGACCAGAAACCATATATTTTGACTGATATACATTATTCTTTTTACTTCTCCTCTAACTTAATGAAGAAAATACTCTAAACGAAAACCTAAAGGAGCAATAGAATCACCATTCAGGGATAGAGTGGGGCTGTGGTTGCATGTGTGTGCAGGAGACTTGGTTAAGGACATAGATATGGAGGGACAAGTTGACAGCACAGCGGAAGAGAAATTGAATCAGTGATGATAATAATAAAGTACATCAAAGTTTTCTTTCTTCTTAGCCAAGAGAACTGAGGAATAATTCTGTTTAATTCAAAAGACTATTTATTAAGCAGCTATCATGCACAAGGCCTCATATGCTAAGTGCTATCAAGAGAAGTTGAGTTTCCGAAAGAAAATTTTTAAACAGATATGTTGGTGTAATGAAGCATGACCTCCAAATCTTTTCCCTTCTTTAAAGCAGCACCAAAGAGTACAATCCACACCTAGGGTATCTAAGGGGAGGTGGGAAAGGGGAGGTTGTGGTTGAGAAGCTGACTGTGATTGGGATTCTGGAAGCCAAGCCCATTTGGAAATAGACAGAGCTTGATGACATCTCATCAGGGATGGGTGTTTGTGCAAAATCCTTCTTGGGGAATAAAAAAGGATGCATCTTCTTCAACACTCTTGCATCATTGTACTTTATCTTAGGTCTTCAAGTCCTTGCTGACTTCACCAGTGACAGTTCCCAAAATAAATCTGCTTTTTAAAATGCTTTTTACAATTGCATGAAAACAAAATCTAAATTCCAGAGGTGCAAGAATTTTGAAAGGGGCAAGTCCCTGGGCCCCTCTTTTTCCTGCTCTGACATGCTTTTCCACATGACTCACAGCAGGGGACAGGGGCTCCAGTCAGATCTCTGTTGATGAGCCCACAGACACTGTCCTGTGGCATGCTCCAGTCCTCATATTTTGCTAACTGGTTTCTCTTTATAATTCTGGTGTGAGCACTCTGGGGTGGCAAAGGGAGAGAGAGCTGCCTGTTCCCCACAAGATTGGTTCATGTCTGGCTGGATCAGCCTCCCACCTCTCTGGCTGATTCATCAGGCTCAGTCTATTCTAACAGATGGGACTTCTATTTAGGTATTTTAATAGCATGTATTTAAGATACCCTATTGAGAATCTAATCTGACAGAGGTTTGATGAAGTGTTGATGTACTGAAAAACCAGGCTCACTAGGTAAATAACTTCTTCCCGAGCCAGGTAATTTGAATCAATTCAATCAAGCATTTAACTAAGGGCCTGCTGTGCAATTGTGTGTGCAACACTGAGTTATGAAAGCCAGGAAAGAAGTAGAATGCTCAACAGAAAAGCCCTCAGAAACTTTCTCTAGGGAGAAATAGTGTATTGATGTACGTAATTTTACAAACGTCTATGCCTACTACATGCAAGGGGTTTGAGCAATAAGGAGCTAACGAGTCAGGGTGGTAGCCGTAATACCTCTTTTATATCAAGCCTACATCAAACATTTCAAGGGAAAATGGCTATTGTCTCATGATGAGAGAAAAAAAAAATCTAACATTTATTGAGCACCTAAACTGAATGTATTGAATGTTCCTCAGTACACCATGTTCCTTCTTGGCACCATGCCATTGCTTATTATTGCCCTAACTTTAAGTAATATCCACCCTCCCACTCTGCTACGCTTATCCATGTCTGATTCCCCCCCCCAAAAAAAGATCAAATCTGACTTTCTCCAAAAGCTTTTCACTCTCAACCTTCAAACAAAGTGGTATCTTTTCTTCATAGCCTTTACTGCAGTAATGTGCCTTTTGGAACTCCAGTTTAGTAACTAACAGCTTATAATGTCTCATTTTCATAATCTTTCAGGTTTGTGAGATTGGATAGTCAATAATACTATGAGCTCTCTAAGAGTAAAACTCAATTTATATTTGTTCAGTTATTCAATATTTGGTGAGCATCTACTTTGTACAAATCACCACTGTGGGGGAAACAGATATGAATAAGAAAGGAGCTCTCAAGGAGCTCACACTTATATTGTCTACCCTGAAATGGAATTAGAACCTGTCTGGAAAGCACTTAGCATAGTGCCAGACACACATTTAGTCTTCTATAAATGGACTATCATTAGCTGTTATTTCTCTGATACTGGATAAAAGAGTGGGAGGTAGAGATAAGATCCAAGAAAGGAAGTTCCAACTGTTAGGGTACTTTTGGAGATACGTAACAGCAAACTCAACTCAAATGGCTTAAACAGTAAAAGGGACTTATTGGTTTATCCAACTGAAAAGTTCCAGAGAAAGCGTAATGACTAGCCTCATTTCTTTGCGATTCTTTCGTAATACTCTTCCTCTGTATAGACTTTATCCTTAGGCTGATAGCAAGACAACTGTAGTAACTGCAGGCTTCGTATTCATACATAACATCCATAGGAAACAAGAATTTGTATCTTCTGGCAGCTCTCTTAAAAGTGAGGAAACTCTTTCCTGAATCCCCCAGCAAATCTCCCTTCTCATTTCAGTGTACCAAGTGAGTCACAGATTTTCCTCAACCAGTTCCTCGACCAAGGAATGCCATGACTAATTGGCTTAGACTTGATCTCTAACTCAGGCACTGGTAGAAGGATGAGATTACTACATTGGTTAGAATGGCCTGTTACACTGCAGTAACAGCCAACTCCCAAATCTCATGGCTTACTATAGCAAAAATTTAATTCTAGTTCTCACTACATTCCAGTGTATGTTGGCAGGGGGGCGCTCTACTATTACAGTCACTTGGGACCCAGGCTGATGGAAGCTTCATCTTGCTTGAAACATGCTTTAGCAATCACTGTAACAGGAGAAAAGTAAACCTTACACTGTCCTTTAAAGGCTCCTGCCTAGAAATGACATACATCACTTCTACTCACCTTTTATTGGCCAAAGCAAGTCACATGGCCATACTTACCTTCAAGATAGGAAATACAATCCTACTATGTATCTAGAACTAGAATATTTGTGAATAGGCACAATCACTACTACAATTATTCTTGTAATTGCCCTACAATCAGGACCAACTATACAGATGACTATCAAGTTAGCTTTTCCTGAAGCACATGTACTTCCTTGGGAAGATAATTTTTAGCAAAAATTAAGTACTATTAGGAAGGGAGCAATAGATGCTAAATAGGTCATCTTTAATTTTTATTATACAAATTATATGAAGGCAAATGATCTCAGACATCAAAGAAATGGAAAAAGCAAGATCATGAACAGACTGGCAAAAGTTGAGGGAAAGAAAAGCAAACACTGTAGGATTATAGCCATCTAGAGATCTGCACAGCAGGAAGGGCCCAGATGAGACAGGTAGTAGGGCCATCTTTGCTGCTACACCCCCCAGCCAGGTATGTGAGCATAAAAAGCAGATTGGGAAAATATGGAGGGATGGTGAATAATTTGAGGGGCTTTGTGCAAGGTCTTGGTTTGTTAAAGAGTTGAAGAAGTCGAGGAGTTCTCAAATGGGCAGTGAGGCCAAAGTCATAATATGACCCAGAACCAGTCATATTCTTAAACCAGGTTAGACCCTTGAGAAGTATCCTATAACAACTGTTGGTACAGACAGATGAGATGGGAATCAAAGTGACAGAAAATAGAGGTAAGCCAATATGAGATACTGACACAAAGATGAAGCATTTTGCCCCATTGGGTCCTTAGGTGTTAGAGAAAGGAAGTCTCCCAGGGACAGGAGAATGTGACTTTACATTAGAGCCATGTTTCTACCCAGGGGAGGCAACATATTATAAAAGAACACTTGTAGATCAGTAGTCAGGAAACTTATGTGAGTCCCAAGAGTGACTGTAAATATATGAGCCAACCATCATTAACTTCTTCCGACTTGTCTCCTTGGCTGAAGAAAGAGGATAATCATGCCTCCTCTACCTTTCTCAGAACTTTTTGTGAATCAAATGATAGGAAAACCTCTTGTGGACTACAGAGTCCTAGGGAAATGTATTTATGGGATTATAACAGAGATGTGGATCAGTGGAAAGAGTTGAGGGTGGTTAGGATATAGGTGAGACTTTATCTCTAATTGAATGGGGCCCAGAGTGAAGATGAAGTGGAGAAATTAGTGGGCTGATAGGCATTGTCTAATAAATCAAGACTTTTAATTGCAAGAGATATAAACCCAACTCAAATTGGCCTAAGAATAAAGTGCAGTGTATTGATTCACATAACAGAAATAATTGCAAGGGTAAAAATGGCTTCAAGTATGGCAAGGTTGAGATGCTCAAGTGTTGTGGTTAGAAATCTGTCTCTCTCTCTCTCTCTAGTGTCTGCCTTTCTCTGTGTTGATTTCATTTTCAGGCCGGTTGTTCTCAAATGGTGACAAAGAATGTCCCCAGCAGCTACCAGGTATGCTCTACCAGTTTAGTAACCCATGTAGAAAGTGGCAGTGCCTTTTTCTCATTTCAACAAAAATCCTAAGTAATCTCATTATCTGGTCTGGATGATACGCTCCTCTCTGAATCAGTCACTATGACTGGCACCAATCGCAGCTGAATCACATGGATGGAGAATGGGGGAGAAGCGCAAACTGTAGAACAAATGAAAACATCCACATCCAACACAGGAGGTGGGCTTAAGAGGCTTGTTCCGGAAGTGATGATCATGTAGAAAAGGACACAAGACAGAGGAAGGAAGAAAATCAGCGGAAGATCTGAGGCAAAGGGAGAGTAGCACTTATTGGAGAAAGACAAGTTTAAAGAGGGATTTACCAAGTGCACTCTGGGAGGTGGGAAGGTGCTATATTGAGACAGAGGCTGAAACACAGATATCTGTGGGTCAAAACAATGAGAATCCCAGAGTGGCCCAATGTACTCTGAGAAATAGAGTGCACTGGTAAAAGCAGTCACTGTCACAGACTTTCAATTAGTTCTTTGCTCGGTTGGCGTTTTTGTTCCTAACTTCTGGGGTGGGGGAGGGAGGAAAAAGACTGGGTCAGTCTTGAAGGAACTAGACTAATGCATGAGACATGAACAGAGATCTCCATAACATTGCCATCATTTTATAGCTTAATGAGTTTCAGTGGAAAAAGCAGCCAAGAAATTACCACTAAATTTACTGAAGTTATAGCTTGTCAAAGAGATGTGAAATGTGAGTGACATACGCAGCACGCTAGGTCTTCTCTACCCACCCACTAAACCGAAAGGCCCACCTGTCTTGCCTTTTTCCACCCTCCTACATACACATTATACCTGCACACAAGCACATAACAGCAGGGAAGGATTCTCTTGGAACATTGTCAGAATTATTCTTTAGACCTCCAGGTAGGTCACTACCCTGAAGTGAAAAGCTGCCAGCCTCCCATTTTTTTGAAGCTGGTGGAATAGGCCTGATTAAATCTGACTTCATACTGAGCAAATACCTATGAGAGGCAATTTAGTTCTGGATCCATCCTCTGGATCTTAACAATTACCATCACCACCAGCCCTGATACTGGTAGGCTTCCAAGCATATTCAAGCAAAAGGGCCTCACCTCATGCTTAACCAAAGAAGACATTAGCCTACTATGACCCTGGACTTAAAGGTTCAACTGTGTCAGAGCACTAAAGCACAGAGACCACAGTCTCAGGTTAGTACTTCGATGGCCAGAACGAGTCTATTTTAGGTCTTAAGAGTCTGAGTCCCAGGAATGGATGTAACAGGAAATTTAGAGAAGCTAACTCCTTCAGAAAAGAAAATACAGGGTGCTTGAATTCTTACCTCATATGCATGCCTCCTATTACTCTGTCTTCTGTAACCGCTGCCAGCAAAGGCTCTCTGGTCACAAACCCTAGAGTTCTGATATTCTCTGTTGACTCTCACATCCAAAACAGACATCTTGGTTACAAAGCTCTGTCTACTCCCCAATGAATGGTAGTAATTACTGCACACAGTGCTGGGAGAGGTATTACTTTAAAAAGAAACAGCACATATATTACCATAAGACCCAGCAATTCCACACGTAGGTATATACCCACCCACCCCCAAATTGAAAACAGGCACTCAAATACTTGCACACAAATGTTCACAACAGCATTATTCACAATATACAAAATCTGGAAACAATCCAAACGTCCATCAACAGCTGAACAAATTGTGATAAACAAATTGTGATATATACGAACAATGGAATACTATTCAGCTGTAAAAACGAATGAACTGTTGACACAAACTACAACACAGATGAACTTCTAAAATGTTACGCTAAAAGAGGCCAGACACAAAAGGTCACATATTGTATGATTGCATTTATATGAAATATCCGGAATAGGTAAATCTGGATATTGAGACAGAAGGGAGATCAGTGGCTGCCAAGGGCTGAGGGGAGAGGAAAATAGCAAGCAACTGCTAAATGTGTCTGAGCATTGTTTTGAGGTGATGAAAATGTTTGGGAACTGAACATAGATGGTGATTGCACAATACTGTGAATGCACCAAATGCCACTGAATTGTTCACTTTAAAATGATTAATTTTGTCATATGAA
Organism: Catagonus wagneri; assembly: GCA_004024745.2. Lineage (NCBI taxonomy): Eukaryota > Metazoa > Chordata > Mammalia > Artiodactyla > Tayassuidae > Catagonus > Catagonus wagneri. The sequence continues at coordinate 57,661,985 of PVHT021183693.1, forward strand.
TTTCACCATAAAAAAAGCGAATACTGACTCAGCTGGTATATATCTTTATTCCCTCACTCTCTCATTTCTACCTGAAGGTATATGTAGGAAGGTGAAGTATGGGTCATTATGTGACCATGAAGCCACAGATATTTGCCAAGAATGACTGAGCATAAAGATAAAAGGAAGCTGGGTCTTTGATGTCATGGAGGAAATCATGGTGTCATCAATTTTGAGACAAATAAAACCCCTAGTTGGAAAAACAGCACAATCTGTGTTCTTTACACTTTCCTTATTAAAGAAGGACCTTAACATAGACTAAGTGAATAAATTCATACATAAGCTTTCAGTTAGATGTATGTTAGGTGTACTTTGGTTAGGTGGTTTCACCAGTTGCCTGGAAAATGCACGTTGCTGAGTAGATCAGCATTTTCTGTGAGCATTCTAAACAGGAAGATAATTATACAAAACAGCATCACATTTAGGTGTAAAAGGAAAAACAGAAATAGAAAATAACAGTCCTTCATACAAATGGGCTATGGTTTACTCCTGGCCCAAATAAGCATAATTGTTTATTCATTCAATATGCATTGATGACAACTGACTATGTGCCAGGCATTGAGCCAGGGATATGAGCCAAAATACTGCAGTGAGCAAGAAAGAAACAGTCTCTGCCCTCTTGGAGCTTACATACTAGCAGGAAGAGAGACAGATAGTAAACACACGAGCAATCTCACATACACTGCCTGATAATATCATGCATACAGAGCAATATACACGGCTTCCAACTCTCCTGTGATTTAGGACTGGCTCTTAGCTTCTCCATCTCTGGCATGGTTTCACAGGTGCTCAGGTACCTCAGTTACCCAGCAATCAGCAGCACTTTCAACATCACAGTATCGGTCTCAGCAGTCAAAAAATTTCTCAGTTCTTTTGCACCAATTGCTGACATCGTCCCTACATTTCATCCTACTTCAGAAAAAAAACAAGCAAAAAGCAAACAAACCCCCTCACCCCAACCATTTCCACTCCTAAACGGGGAAAAACTAAACCAGAAGCAAAATCTGTTGTTATTCCCAAGGGAAAGAGCCTATCAACAAAGCCTTCCTATCTGGTAGAGGATGAGGGAGAATGGATAGGCACAGCCTTTGGGTCAAAAACTTGTATATGAGGACCATGCAAATAATCCTAAGTATAACACACAATTCTGGCACCTAAAGAAAATGTCCTAGACAAGTGCTGTTCAATAGAAATATAATGTATGCTACAAATGTGAGCGATATCTGCAATTTAAAATTTTCTAATAGCCATATAAAAAGAAAGAGGTGCAATTACCTTTAATAGAACATTTCCTTTAACTCAACATATCTACTGTACTATCTTTTCAACAGGTGATCAATATAAAAGTTATTAAGGGAGTTCCTGCTGTGGTTCACTGTGGAAACTAATCATGAGGATACAGGTTCATCCCTGGCCTCACTCAGTGCATTAAGGATCCAGCACTGCTGTGAGCTATGGTGAAGGTTGCAGACACGGCTTGGATCCCATGTGGCTATGGCTGTGGCGTGGGCAGGCAGCTGTAGCTCTGATTCGACCCCTAGCCTGGGAACTTTCATATGCCACGGGTGAGGCCCTAAAAGGCAAAAAAAAAAAAAAATAATAATAATAATAAATTATTTTACATTCTTTATTTCTATACTGAGTGTTTAAAATTTGGTATGTGTTTTATATTTACAGGATATCTCAATTTAGACTAGATACATTTCAAGCACTCAATAACCACAGGTAGCTATTGTCTATCTTACAGGACAGGGCAGCCCTGAGCAAAGTATTCACTAAATGCCCTTTTCCATGAACATTAAAGTTAATGGCTCTCTAGAACTGAAGCTTCTAGACGTCTCATTGGCTGCACCCAAGAAGCCATATTCTGGTAAATTCCTTCTCTTAGTCCTAGAGACACAGACCTAGGTCCCATGAACCACAAGTAAACATAAGGGAAAAACTGATTCAGGGAAAAAATTATATATATGCATATATATGTATTGCAATTCAGGCACAAACAAAATGATACGCTTTCAGTAGAGAAAGGACTACATTCTTTTAGTACCAGTTCATCTGTTCATTCATCCATTTGGTATTTGTTAAGAACCTACCATGTGCCAGAAATAATTCCATATGTTAGTATTCTGCCCTCAGGGAGCTTACAGTCTTTTGTGGGAGAGGTTGAGAGACATAAATAATTAAAATAAGAAATAGTGCAGTGGGTTAAGGATCCAGTGTTCACTGCAGTAGCTCAGGTCATTGTTGTGGCATGGGTTCCATCCTTGGTCCCAGAACTTCCACCTGCTGCAGGCATGGCCAAAAAAAAAAAGGAAAGGAAAGGAAAGGAAGAAAGAAAGAAGTTCATTATAAATATCATCATGACCAGGAGAAGAGATTACTTCAGGTAGGGCAAAGAAGGCTTTTCTGAGAAGTGGCATTTAAGCCAGGAATGAAATAAAAGGGACAAGAATGGAGAAGAATGTTCTATGTAGAAAACACAGGACAAAAACCTAAGGTGGGAAAAACCTCGGCACGTTTGCAAAACAGAGAACATCAACGTGGTTAGAGAGTAGTTAACGGAGAGAAGAACAATGGATTTGGTCATTCATAAAAGTAGCCCGGTGCCAGACCTCTTAGGACCAATAGAAAAGGGTAAGGAGTTCAGAGTTTAGGTGTTATTCTAAGAAAAAGTCAATGAAAGGTTTAAGTAGGGGTTGTTCATATGACTTAGAATAGGCTGGTAGTGGTGGAAGGTGAAGAGGTCAGATTTAGAATATATTTTCAATTTATTAGCAAGTCTGGTCGGTTCTACCTTCAAAATTAGATTATATGAGGAGTTCCTGTTGTGGCTCGGGGATAACGAACCTGACTGGGATTCATGAGGATTCAGGTCTGATCCCTGGCCTCGCTCAGTGGGTTAAGATCTGGTGTTGCTGTGAGCTATGGTGCAGATCGTAGACATGGCTCAGACACGGCTCAGGTAGGCACTGCTGTGGCTCTGGCGTGGGCTGGCAGCCAAGGCTCCGATTCAATCGCTAGCCTGGGAACTTCCATATGCCACGCATGCAGCTCTAAAAAGACAAAACAAGAAAAAATTGGATTATATAATTAGATTATATTTTGAGTCTGAAAGGATCTGCTGATGAACTGGACATGGGCTGAAAAAAAGAAAGGATAACCAACTACCAGATTTTTGGAGTGAGCATGTAGATGAAATGGGGGTGCCATTTACTGAGGGGGGAGCTGAAACAGGAGCAAACCCTGCTCCCCCTTCTAGATTGCTAACCTTAATAAATGGAACAAACATTCAGTCAGAAACCTGAGCTTTATCCAAGGCAGTGCCAGATCCAGTCACCACATCCATTAATTTCACTTGCCCAAAGTTTCTTAAATCTGTCCCCGCCTTTTTATCCCCAATGACTTAGTCATGTCGTTAGACCAGTTACTCACTGAGATTGTTAAAACATCGTAATAATCTCCAGGTTTAAATTCAACTCCAAATCAATGCTACAAATTGCTCCCCTGCTTAAAATTCTCCAAAAAAATATTTGAAGAGTAATATGGAAATATCTATCAGTTTAAAATGGACATGTCCTTTGATTGGTTATTTCTCTTTTATGATTCTATCCTATAGAAATACTCAAGAGACTGAGTACACAAGGGTAATTTAGTATAGCACTTTAATAGTGGAAAACTAGACACTACATAAATGCCATGAAAGAAGAGGAATTGTTACATAACCATCATAACAATTATATTATAAAATTCTACCTAGTCTTTATTTTTAAAAAATAGGCAGGTTTAAATATGCTGATATTAAAAGATCTCCAAGACATTTCAAAAACAAATGGCAATGTTATATGATTGCACTTATTTAAAAAGCACTGCAGTATAGGAGTTCCCATCGTGGCTCAGTGGTTAACGAATCCGACTAGGAACCATGAGGTTGCGGGTTCGATCCCTGGCCTTGCTCAGTGGGTTAAGGTAAGGATCCGGCGTTGCTGTGAGCTGTGGTATAGGTTGCAGACGTGGCTCGGATCCCGCGTTGCGGTGGCTGTGGTGAAGACTGGCAGCTACAGCTGTTAGACCCCTAGCCTGGGAACCTCCGTATGCTGCGGTGCGGCCCTAGAAAAGGCAAAAATACAAAAAAAAAAAAAAAAAGCACTGCAGTATATTTATGGATATGTTGAGCATGTTATTTCAAAAGGCCTAGAAAAGGTCTGGGATGATATACATTAAATACCAACAATGGTTACCTTGGGAAAATGAGATAGGGATGGGCTGGGTGGGGAGTTCTCATTTTTAATTATGTACATACATATAGGAGTTCCCATTATGGCTCAGCGGAAACAAATATTACTAGGAACCATGAGGTTGTGGTTTTGATCCCTGGCCTTGCTCAGTCGGTTAAGGATCTGGTGTTGCTATGAACTGTGGTGTAGGTTGCAGATGGGGCTCGGATCCCGCCTTGCGGTGGCTGTGGTGTAGGCTGGCAGCTGTAGCTCTGATTGGATACCTAACCTGGGACCTCCATAGGCTGCAGGTACAGCCCTAAAAAGCAAAAAAAAAAAAAAAATCTGTCTTATTGGATGAATTTTAAAATAATACATATATGTAACAATAAAAAACTGTACAACCATACTGTACCTCTTAACATGATTCAAAGCACCTTAGGACCTGGCACCAGCCTTCATTTCCAGACTAATTTCTCAGACTTATTTACATTAGGTAGGCAATAATGTACTTTCTGTGATTGGAAATGTGGGTTGCTTGTTGAAACTGGGTGCTGTACTAGACCTATCTGCTTTGCAACTGGAACAGGAAAGACAGCCTCTGGTACTCAGGAGGACAGGAAGGTCTTTCTGAAAAGAAACGAAGGTATCTGTTCCTTCCCTTGAAGGCACACCAGAATTAGTTCGTTCCTTTAGCTCTTCAAAGGAAGAAGTACAATTTCATGACTCTTACCCCTTCTCAACCCATTTGGCTTAACATGTTTTAAGAATACCTGTACTAATCTTGTTCAGTTTATTTTGCTTTTGTAAACAGAAAAAGCCAGCAAAAAAGACAGTAAATTTAGTGTTGCAGTTCTAGTTCCTTTCTCAAAATCTTCTCATTTCCCCAAGAGAGTTTTAGATATTTAAAAGTGATCATAGCCCAGTCCTGCGAGAGATAACACATGTGAAATAGCTTTGGTGGAAACAAAGTGTTGAACAAATAGAAGGTGGAATTATACCAATTTCTAAATTCTACAGATTTTCATATTTGTTTTTTGATTGTCATTTCCCAGTTACTTTTTTAAAACTCAGGAATAAAGAGAACGCGAAAGTACATACGTAAGTTTTTCTATTGTGGTCCTGGCTGGGAATCTTGCCATAGAGCCAACTGGCAGAAAGAAAATGAACTGCTCTTCCCAATCTTGTTCCCATTCAGTGTCTAATTCTCTCAAAACAACACCAAAAAGAGTTATGAAATATTTATTTCTTCCTCAGTCAATGAGATCAGAAATGAAGTACCTTGGCAAGATAGGAAAAGAGAAACTTAATTATCAATTATTTATGCTCCGGTTTTCTATACCCTAAATCCTAAACCAGCCACCTACACTTGTCCCTCAATTAAAATATCCTTCAACTGGTTGAACTGCTGCAGCAAATCAGAAGACTTTTTGCTATTGTTGTTGTTTTGTTATTATTTAGACTCATTTTATAATGTATTACACACCACTTACCTTTATAAAATATTAGAGCAGAAAGGAAACATTGGTGATCAAAGGATAATAAAGGATATTATCCTAAATAATATCCTTTATTATTTAGGATAATAAAGGCTTATCCTAGCACAATCCTTTCATTATTGACAGCTGAGAAACTAGCCCCAAAGATGACATCAGATAATGGTGTCACAGTGCAAAGTATCTAGTTAACTGGAGCTGGGACTAGAACCTAGTCTCCTGACTTCCAGGCTATGCCAAATTAGATGTTCTCTTTTTATCATTTAAAGTTAATGCGCCTTAAGGTGTTTTGGGGGAAAGAGGGCATATAAATGAGAAAAGGTTCAACTTAAGGGCAGATAGAACAAAAGCAGTTTTCCACCAGATCCAAGGCTATGGATCCCCTAGGTCCAGAGCTGTTTACTCATCACCTTAGTTTTGGCCAAGTCTGTGAGTAATATTTTTTTTTCTTTTTTTTTTACTGAAGTGAGAGGAGAAAAAGTTCCTTTGAGAGCCACAGTTAACTTCCTATGCTGACTCCTAGAGGTAAGAAAGTGGTTCCTGGTTAGGGAAGCATCTCGAGTCTTACTTTGGATATGATAGGATCTTTCAAGGCCCTACCTGGAATAGAAATAAAATAAAAAAACCAAGGTATTTTCTCTAATACATTTATAACTTTCCAAGGCCTTTGGAAAGAAAGGGGTGATGAAGAGATGGAAAAAGGAAGCTGAAATTTTTCAAGGAAGGTAGGACTCTACTTGGCGTGAAATGTGAGAACGGTAGAGATACTCCTTAAACAAGAAGAATGTGGAGTTCCCATGGTGGCACATCGGAAACGAATCTGACTAGGAACCATGAGGTTGTGGGTTCGATCCCTGGCCTCACTCAGTGGGTTAAGGATTTTGGGTTGCGGTGAGCTGCAGTGTAGGTTGCAAACGCGCTGTGGCTATGGTGTAGGCCGGCAGCTGTAGCTCTGATTCGACTCCTAGCCTGGGAACCTCTATACGCCGTGGTTGCGGCCCTAAAAAATCAAAAACAAAAAACACACGAATGTATATGATCCATTCATATTCCTAGACTATTCTCTTCCTGACTCCTGACCATTACTCCAAAAACTTCAGTAAAGATGTGCTACACAGATTTGTATTGATGGTTCTGTGACAGTTGGTATAGGTTGTGCAGAGAGAAGAAGTCAGGGAAGCAGGAAGGCTTCCTAAAATAAGTAGAACCTGGGCTGTATAATGACCAGGATACCAAATTCAAATGTTTAAAGATACCGAATGAAACGTTCTTCATCAAATACTGAAGACCATCCACAGATACTAAGAAATAAAGGGCTGTCAGGCTGGACAATTAGGACAGGAGAGAGTTGTTTCAGTGTAATAATAGGACATAATCCAGACTACAAGAGGAAGATGAAAGAAGTCTGAAACTAGTCTACATGAGTCTAAGAGGCTGGTAGACATTATTAAGTGAAGAAAAATAGAATAGTAGCTTTAGGAAGCAGAACACGCAAGTTAAATTCAAGAAAAATATACTAAGAAACATGTATTCATTGAAATGAAGAGCTGACAGTTTATCTATAACCACATTTAAAAACTTAATTTCTGATTACTATTTTATTTAAATGAACTTATTTCTAAACTATGAATGTTTAGAAAACAATGTTTAATAGTCCCATCTGCACAAGGTCAGATAAATAAAATAAAAGTCATTCTTATGGCAACGTATTGCCAGATAAAGTTTAGGCCACATACAGTTGCATCTATTTGACCAGTAGAGAAAAAATTCTGAAACACTTTTTTAAAATGGGAAGAGTATTAAGTTTAATTATGCTCCAAGGTATTACAGAGCTAGAAATTAACAAATTTCAGTCAGTATAAAATAGATTTATTGTAATATTTAGTCAGTAATACAACCCAGGTAAATGAAACATTATACAAGGCTCAGATGTTCTAAAATCTATCTTAATTTTACACATGTACTATAAAATGATAAATACTTAAAAATTACAATGCAAGGGAAAATATTACAAAAAATACAATTGTTGTAGACCTTTGTATGAACGATCTTTAAAGTTCTGCTTTAGGGAATAATACCATGCTACATGTCAGAACCAAAAATAAACTATTTTCCTTGAGGTTACAATGCTCAGCAATATGCTGGATGCACTCTAAAATACCATGCCTGACAAGAATCAAAAGAGAGACGAAGAAGGTCTTCAATGATGTTGAGAAGAACAAAAAAAAAAGAGAGAGAGAGAATCAATCAACTGTTATATGCTGATTCCTTCTGGAACAGCCTCTTTAAACAATTTATAACACTGTGAAAGAATGGAAAAAGCAGGGTCCCGGTCTCAGTTTTACATAAGGATTTCCAAATCAGCACAAACTGAGGTAATTCTAAAAGGTACTGTTCCTAGTGCTCTTCACTCTTCAACCCTTTACATGGACTCTTTATCCTAAGTGCATGTTTTTTCTCTAATTTCTTCCTAAGGGCTTACCAAACACACTTTCTGTTTTCTATTATCTGATATACAAACCAAAAGGCATTTAGCAAACTAACAGAATCTATCAGTAAAGTCACTTCTAAGGACACAAATTTTCATTCAGATGACATCAACAGATTTAAACATAGCTGACCCTCTTCCACATACACTCCCACCTCCCCTTAAGCATTGACGCCATCCTCAACTGTGAGGCCATATGAAGCTTTAAGATTTTTTTTTCCTTCATCAATGATTTGCCTGTTGACAAGCTACTTGGTTGATAGCAATATCAGGAGCTGTTTGGAATGCTTGGTCAGAATAAATAAAAAGGAGGTGATCAGTGAATCAGTATAACTTATCATAGTGGATTTCTACAGGCAGACAGGAAGAATTTACTTTATAGACTTCACACATTTATTTCAGAAGGAAGAAAATGTGCCTTAAAAAGGAAAGGAAAAAGATTAGATAAGGAAATACAGCAAAATATTAACACTGTAGTAATAGGGAAGGGAATGCTTATAGCCAACCTACCTTGTGGGGAAGTTTCTGGCATAAAAATCAAACTTTCTCTCCCATTATTCTTTGTGCAAGATTAAAAGCTGCTTTACATCAGGAGGGGCAGAAAGCCACTTAAACAGTTTTCTTCAAAGGTAGGGAATTTTTTTTTTTTTGAAATCAGCATTAGAGAAAGGACAAAAAGGTAGGGAAAGCTCACTCAAAGAGGTCCTCAAACATGCGTTGTCCCATTGCTATGTATGCTTCCTTCTCCTCTGGTGTCATCTGGGCTACCAGCTCTGGCTTCTGGCTCACTTCGCTGTAGGAGAACGGACGGCCAGCCACCATGACAATGGGGTCATCTGCTACCTCCTCAAATTCATCCTCCTCCTCGTCCTCTTCCCCATGATGTGCAGCCACAGGTGCCGGGCGGGGTGGGGAGTCATCATCTGACTCACTGGTCTCACTCTCAGAGTCACTACCATTGGCAGTGGTCACAGGAGCAGCCGCCCCCACCGAGCCTGCTGTGGCAGAGGGGGTCTTCTTCTCATGAATGAGCAGAGCTCGCATGACTTCCTCATTATCGTCTGGCCCTGCGCGTCCTTCCTCACGTTCCTGAAATGAGTCTATATCTATGCCACCTGGCAGAAAAAAAACCAGAAAGTCAATAACCTTAAATATAAAAAGCACTCCTTTATAACTAACACAATATTTTAATATGTTATGTTTAAATATAGGATAATATTATAAAACAACAAATACTTCACTGGTTCCATTTTTTGAGCTACTTACTGGTCCATATGATACTCAAAATGTTTCTTACAAACTAGAACTTAAGTAGCATAATAGTTAAGTACAGATGACTCTGGAACAACATGGGTTTCAACTGTGCAGGTCCACTTATGCATTTTTTTTTTCCTAATATAAATACTAGTAGTACACATTCTGTTGCTGTCTGAATCCACGGATGCACAGAAACCATGGAAATAAGTTATACTCAGATTAAGCTCTGCATTGTTCAAGGGTCAACTGTACATGGATTTTAAGAGGTATACAGCTTGGATCTAAATCCTAGTTCTTGCACATGCATCTGTAACACTTTAGGCAAGTTATTTAGTCTCTAAACTTCAATACCTTTTTCTGTAAAATGAGTTGATAAAAGCTTCTAAGGCTCTCAATGAGAACATATGAAATAATGCCTATGAAAGACCAAGTTTGTAGGTGGCATAATAGGAAATCAAAGCATGGCTCTTCATCTTTTTCAGAGTCCTACAGTATCTGGGACTCCTCCTGCCCACCTACTTCTCTTTTATCACTTGCTCATCCTGCTCCAGTCACAATGGCCTCCACAGTATTCCTTGTACACACCATACACATTCTGACCTCAGGGCTTTGCACTGCCTGTTTCCTTTTCCTGGGATATTTTCCCTCTAGGTAGCCATATTCTCTTACATCTCTCGTAACTTTACTAGAATTTCACCTTCTTTTAATTCACCCCTACCCCTACATTCTCAATGCTCTATTTTTCCCCATAGCATTTATTTTCTAACATAATAATTTATGTCTATTATCTTTGTCACCTACTTTCCACAGATGTAGGTCTTCCACAATAGATATTTATCTTTTTTATTCAGTAATATATCCCATGCACCCAGAATAGTGCCTATCGTTTGTTAGGTACTGAATAAATATTTGATGAATGACTGAATAAACAGCAGTTTTACTTTCCTGAAGCAAATTAAGTGTACTTTGATCTCTTTATCTAGGAATCTAGTAAGAAATCAAACTTCTGCCACCACACTCCTTCTATTATTTTTGTGTATATTATGGATGAAATTTAAGAAAAACATTTGTGGAGTTCCCTTCGTGGCTCAGTGGTTAACGAATCCGACTAAGAACCATGAGGTTGCGGGTTCAATCCCTGGCCTTGCTCAGTGAGTTAAGGATCCGGCGTTGCCGTGAGCTGTGGTGAAGGTTGCTCAGTGAGTTAAGGATCCCGCGTTGCTGTGGCTGTGGCGAAGGCCGGCTCCTGTTAGACCCCCTAGCCTGGGAACCTCCATATGCCGCGGTGCGGCTCTACATAAAGACAAAAAAAAAAAGAAAAGAAAAACATTTGTATTTTGTATTCTGAAAATAATACAAACGTAATGCCATTTAAAATACATAAAAGAATGATGGAAGTTCCCATGTGGTGCAGTGGGTCAAGGATCTGGTGTTAATGCAGCTGTGGCTCAGGCTCAGCTGAGGCACGGGTTCTGTCCCTGGCCCAGGAACTTCCACATGCCTTGTATGTGGTGAAAATATTATATAGTTATATATAAATATAATATATATGAGTATAAATATTGCATAATTATGTTTTATATATTATATAATGATATATATTTATATTATATATTATATAAAAATATATATTTTTATACATAAAAAAATTTAAAGTGTTGATTGAAACCTGACTCCTTGGTTCAAATCCCAACTCTAACAGTTACTAGCCGTATGATTTTGGCCAAGTTACTTCATCTTTTTCTGCTTCCATTTCCCTAGTACAAAAAAGAGTAAAAATTTAATCTATCTCAGTGTATTACTATGGGGATTAAGTGAATATTTGTGAAGGCCTGGAACTTAGATTAGTGTTATCTATTATCATTATCAAGAGAAGACTCAGAAATGACCCATTCTGGCCATGGATGAAGTGAAAGCATTTTCTCATTAAAATATCAGAATGAATTAACTGTAACCCTGGACACTTTAGAAAGTATAAAAGTCCTGAGATGAGATATTGGGCAGATAAGAGAGGAAAAGGGAAACAGGAATTGAGAAGTTAAAAGTTTAGGTCAGAGAAAACAGGCTTTTGATAAAACGAATGTAAAAATGATCAAAATCAAACTATTTTAAAACACTGCCAAAAGCTGAACTTCCTCCGTAGAGCTCTTACTGACTGCCAAAGCAGTATTATAAGAGGAAAAAGAGACAAGGAATGTATACAAGTCTCTCAGGCTTATATACTTCTAAAATAATTTTCCAAATAGCTTAATGTTACCAACACAGGATTGTGATTAATGTTTAACGTTAATATAAAATTAGGGGAAAAGCAATTTAGTTCTGTAAACTAAATGAAGTCATATCTAAAAGATTTCTGACAAGGGTCTAGAGAAAAAAAAGAATTCTGTTATAGATGAAGACAGAAGACAAAAAATAAAGATAAATGAACAAATCTCTAGATGATAAAGTAGAAACATTAGTTCTAGGAACAATCTTATTTAATAGTTTTATAAATTACATAGAAGATATTTACTGAGAAAATGTCAAGTTCACTGATGATGCTATAAGCAATTCTGGGGGTTTAAAAGGCCAAACCGATAGCAAAAAAAAAAGAAAAAAAAAGGAAAAGCTAAAGGTTTGGGTAAGTGGGCAGAAAAGTGGCAGATCTATTTCAATACTGGCAAATGTAAGAAAACCTGCCTATAGGGAAAAAATCTAAAATATACTGAAAAACCTGATCCAAGCTATCGGATAAAGGGCAGAAAAGGGTTTGAAAAAAAAAATCCCTGCACATATTTCTAAAGATGTTGGTTTTTTTGATGGTCTGTTTTTTGCTACATCCGTGGCATGTAGAAGTTCCCAAGCCAGGGACTGAACCTATGTCACAGCAGTGACCCAAGCTGCTGCAATGACAACACTGGATCCTTAACCCACTGAGCCACAACAGAACTCCCTAAAGTTGTTGGTCTTAATATGCTTCCAGAAGCAAAGCAATGAACAAAGTTTCAAGTAAAAACGAGCAGGATATTTGAAATAAAATTCAAATCATTAATGATAAATCCATGCAAGAATAACATGTATTGTTCTGGTCACTAGGTTTCAAGTAAAGTATACTGTAATTGGAGACAGTCAAAAGGCAATTAAAATTAAGATAAAAACTGTAGAGATGGCTTGGGGGAAGAGAACAATTTATAAGGAAAGCAGAATCAAAAAGAATTAGAACTTTCAGTATAACAATGAGGACATGATTGACGTTTCATAAAATTCTGAAAGATATTAAAATAACTTGAAGTCTGAGGAAAATTAAGTGTAGGACAAATAAGACTCGCTTCACACCGTCACTGGATAGACTATTCATCTATCATAAAACCTAATGAAGACAAATCTAGACATAACAGCATATCCTATTTTATATACAGAAGGAAATATAGAAGGGAACTGGGTAGATTAGATGATGTTTAAAGCCCTTATGATTCAAATTGTATCATTCTAGGAAGTGTAAACATTGGACGTTAAGCTTATGAGCCGAACTATATGTAGTACTGGCCAACAGTAGTTTTCTTTTATTCAATTTTGTTCCTAAATTCACAGAAAAAAAAAGGCTCAGTTCCTTCAGGAATAGCAAGAAGACAAGTTAGGGAAATCAAGTCTGTTAAATAGTTGACAACCTAACTACTATGTAATCTAAAACAACTTGAATTAAAATAACTAAACATCATAGCCAAGCTAACCAGTGGGAAGGAGGGAGAGTAAAGAGGACTGCCAAGGAAAACTTTTTTCTGGTAGGAATTAAAACACCAAAGAGAATCACACTAGAGTTATTACCTGCTTTTACCATCACTATCCAACTCCACACTACTTGTACAACTCTTACACAGTAAAGAAATACTAATTATGAAGGAAAAAGAGATTAGAAAAAAAGTAAAAAAACAAGTGGTTTTTAAGTTACCGATGATTCTTTAGCGTTAAAGAACCAGACTCATGTGATGTTAGTAATGATACATAACCTAGGAATAGGGACACAAAGACTCTAATGCTTATAAAATCTTATTAGAGGTACAGAATCCTTATTTAACCTGTTCCCCAGTTTCTGAGTAATATCTGTCCAGATTTAGCCTCCCATTCCCTACATACTCCTAAACCATCATCACTCAGTCTCTGAATCTAGTACTTGAGACGAAGATTTAAAAAGTAAAACCATGCAGTTCTCAAACTGATTACTATGCAATTCTTCACCACTCAGGGCTCAAAGACATTTCTAAAATCTTCTAGTATAAAGTTCTGCAAATCTTCTTGTCCTTTACTCATGTGGCATCTTTTCATATATTTCAAGAAGCACAACTTGATATTTATGACAACATAAAACATAAAAAACATTTAGATGAGTGTATAGTTATGGCTCCCAATTCAAAGAAATTAAAAAGTATGTAAGTTAGGGCAACAGAAGATTAAAGAAGAGGTGAATGTGCCCACTTAAAGAGCATTTTCTCAAGAAATTAAGACAAAGAAAGGACAATTTCTCAAATCTAAAAATGAAGATTTAAAAACCTGTTATTTCAACTAAGTTGAAGAATAATACTTGTGTAATGGTTAGTTTAAATGCTTATTGCTCAATTTCTTCTTGCTATAATGCAGTTATAAAGAGATACAGTGGATTTCCAAGAAAACTAAGAATTGCCCAGGTGGCTTCCTACTAAGTCAAGTTCATTTTCTACTGAACCCAAGACATATCCATTTTACTGACTTTTACTCTTACCTTCCTTCATCTCTTCAGATGTATATGCCCCTTGGACAGTGCTCTCTCTTAGCCAAATAGGTCTCTCTTTGGCAGATTTCCCCTCCAGCGAAGCTCGGTGAAGGTCTTCTTGGTCATCCATGTTAATGACAACATTCTGAGTGTATAAGTCCTCATAAGAAGGGCCCTTGGTGGCCCATGCTTCCCGATGGTGCCCACCTGCCAGGCCAGCAGCTCCAGCAGTAGCTGCTGCACGGTCCTTGCTATATAAAAAGATTAGAAGAAGAAAACTTAAAGTTCCCGGTGCTAGAAAAGAAGAGCAGCTGGGGAAGCAGTTACTGAAGTATTAAGCTATCCAGCAGTCATGCACACATGCTTTAATAATTCTGAGAATCTGCTCTTACACCTCAGGGTGAAAGTTACATGGGTTTGAAGAACACATTATATATACATTTTTGGTCATACCCACTGCATGTGTAAGTTCCTAGGTCAGGGACCAAACCCAAGCCACAGAAGCAACTGGAACCACCGAAGTGACTATGCTGGATCCTTAACCAGATGCACAAGGGAACTCTGAACCCATCATATTTATATTTAAATTCCTCAAACACTGTATCCTCTGGTGTATATAAATGATTGAGGTTTATAGATTAAGACATTTTTAATAAATCTATTTGGAAGAATGATAAAGTGACAAAATCCACTTAAAGACACTAGTCTGAGAAAAATCTCTCCCAGGAATATCTTTCATGAGTGTTTTGTTTAAAAACAAAACAAAAACCTAAAGCAAAACAAAATAAACATGTTACATTTTAAAAAGCATCCTCTCAGCTCAACCCAGAAGAACTTAAAGTAGTTCTGTGGGCTTTTCCCTTTCTTCTGTGTTCTGAGAAGCTAGAAAGAAATTCTATAAAGCCAGACTTCAACTCAGAATTAATGTTCTGCTGCTGCTTACCAAATAAGGCAAATCTTTACGCAAAGATTAGTTTCTTTTCTATCAAGTTTTATCTTATCATCTCTTCACCTACTCTGACCCTCCATATCCAGCTCCAAGCATTATTTCTACCCCACAGCAACCATAATCTATTTCCAAGTCTATTCTGTCTTGCTTTTTACTTCTACTACCCAAAATCTTAATCTGTTCCAGGCCAGAAAATTCTGTATCTTTCTCTAGTCACTTAATGTTTACTCATCTCTATGAGTTAAGTCATCGATCTTTCTGCTGCTCCCTGTTTTATCTGCTTGTCTTACTTTCAATCTGCTCTACATTCTTTTGAATATACCCAATTTTCTGTGTGTCTAAATTCACATCTTGTCTTTCTGTGCATGCTTTTTGCATCAACTTCTAGGCATGATTTCCCCTCCCTGTTCAGACAGCTGTGTTTTATTCCATAAGCTATCTTCATGTTTCATGAACTGCCTGTTCACCGAGTGCCTATTCTGTATCGTTCTTCCAACCTTTTGCATGTCTACTGACTGATTCTCTTGGCCCCATGTTTCTCCTTTACTTCTTCTCCATGTCTCCTGCACGGCACCCGATCCCATTTTCACCCTAAACAATACTTCTTCATTTGTCTTTAAGTTCTGTACCACTTCTGTCTCTCTCTCAGAAGCCATTCACTCTATTTCCTTCTCTTTGGTCCTACTTCATTTCTACTTACTCCACTGCTCATTTCTTCTCTGGCCCAGTTATATCTACGTGGGTTTTCTGTGTCATGTTTAGTTGAGATTTCTCTGATATATATATCACTGTCCATGTATCTGATGGGCCCATTACATCTCTCCCTGAGAAAACTATGTTTCTGATCATTCTCTGGAGGTAACCTTGGGTTTATCCCATCCCTCCTGTTCTGCTTCTGGATATCTACAGGCCCACTGCCCCTTTCCCAAACCAAAAAGTGTATCCAGTTGTCCAGACCATATTGATAGGCTCATTTAAATCTGTGCCTTCCAACTATTGCCTGTAGCTGTACCCAGGGCTGCTTTGTCAACCATTCTTTCCTATAGGCTCTTTACCAGTTATATACTCACACACTTGAGTCTAAGGCTAGGAGGTATCTCTCAGTACGCAATCTAACTATGTGTCTTGCTGTATTTTAAAGTCTTATACTACACTCGCAAATAACTGGTTTCTCTCCACCTTTTATTCCTTTCTGCATTCATCTAATGTTACTTTTTGCATTGCTTACCATGTTTGTCTCAATTTAATCCACATCTGTCCCTAGTCATTCTTTTTCTATCTTCCATGTTGTCTTCTGAAAGACTGCGTTGCTGCCTTCACTATAACATGACTCTGCTTATTCTGGTGTAAGGTGTCTTTCTGAATTCTGGGCTGCCTCCAGCACTCAAGTTTTCTCTTCTCTCTTGGCCTGATCTGTGTTCTCAGGTTTCTGTGCTCACTCTATATTCTGAGTTTCTTCTCTCTCACCCAGTTTTCTCCTTGACTCCTTTTAATTTCTCCTCTGTCTTCAACCAATGTCCTTATCTTGCTGTGCTAAGCCTGTCCTATATGCCTGCCTGCCCCCACATGTATCTCCCTGAGCTAGCCAGATGATTTTTGTCTCTCTCCATCCACTCAATGTTTCTTTAGGTCTGACCTGGCCAACTACATCCTGTCCTTATCTGCCTCTCCATTATCCAGAATCTTAAATGATTCACTCACTCTTTCTGAAGCTATTGTTTCTATATCATCTTGAATATATAGTTTTCATTTATGCTATATCTTTAGCATTATTAACTCTGAAGACTATCTTCTGAAGGTGAGCAAATGTTCAGTACTTTGAGTAGAGAAGAAGGCTAGAGAACAAGAACAGGATGATTCAAATAAATGTAAGCACAAGACTACTTTTTGTTTTCACTACTCCATTATAGAAACTCAAAATTGGTTTTATTCCAGTAATGAGGCAGGAAATATTTGACCACAAGTGAAATATATTTTTTAATTTGGAAGAAGTTTTTTAAAGCTATTTTTAACTATGGAGAGTTGACTACATAGATTTTATTTCTACCTTCACAACAGATACAGTCAAACCATCACAAATGTGACACTAAAGAAAATTTAGATGAAAGACACCAGAGTTTACTCTTTCTACGTATTTAAATTTCTTCTATGGAGAGAATGTACACATTTTACTTAAAAATGACAAAACTGACAATTTAGTTTTCAATCTTTTTACATTATTTAAGAAATTTTAGGAGTTTCCGTCGTGGCTCCATGGTTAATGAATCCGACTAGGAACCATGAGGTTGCGGGTTCGATCCCTGGCCTTGCTCAGTGGGTTAAGGATCCGGCATTGCCGTGAGCTATAGTGTAGGTCACAGACGCGTCTCGGATCCCGCGTTGCTGTGGCTGTGGTGTAGGCTGGCAGCTACAGCTCCTGTTAGACCCCTAGCCTGGGAACCTCCATATGCCACGGGTACAGCCCTAGATAAGGCAAAAAGACAAAAAAAAAAGGGAAATTTTAGAATTTTTAAAAGATATAATTCTTATTCAGAGGTGAGGGAGGAATATTATTTCAAAACTAAAATTTTAAAGATCTTTAAGATGAGTGCTAAATAAGAGATGATGGGATAAGGAGAGGTTACTGGCAAGGAATTCCATTTAACAAAGATAAGAAGACTTTAAAATATTACCAGTGGGTTGACCTGCTAAAACGCTGGAACTGTCCATCAGCTCTTAGGTTAAAACTACTGACAGTCCTACAGAGGCAGCCTCCTGTTCCTATTCCAGCGATAAACTAGCATTGAATTGGTTACAGATTAGCAACCAAACAATCATGGCATTTATTAAAAAAAAAAAAATCAATGAATTACTATAGGCTATGAGTTCCCATACCAATACCACTCTAAGATGTTTCTTTTTCTTGTACTGGGGGAGGATGGCTATTACAGAAATGTTGTCCTCTGAAACAGATCCTATAGCACAGAAAGGCTAAATCAATACCACTCCCAGGGTGTTAAGATCCAAGCAATGGAACTTGTCAAATGCTTAATGAGGTCATCTGCGTCAGGCTAACACCTTCTAACCTAGCTCTAGTGGTCTTTCTCCTGCCCATGGAGAAGCTTTTGTACTTTGTTCAAGCTGGAAGTTCCAGGTATCCCATTCTGTCTTTCTTGCCTGCCTCCATTCCCCCCTTTCTTCTTAGTGACCGTGCTGTTAAGTGGCCCCTTTCTTGATTAGTTTATCTCCTATATTTCTTTATTCCTTGAGTCACCAGCATTCCTAACAAGAAGCAGATGACTTGATATAGTGAGCTGCTGTTGAGCCTCTGGCATTGCTCAGATTTAATTCCAGCATGGAGTGAGGGATACCTAAATAAAGATCCTGGAATGTAAGGTGTACTGTAGTAGGAGCAGAACATAGAGGTGGCATGCCAGTGATGGTGGTGAATGCATGCTATTGTAGAGGGGAAGGATCTTAATAAACAAGAATATAACTATAGTTATAAGCAGGAAACACAAGTATAATTCATAAATACTATTATGCTGTATAGAAAGCAATCAGAGAAAATGTCAAAAACACACTTCAATATGAAATAACTCATGAGTTTAGAAATATATATATATTTTTGTAAAATCAATTTCCTCACAGGTTTCTATGTCAGAGTTATAGTATTACTTAAATGGACAGAAAAAGATATAAAACAATAAATTCTTGATAAGAGATCAATGACCAATAAGAAAAATTTAAAATATAAATTCTGAATAAGAGGCCAATGACCAACAGAAAAAAATTAAGATAACTTTAAAAATTTAAGGCTATCTGTAATGTGGATGACATTAATTGCCTATCAATTATGGCTCCTCTCCTTTGCTTATTGCTTCAAAGGACTCTGGGACCTTCCTCAGTCCTAGGAGGTAAACGTCAACTAGTCTAAGCATCAGTCATGTGATCTCATTTTTTTGTGAGATGCTGGTTTACAAATAAGTATATAAAGCAATTCTGGTCAGAGAGATATTGGGGGATACAGTAGGATGAAGATGGTCCTCCGAGAAAGCTTTCTTCCATCTTAAAATAGGCCCAAGCAGATTGAGTACTTAAAGTCAAACCTGACTATTTAAAGATTTTTGCCTAAGGCCCACACTGTTCTGCACTTAGTACAAATTTCATTATAGGCACAAGTTAATACGACCAGTGTGATAGAGCTTAGAATCCATGTAACCTTATGGTTTTTAGTCTCCTGGTAAATTACTTACCCAACCTTGCTCTCCAAAGTACAGGTAGTTAAAGCAAGGGCAAGCTTAAAAGTGTTCTTGGTAAAAGCACAGGGCCTACACTCACCTCTGTTTTAGGGCTGGTATTTCTGTAGGTTCTGGCTCAAGTATTTCATAGGCCAAGTTCACATCCTCCGTCTCCCGAAGCAAAGCATAAATGGGCTCAATTTGTTCATTAAACCTTGCCAAAAGTGTGCGTGCATCTTTTTTGGGCATTGCTGATTCATCTTCTTCTACCTCTGTATGGCAAAAAGTACAGCGGAAAGTTCCTATAGAGAAAACAAAAGTCTCAGGCCAGGGAAGAGAAATTCTCAAGACTAGGCTTTGGCAAACAGTTTTTATCCAATCCTCCAACATTTTATGATTAAAACTTTCAAAACTATGGAAAAGATGAAAGAATTTTACTGCGAACATCCTTGTGCCCACCGAGATTCTGCAATTAATATGCAATTAATATTTTTCTGTGTTTGATTTATCACATATCTATGCATCTATCATTTTTTGAAGCATTTCAAAGTAATTTTGCCCATAATTGCAGCATAGCAGATTTTGATCACATTTCTAACATATTTATACTTATTTTAACTAAAAAACAGATTTTTTTACAGCTTACCACTGAAATCTGTATACTTTCCCAACGGTTTTCCTTTTGCACATTACACATTTGAGTCTACGTTATGGAGAAAGCCAAATAAATACCTAAAACCAAAAGTCTCTGGTCATCCTATACATTGTCACAAGGCTATTCCTTCAAACTTATTAACTATATCTAAACAAATTCAACCAATTCATTTCCAAAATGAAAGTTTAAGAAGACTTTATTGTTCTTATTTCTTTGTCCTTCACAATCAACTTGTAACTAAATTGTACTAATTCCTTAAAAACATCTGAAATTTTTCACTTCTGCTATTATTTCACTAATCTGGGCCACCATTACTTAGCCTGGAATTTAGCTTCCTCAATTGATCTTTGAACCTTTAGGCTATCTCTCTCCAGTTCCCAATTTCCTATGCCACATGATTATCATCACAGTCCCTGACTCTAAAGTCTATCTGAAACTTTTAAGGTTCACAGCATCAAATCTAAATTTCTCATGCTAACAGTCAAGACCCTGTATAACTTGATCCAAAAACACCATAACCCAAACACAGCCCTTTACTTGTCAAGTAAATTCAAACATTTAAGAGACAATATACTAGACATTAAAATGCACTTAATTTGTATAGTGCTTTGCTTCTAAAATGCTTCAATGTATACTTTTTGGTCTTTATACCAAACCTGTTAAATGACGTCAGAACTGAGGATCTGAGTTTTATGATATGTGCAAAGACACACTGCCAATAAGAGAAAAGCGGTAACAGCAGCAGTATCACAAGTATCACCAATCATCTGAGGGTGGTATTATTATTATTGTCCACTTAAATCTGTAAAAATACTGAGGTTCTAAGAAGTTAAGTGATTTGCTCAAGATAGTATCACTCCTAGTTGGGAAGTGAGAGCAGGTTTCAAATCCAATCAATTATGCTAAAACTCACACCCTTAAACATTATTTAACACCACTAGTCCCTCTTAGATCTCCAGTTTGGTTCTTATTCCCAGTGCCAAGGATATGCATTTTTCCTTTCTAACTCAATTAACCCAAGGAATTAAAGGAGATCACACGAGTACTTAGTGTCTGGCACACAGTAACTATGCAAACATTTAGTTTTTAAAAACCCAGATATATTATTGATACATAACCCCATCCCCAACCCCTCTTCTCGTAATAAGGAATACATAAACTAGACATCTCTGCTTCAGTATTAACACTAGATTCTACTGATACATTTCAAACAGAACAAGTTTCTTTACTGCCTCTCATACATAAACAGCCAATAACATGTAAATTCTGTTTATATACCCTGCATAATCACACTTAATTCATCTTCTTGCTATCCATATGCTACCTCATCTTTCACATCTATCCCAAATAAGTAAGAAAAAAAGCAGTCTCTGATAGCGAGGAAGTAGCCCAGCACTCATAGCTGGGCCATGGTGCTTTTCTGTCAGAGTCACACAGATCACCAATATCAGAAAAGGTCCTCTGAGACCATGATG
Organism: Catagonus wagneri; assembly: GCA_004024745.2. Lineage (NCBI taxonomy): Eukaryota > Metazoa > Chordata > Mammalia > Artiodactyla > Tayassuidae > Catagonus > Catagonus wagneri. The sequence goes on from PVHT021183693.1 coordinate 57,683,504, forward strand.
GAAGTGAAACAAAACCAAGCCGGTATGAGTCTGTATGAATACAGACAAAAGTAAGGTCCTTGTATAACCATACATACAAAAACATCCCAGCTGGAGTTGCCGTCATGGCTCAGTGGAAACGAATCTGACTAGGAACCATGAGGTTGCGGGTTCGATCCCTGGCCTCGCTCAGTGGGTTAAGGATCCAGTGTTGCCGTGAGCTGTGGTGTAGGTTGCAGACGCGGCTCAGATCTGGTGTTGCCGTGGTTCTGACATAGGCCAGCAGCTACAGCTCCGATTAGACCCTTAGCTTGGGAACCTCCACATGCTGCGAGTGCGGTCCTGAAACGACAAAAGACCAAAAAAAATGCATCCCAGCTAACAGTAGTGATTGCTGCGTCCTTACTAATTATAGTTTTAGCCTCACACTGGTCTTCTCACCACCAGGATAAGATTTATTAAGACACTCAATAATAGAATTATCCTCAGTTCTTGACAGCATTTAATCCACAGCAAAATTTCGACCAATTCCCTGAATCTTCCCCAAAATTACTTAACAAAAGCCCAAATTCTCTAAGTTTGTCCATCACAGTCTTGCTGACACACACCATGTTTCCCCATGGTATGCAGCTTCCTTGCTGCAGAAAGAATAAACACACTAAATTTTGTTAACCAGGGGCATGTACCTGATGGCCTTTAACTAATGGGCATTAACATAAAGGTCCTGGCTTAACTGAACAAGGACACTATTTACTAAAATAAAAAGGAAGAACAAGTTTTGTTTTATTTGCGGGAGAAAGATATAGAGTTGCTATAGATAGGTGAACCCATGTTGCCCACTGGCCATCAAAACATTGGAAGCCAACATAATACAACTGCTTAGAGCTCAAGAGTGGAATTTGAGACTAGAAGTTTTGATGTGAGAATCAACAATGTATGATGATAACAACTGAAACCATACAGTAGATCAGAGTATCCAGAGCTTAGAAGAGTGAGAAGCACAGGCAGACAAGGTACAAACTCAAGGAAAGAAGAATCCTTGAGAGATAGAAATGGTACAACCAAAGGGATAGGATGGTGTTTCAAGGAGGAAATGATATAGTGCTATTTTTCCAAGGTCAACAAGAATTGAAAACCAGATTTTATATTTAGTAATACTGGGTAATTAGAGATCTTGGCTAGAAAGGTTTTAGTTTGCATGCTATCTTAGGCTATTCTCTAACTATTCCAGTTTCTTCTCTTCAACAGAAATATAAAGAATATAATCCATGTGGGACTTAAAATATAAGTCATACACAGGCATACCTCAGAGATATTGTGGCTCTGGTTCCAGATCACAGTAAAGCAAGTAACACAATAAAGTGAGTCCAAATTTTTTGGTTTCCCAGTGCATATAAAAGTTATGTTTACAATATACTATATAGTCTATTAAGTGTGCAATAGCATTAAATCTAGGAAAGCAATCAATGTACATAACTTGATTAGAAAATCTTTTTTTTGCTTAAAAATGCTAACCATCATCTAAGCCTTCAGCAAATTGTAGTAGCATCAAAGATCACTGAACACAGACCATCAGAGCAAATACAAAGATAATAAAAAAGCTTGAAATATTTCAAGGATTATCGAAATATAAGGGACATAAAATGAGCAAACACTAAATGGCTCCAACAGACTTGCTCAATGCAGGGTTGCCACAAACTTTAATTTGCTTAAAAAAAAAAAAAGAAGCGATTATCTGTGAAGCGCAATACAGCAAAGCACAATAAAAGGAGGTATCCCTGTAAAATAAGGTTTAACACAGTTCTCAAATACCTGCTGAATTAAAAAACACACTGATGTGGGACTTATGTTGACTATTCAAAGATGAGCAACTACAGAAACCATCAAAGAGAACCAGAGAATACTGCAGAAGAAAAATTACCAAGAATGAAATTAGAACACTTCCTAATACCGTACACAAAAATAAACTCGAAATGGATTAAAGACCCAGATATAAGACAGATACTATAAAACTCCTAGAGGAAAATATAGGCCAAACACTCTCCAATATAAATGACAGCAACACCTTCTCACATCTACCTGTTATAGTAATGACAATAAAAACAAAAATAAACAAATGGGACTTAACTAAACTTAAAAGTTTCTGCACAGCAAAGGAAACCCTAAACAAAAGCAAAACACAACCCACAGAATGGCAGAAAATATTTGCAAATGAAGTGACTGACAAGGGATTAATCTCCAAAATTTATAAACACCTCCTATAGCTCAATACCAAAAAAAAAAAAAAACAAACAACCCCATCACAAAATGGGCAGAAGATCTAAACAGACAATTCTCCAAGGAAGACACACAGATGGCCAAAAAACACACGAAAAGATGTTTCAACATCACTCATTATTAGAGAAATACAAGTCAAAACCACTATGAGGTACCACCTTACACCAGCCAGAATGGCCATCATCAAAAAGTCTGTGAACAATAAGTGCTGGAGACGGTGTGGAGAAAAAGGAACCCTATTACACTGTTGGTGGGAATGTAAATTGGTGCAACCACTGTGGAAAACAGTATGGAGATTCCTGAGAAAGCTAAAAATAGAATTATCATTTGACACAGCAATCCCACTCCTGGGCATCTATCCAGAGAAAACCATGATTCGAAAAGACACATGTACTCCAATGTTCATTGCAGCACTCTGTACAATAGACAAGACATGGAAACAACCTAAATGTTCATCGACAGAGGAGTGGATAAAGATGTGGTCATATACACAATAGAATATTACTCAGCCATTAAAAGGAAAGAAATAACGGCATTTGCAGCAACATGGATGGACCTGGAAATTATCATGCTAAGTAAAGTCAGTCAGACAATGAGACACCAACATCTAATGCTATCACTAACATGTGGCATCTAAAAAAAGGACACAATGAACTTCTTTGCAGAACAGATAACTGACTCACAGACTTTGAAAAACTTACGGTTTCCAAATGAGACAGGTTGGGGGGTGGGGAATGCACTGAGGGTTTGGGATGGAAATGCTATAGAATTTGGTTGTGACGACTGTTGTACACCTATAAATGTAATAAAATTCATTAAGCATTTTTAAAAAAGGAGGGAAAAAGAGAAAAGTTACCGAGTTCAGTAGTTTTCAGGTTTGTTTTTTGTTTTGTTTTTTTTTGGTGGCTGCACCTGCAGTACGTGCAAGTTCCTGGGCCAGGGATCAAACCCTCACAACTGCAGTGATAATGTTGGATCTTTAACCTGCTGCACCACAAGAGAACTCCTCAAATGACTTTCATTGTGAGCCACAGGGGAAGTCCATGAGAACTCCTCAAATTATTTTTAAAGGAAGAAATTCCACTCCTCAAGTGAAAAGGTACCTAACATATAAACATAAAAGCAAGTGCTCTGGAGGAAAGGAAAAAAAAAAAAAAAGGGCAAGTGCCCTGGCTGAAGTACAGAAAGATAGAGCTAAGCAAAGGGCAACACTATAATCTTCATTACATATCTTCAAAGCATTACAAATTGGTCTCTTCAAAGTGTACCAGGCACATTTTGCTGTAGAGCCTTTGTAATCAATCAGTTCCCTCTGCCCGGAATGCTCTTCCCCCAGAGTTAAACTGCTAGTCTCATAACTTACTTCAAACCTTTACTCAAAAAGTCACATCTGTGAGGGCTTCCCTAGCCAATATTACCTAAAATTTCAACACTGTTCAGTACTCCCTTTCTTTTTCCTTCACATTTGTCACCATTCAACATACAGTTTTATTATCTACCCAGTTTATTAGGTTATCACTGAAACTGTCATTGTATACCCAACTAAATGTCCTCCCAATTACCCCATTTTTCTCTTGAAGACAACATGCACTCCAAACTTCAGTGTTAAGTAAAAAAATCAACACTTGTCAGTGTAGCTCATTCATATAAAACAGCAATACTTTTATTTGGGGCAGAGAGAGAGAGAGAGAGATCAGTATTAACATCATTTCATAGAAGGATAATCTCAGAATGACAGTCCTGGAACTTGAATAAATTTAGTTTCATTAAAAAAAAAATTTGGAGTTCCCGTCGTGGCGCAGTGGTTAACGAATCCGACTAGGAACCATGAGGTTGCGGGTTCGGTCCCTGCCCTTGCTCAGTGGGTTAACGATCCGGCGTTGCCGTGAGCTGTGGTGTAGGTCGCAGACGCGGCTCGGATCCTGCGTTGCTGTGGCCGCGGCGTAGGCCAGTGGCTACAGCTCCGATAAGACCC
>PVHT021183693.1:57687834-57813518 GCA_004024745.2 Catagonus wagneri
GAGTTTGAAATTTCAACCCACATGTAAGCTAACAAATTATGCACCACCGTTTCATAGAAGCTGAAGAAAGACACAGGACTCCTAGGTCAGAGAAAAGAACTTTATTACTCATGGCAAGAGCAGTAGCCAGTGTCAGGTTTTGTGCCAGTTCCCTGAACCGCAGTTCCCATAGGGTAACACAAAAATAGCCAGGCAACATTTGTACATGGGGGGGGGGGTATGTTATAGGAAAGAAACCCCAAGCTTGAGGAATTCACATCTTTCACAATGGGCATAACCACGCTTGTCCTTTGCTCTGGAGGGTAAAGACAGTATTTTTACTATGCTGGACTCTAAGCAAACATGCTCTGGAGGGAGATCCTTTTTTATTATACTAAACAGTAAGCAAATCTACCCTTTGCTCTGGAGAAAAACAGTATCTCTGTCTTCCAAGGCTGCTCACTACATAAACATCCTTGAAAAATACAGTCCAGAAAAAAGGCAGTCAGTCAGTATCTCTGTTTGCAAGACATATATAACGTGTGAGAGACCCATGGAGAACCGTCTCCCAACAACAACTATGTACAGCAAACATTACAAGAAGAAAAGCTAGCTGACATCTCTGAGTCCTATGCTGATCACAAAAAACACAAGTTGTGAACAAGAAGAAGCCTATCAAAAGCCAGGTCTGGAGTCCAAGAAAAATAGGAAATTCTATATTTTATAAAACTAGCTTAACATACCAAGTGTCTGTCTATAAATTTCACTAAACATTATAAAAACACCAATCAATTTTCTCAAAATCAAAAAGAGGGGTGGGACTCAGCATATACTATGTGCAAAGTACTGTTCTACTGAGAGGGCAGTAGTGCAACACATATAGACACAGAATCTGGCATCAAGAAGATTAGAGTTCAGGAGTTCCCACTGTAGCTTAGTGGTAAAGAAACCAACTAGTATCCATAAGGATGCGGGCTGGATTCCTGGCCCTGCTCAGTGGGTTAAGGATCCAGTGTTGCAGTGAGCTGTGGTGTAGGTCGCAGATACAGCTTGAATCTGGCGTTGCTGTGGCTGTGACATAGGCTGACAGCTGCAGCTCCAATTCGCCCCCTAGCCTGGGAACTTCCATATGTGGTACCCGCGGCTCTAAAAAAAATAAAAGTAATTTAAAGAAAAAAGAAGCTTAGAGTTTAACAGAGATGAAAGGTATCTACAGATAAATATAATCTAGCAAAAATAAAGCACATAAGTGTTCTGGAGTTCAAAGAAGAAATATGACTTCTAGTTGAGGGCACTAGGGAAGGTTTATGGAGAAGGTGTGCCTTTTGAGGTATATAGAAGAAAAGCAGTTGTTAAACAGACCAAAGTATGGGAGGAGAGAACAGGACATTCTAGATCATTTTAAGAGAAATAGGTGGTTGAAAATAATGGTAAACTGCAATCTCAAGCTAGTGGGAACTTAATTATCAAAAGGAATAGTAAAAAAACAGAATTAACAGGAAAACCTAGGGTGGCCATAACTTGGATATCAAGCTTCATTTTGGCTTTAGTCTTCAGTAACAGGAAAGTGATTGAAGGATTTGGGTCATCAAAACTAGTATTTATAAATACGGATCTGCCTTAGTGGCTTAAGATGATCTTCCAATAAGTCAGTTCTTAACTGAGTGTGTGCAGAAAAATCACTGATGTAATTAATACCCAAGCCCTGCCCCAAAGAAGCTGATTCAGTAGGGCTGCAGTGGGGGCCAGGAATGTAAATTTCCCAAGTTCCACAAGGAATCTATGCATACCCCTGGTAGAGAGCTGCTGTTAAGTAATCAATATGATAAATATGCCAACTGTCTTAAAACTGGACCACTCTGTGCTAAGTAATGTGAACAGAATATATCACTCAATAAGAGAAGAAACGGGAATCAAAACTCAAAGCCCTTTACCATCTTTTCCTTGCCCTTCATAAGACCAAGAAGCCACAAAAGGGAGAACACACAAGGTAGATCAAAGAACGTGACAGTAGAGAGAAAATGAAAGCTATAAAGATTCTTCAGGTAAAGCTTGGCAAATGATGAGATAAGGAGAAAAAGAAGAGTCCAGCGATAACATATGTTTGATCATACATACACATAAACCACACACACACAAAAAAGAAAAAACAAACTAAGAAAGCTACTTTACGAATATTGCCATGTATTCAACATAGCCAAGTCTGTATAATAATATTACTCAAATCTAACAGATGAGGGAATAAGACTCAGAACTAAGTTAAGTTTAACAAGTCATGGCTTAAAAACAAAAATCACTAAGTCTGGATTCAAATACAAAGTTTTCTGACTCAAAAAAATTAAATTCACTGAACCATCCTGAATTACACATCCCTTTCCCAACCTCTTTTCATCCCCACCAGCTAAAATTCAGCAAACTTTTCCCATGTACATACACAGGCTCTAATTTTTAAAAATATGGAACAGAAGAGAGGATTTGTAACAAAAAAAAATTTATTTAACAATCACTAAATGTGTATTACATACTTGGCATTTACTCAACTACATCTTAATGTATCAGGTTTGCATGAAGGATCAAAATATATTCATATGAAGATAACAGAAGAAAAATCTTTTTAAAACTGACATTCAAAACTATATTTTAGGGTTGTCCATTCACTAGAATGTGAATGTTCCAATTCTATGACATAGCACTCCAAAATGAAAAAAAAATGGAGACTTACTTCTTGGGATGAGAGGGAAAGAGGAGGGAGGATAAGGGGAAAGAGTTCCATACAGTTTTAACGTTCTCCCAAAGTAAGAAATGTAAAAACAAACAAACAAAAAGATGAATCAGAGGCAGTGGGGGGAGAGAGAAGGGACTGGGAACAAAAGGAAAAAAGTTAACATTCAACAAATTCAAACTTAACACTTTCCTTTGCTAAACACAGAAAAAGAAAATGTAGTTGATATCTTTTATGCTAGTCAAGGTCTTCCACTTAACTGTTTACTCATTAACAAACATGGTACTCATTTTAATTACGTAAGTATTCAGTCAAAGGAACAATGAATAACTACAAACAAAACCAAAGTGAAAAAAATGTTTATCCTCCTTAGTATGACAAGAAGAATGCGCTTTGGAAATTTATCACAATTGAGGAAAAGAGAAAAGGACATTATGAGTCAAATCCCCAAATAATTAGACTTTTTTGGATTGTGTTTTTTCTTTCTTTACTCTGAAAATATCCAATAAATAGGTCATTGGCTAATATCGAGAATTCACTGTCACAGTGTGTCAAACATATGAATTGCAACTGGAATATTATTCAGCCATCTTCCTATCAAATAATTAAACACATCAATCAAAATAAGCCCATCTACCCAATATTCTGTGATAATCTATATGGGAAAAGAATCTGAAAGAGAATGGATGTGTGTACATGTAAAACTAAATCACTGTGCTATACAGTAGAAATTATCAAAACATTGTAAATCAACTATATTTCAATAAAACTTAAATAATAAAATAAGCCCAATTGCTTTGATATGCTACAGATACTGCAGTGCTGAAGCAGAAGTCTTGTTGCAGTCCAAGCCTTTAAGGCTGGCCAAAGAAACAAGCAGGATCAAGTATTCGCTGCTGCACAGCCCCACTCAACAAAGTGGGACTAATGTCCCAAGGATTTGCCACATTCTGCCTTCCTAAATCTAGCCACTCATCTTCTGAGCTGCTTTTTTGGAGATCACATTCTACTGGGGAGAAGTCAAAAAAATAACATTAGGCGTTAAGTACAATAAAGAAAAACAAAGCAGGGAAAGAAGACAAAGAAAAAGGAGGGTGGTTTTAGAAAGGGGTATTGCTTATTAAGACAGGAAACTCAAGGAAGGCCTCTCTGATACAGCAATGTGTAAGTAGAGACTTCAAAAGACACAAGGGAGCAGGTCCCATAGATATCTGGGCAAAAGGAAGCAATATATAAAGACAAGAGGTGGAGTTCCCGAGGTGGCTCAGTGGCAACAAACCTGACTAGTATCCGTGAGGATGTGAGTTCAATCCCTGGCCTTGCTCAGGGGTTAAGGATCTGGTGCTGCCATAAGCTTTGGTATAGGTTGCAGAGGTAGCTCAGATCTGGCATTGCTGTGGCCGTGGTGTAGGCTGGCAGCTACAGCTCCAATTCGAACCCTAGACTGGGAACTTCCATATGCCTCTGGTGCAGCCCTAAAAAGAAAGAAAAAAAATAGAAAAAAAAAAAAAACATAAGTAAAGGAATGCCTGGTATATAAAAGGCACAAGATGGACAGTGAGGTTGCTGTGGAGTGAACATGGAAGAGAGTGGTAGAAAATAGTTTCTGAAGTGGGGGGTTGAGGGCTTAGGAGGGATGCAGGCAAAGGGGAAAGAAGAATACCTGTTTTATCTATAAGACCTTCTAAGTTCTGTTAAGGACTATGACTTTTCCGAGGGGAGAAGCCTTTGGAGGGTTTTTAAGAGAAGAGTGACACAACCTGATGTGCTTTTTAGAAGGGTCATTGGCTGCTGTGACAAAGAGTCTACATATGAAGCATGAATGAAAGCAAGGAGACCAGCTAAAAGAGTAGTGGTGCAACATCTAAGCAAGAGATAATGGCTTAAATAATTTGTGGACAACACTGCAAAAAAACTTCGAATGAAAGTTTTCTACTCCCCCTCACTCAAAAACATCCAGGAAAAGCAAAATAAACATGGAAGACAATTCATAGTTCCAGATTAAAACCAAGTAAAGGACTTTAGCTGCTAAGATTTTAGTGAAATAAAGAGGAAACTATAAAAATTTCAAGACATGTCACTAACATGTGGGTTTAATTTTACCATGTATAAATCCAACCACCATGTATCCTTTAGGAATCATCTTTGGACACTGGTTCCCCTCCCACTAAATACTTTGTGAATTATGTATTTATGAGGAAAAGGAGTAAACAAAGGAGCTTGAGAAAATGAGACTGATAAAAAATCTAAATATTATTCTCCACTATGCCACAATGTGTTTCTGAAGACAGCCTGATTAAACAGGGCACATTTTCTATATAAACACTACTATAACCAGAAGTTTCAGTTTTTAACCAAGACTTTCAAATTAACCAAAAGTGACTAACATTACCCTCTAAAAGCAGTGATAAAAAAATTCCAAGCCTCTCCATACTTTTAAAATGTCAGCTATTCTCCAAATCAAAGGGTGCTTTGCAATTAGAGTTGAGAGAAACCATATATGGTATAGAATAGAATGAACTTATCATTTTATATATCCTAAAAAAAGGCCTACAGTGATTATAGGATTTGCCCAAGGAACCGTTACTAACACAGCCCAAGCCTGGAAGCTAGCTAGGTCTCTAGAAACCTAATACACTCAATTTGCTGTCTTGTAGCCACTGGTTAAAAAACAAAATACAAAACAAAACAAAAAACCCTCTGAAAATGACATATCCACTAAACAAACTTATTATGCCAAAGCACCCAGTGTACTGAGTGCTCTTGCAATACTAACATAAATTGGCCAGGCATTAATAATAATAGCTGCTATAACAAAATTTAATTAAGAATTACTTTTTCCATGGAGACCCAGTGTGCAATGGCTGCATCAGTAGTGTACACAGCCTGTTGCCTAAGGGTTGCCCTAAGGGACCTTGGAAATAGACCTTTCCTGTGGACATTCATGTCTGGTATGCTGTCCCCAGTGTAGGCTCCAGACAGGTATATTCAGTGCCTTTGGAAATCCCAAGGGCAAAGTGGCCAGGGCCCACACTGGCCAAGTCATAATGTCCATTCACATCATGCTTCAGAAAAAGAAGCATGTGACTGAGGCCCTACACAAGGCCAAGTTCAAGTTCCCTGGCCACCAGAAAATCCATCTCCAAAAACTGGGGATTTACTAAGTTTAATGCAGATGAATTTGGAAACATGGTGGCAGATGGGAGTTCCTGCTGTGGCGCAACAGGACGGCCAGCATCTCTGCAGTGCCAGGATGCAGGTTCAATCCCCAGCCAGGCACAGTGGGTTAAAGGATCTGGCACTGCTGCAGCTGTGGCATAGGTCTCAAATGTGGTTCAGATCTGACCCCCCAGGAACTGCATATATACCACAGGGTGACCAAAAAGAAAAAAAACATGGTGACAGAAATTCAGCTTATCCTGAATGAGCTGTGGGGTTAAATACATCCCTAATCATGGCCCCCTAGACAAATGGCAGGCCCTGCACTCATGACAGCCTTGGCGCTGTCCCTGCCTTACTCACACCCACAATAAATCCTACTTGCCTGTCAAAAAAAGAAATATGAATCACCTTGCTCGCTCAGATTTCAAAAGAACTTATGGAGGAGAGAAAGTGAGGTAAGGCTGGGGATAAAAAGCTAAAGGATTGGGAGAACAATCATAAAACCTACCAACCATCAACAGAGAAAGGTGGAAAGAGTAGGGACTAGGTTGAGTGACAGATTATAGAGAAGAAAAACTAGGTTAGGCATATTATTGTTGTGACTTTAATAACATTTATATTCATAAATTACATATTTTTAGAAGAAAGAAAAATATTTTGAATTCTCCAAAAGCATCCAACTTTCTCTTTTTTCGCTTTTTTTACAGCCATACCTGTGGCATATGGAAGTTCCCAGGCTAAGGGTCAAATCAGAGCTGCAGCTGCTGGCCTACACCACAGCTACAGCAATGCCCAATCCTTTAACCCACCAAGTGAGGTCAGGGATTGACTTCTGCATCTTCATGGATATTAGTCTGATTCTTAACCTGCTGAACCACAACAGGAACTCCCCCAGTCTCCTCTAAATATGCAAAAGTCATACAGTCATTCTTGGGTTACTCTTTGAAAGCATTATCAAGTCCTCTGTTAACATTTTTTTTTTTCTGTGCCCGCCCCCCTCTGTTAACACTTTTATAGCTCAAAGTGTTTGGTGGATATCATTAAAATATTAAGTCAAATACTGAAGCTTCAAAAAGTCACCTTTTATATTAATTTCCAAACTTATTTCATAAAGCAAATTTCTTCAGTTTAATTGGGCAAGGCAAAGTGTGTGAAAAAAAGAATTGCTATTATAAAATAATAACAGACATGAGAAGAGTATAGTTATATATTTTATATAATCTTACTTATAATAAAAAGAAATTTGGAGTTATGAATTTGGAGTTCCCATCGTGGCTCAGCAGTAAGCAAACCCGACCAGCATCCATGAGGACGCAGGTTCGATCCCTGGCCTCGCTCAGTGGGCTAAGGATCTGGCGTTGCTGTGAGCTGTGGTGTAGGTCGCAGACATGGCTCCAATCCCACGTTGCTGTGGCTGTGGCGTAGGCTGGCAGCTACAGTTCCAACTGGACTCCTAGCCTGGGAACTCCATATGCCGCGCAAGCAGCCCTAAAAAGGCAAAAAGACCCCCCCTCAAAAAAAGGAATTTAAAAATCATTCTTTAAAAATTCACTGAAGAACACACAATACTGTTAAATATTCATTTGCATGTAAAAGGAAAAAGTAGGTTTAATGCACTTTTAAATTCAGAAGATAGGTGTGTTAATGATGTACACCACTCCACCCTCAAAACTTAATTTATCAATGAAATTGGCTTTTGTCCTTTCTTAAATGGCTATATCTAGATTTGGACTAATCATGCATCATTTCTAGATTCTGGAACTCATTATAAAGGGAAAAAAAAATGTACAATGCCTGGGAGGAAAAATAATAAATTGAAGTATGGTATGTGAGTAAATACGAAAGCTTGTAATAAATTATCAACGCTAGGTCTATATCAAATTTATTACGACATGCAGGGAACAGGCAAAAAGTAGGAGGTTTTGATATGACTATTTGAAAGATAATAATCAATAGCATATTGTACGCCAGCATCAAAATTAAAAAGCAACTCTTCACAAATAAGTTCACTCCTATGTAATCAGCATCAAAACATAAAAGATAAAAAGTTTTTTTTAAGTTTTCAAATCCTCAAAATCAAAAGCAGCAAATTAAAAAAAAAAGAATCAGTCCTAAAGGTTTTGGTGGAAAGTGAAGGGTAGAAGAGGGAAGACACTTGTTCCATGCTACTTTTCCATAGCTAGCTTTTTTCTTTCCAACTTATTCCAATAATCACTTTTCCCTCCTGCCCCTTTCTCTTCCCCAAAATGCACAGCCCTGAGCATTCCAGCATAGTTTTCTAATGAACTCATCCTAGGCAAAGTAATTCTAGAAAGATTTCTTTTGTTTGTTTGTGTTTTTAGCATTTCAAGAACTGAAAACACTGCTAGTAAGACATCTCCTATTCTAAATAGAAATAGATGAAGACGGAAAAAGCAGCCTGCTCTGTGAAAGTAACGTCTTTAAGAGGCTCACAAATACAGGACCTTGACAGTTTTAAACATTAAGTTAAGGGAACAGAAGAGGAATTTCAATGATATGGGGATCAGGCAACTGATCTGTTTAAACCAAAGAGCATTACCTGCAGTCACAAGGGAAGAAGGGACTCCTGATTTAACCACAAACTTAGAAGTATCTAAGTAGACAAGTTTACTTGAATATTCTGAGTGACTCTGAACTAGCCTGTAGAAGAGGTCTATTTCTACTGTTGGCTATCTTTAAAGTTATTTATTAGAGACTTATTTTATTTTAGAAATGGTTATTAGAGGCTTCTTTTAAACTATGTTAAAATCTATTGACTCTAAATTTTTCCATGGAGCCACACAAAACCCGAATCTCCATGAAAGCTATCATATCTTCCCTAGTATTCAAACTAAAACATCCTAGAAATCTATTTAGCCCTACATTTCTTTAATATTTTCTAAGATCCGCCAAAGCCTAGAGCACAACACAGGCATGTGGATGTGTACCAACATACACATTTGGAGAGCTGAACTAGATAATCCCTAAATTCCTGTTTATAGATCATACTGGATAAGTAACAAGGACCTACTGTATAGCACAGGGAAAGATACTCAGTATTCTCTAATAACCTATATAGGAAAAGAACCTGAAAAAGAAAGGGTATATGTATATGCATAACTGATTCAGTTTGCTGTATACCTGAAACGAACAAAACATTGTAAGTCAACTACTATACTCCAATAAAATTTTAATAAATAAAAATAAATTTTATAAAAAGATTGTATTGAACACACGTTTATGAGATTTCTTTTTTAAAAAATTTTATTGCTTTCAAACAGGATTCCCTGGTCTCCAGGTGAATTCAGTAAAAGGGCCTCCCAAACTATTTCTAAATTTCTAATTTCTAATTCAAACACCTAACAATTTTACCCAACACACAATAAAACTACAGTGCTGGAGTTCCCATCATGGCACAGGGGTTAACGAATCCAACTAGGAACCATGAGGTTGCAGGTTCGATCCCTGGCATCGCTCAGTGGGTTAAGGATCCGGCGTTGCCGTGAGCTGTGGTATAGGTCACTGACACGGCTCGGATCTGGCATTGCTGTGGCTCTGCGTAGGCTGGCAGCTGTAGCTTCGATTAGACCCCAGGCCTGGGAACATCCATATGCTGCAGGTGTGGCCCTAAAAAGCAAAAAAATTTTAAAAAATACAAATAAAAAATATATATACACTGTATAATCTTCTCCCTCCCTTGTGGGGACGCATGTTGCTGAATTTATCTTAGAAGTGTCATTAACTAAATCACCACAGTTGAGATCGTTAAAGTAGAAATGCTAAGTCTATTCACATGATCAGAGGCTTACTAAATCTAAAACATGCATTTATGAACCACAAGATGCTATTTTGCTGATCTGCGGGATTTCATGCCATGCTACCTTTGTTTTGATTACATTAGACCCTCATAATTCACGAAATAAAACAGCTGATTTTGCCTAAGTTTCTAAAACCCAGGATTACTCCATTTTAATGGAACTAGGCTATTCCATTTTAATAAAACAAATGAGCTACACATATCAAACACCAAACAATAGGAGAGTTTAACTCCAGAACACCTAAGGTTATAAATGGAAAGTACAGAGAGAATCTATAATCTTTAGGAAAAAGAGATGGGGGAGGATAAACTATAAACTGAAGAAAATCGCTGACTTATGTGTGAATGAACACTGTAAAATAACTCTTGCTGGACTCAATTTCCTGAGCCCAGAATTTCTGGATACTCATCTAAGAGACACTGCTCTGTCCAATGGTAAAGAGTTGTCCATACACTTGAGTTAGGAACTTTTTATTAGGAAAGAAGTAAAGCCTGGAAGGTTTCAAATCTAATTCCTGAAAACCCTCTAATTGCTAATATAAACCTCAGTTCATAAACCGAGGAACTAATGAAATGGGAACAGAGATAGAAGCCCATCAGATACCTCCATCACTGATCAGAAATATCAATCTCTAACAGTTACCAAGAAATAGAATAGCTTTATATAGCACTGGCTTAAAATGAAACTGTATCACTGGCTTAGAATGAAAACTGTGTCAATTTAAGAGCATAAATATTACAGTAGAAAAACGTCCTTCCTCCTCTGATACATATACCAAGTGTTTACTTCCTGTTTTCTTTAAAATGAAAGAGAGATGTGAATACTGAGCAAAACAGGAAGGGAACAGAGAGAGAAAAATCAAGATTTCTAAAGGGAATGTATAGAAGAACAAGGGAGAGTGTCAAGGAATTAATAGTGGAAAAAATAAAATAAAACCAGAATGACAAGCAGGATGGAGGGGGAGGTCTAATATCCAATCAGTATATTCTCTCTGTAAAAGTAAGTCCAATGAAAAGCCAAATTATAATCAAAAGGCAAATACATTCTCAAAATTAGGGTCCCCAATGATTAAGAATTTTCATTCATGGGAGTTCGTGTTGTGGCGCAGTGGTTAACGAATCCGACTAGGAACCATGAGGTTGCGGGTTCGATCCCTGTCCTTGCTCAGTGGGTTAAGGATCCGGCGTTGCCGTGAGCTGTGGTGTAGGTCGCAGACGCGGCTCGGATCCCGCGTTGCTGTGGCTGCAGCGTAGGCCAGTGGCTACAGCTCCAATTAGACCCCTAGCCTGGGAACCTCCACATGCCGCGAGTTCGGCCCTAAAACGATAAAAGGCAAAAAAAAAAAAAAAAGAATTTCCATTCATGGTAGGTACCTCAGGCTTCACTGCAAGGACATAACTGTCAATTAACTCGGCTATTAGTGTTGGCTGATCAGGGCACTTTCCCCTAAGTGATTCCAATGTAAAGCAACTTATTCTTGCTCTCTTGAGCCCCTTCTTTCCACTTGCATGTTGACCATAACTCTCATATTAAAAATACAGTTTTTGTTCAGACTGGCCACAAAACAACTCTCTTCCACACAATGTTTTCACGCTCCCTACCCAATCTCAACTCTCTCACTCAAATAATCTTGACTATATTTGGCATTAGACCATCTCTTCCACACAATATTTTCACGCTCCCTACCCAATCTCAACTCTCTCACTCAAATAATCTTGACTATATTTGGCATTAGACCATCTCTTCCACAATCTGCCTGTTGATTACAACTCACTTCATTCAGACACAAACCCTAGATAAAATCTGAAGAGCAGCATGAATCAATCTCCTAAATACCGATATATAAGCAGTAGGATAACTTCCTTTTAGAAAGTTTCATGAAATTAAATAAGAATCAAATGATGAGGAATGTAGTAGAAGCATATTACTTTAGATTATCCTCTCTGAGGATAGTAAAGAGTATCTACTTTAGTTTCATTGCAGTAAAGAATGACGAAAATGATCGCTGTAACACCAACATCTGCAGAAAATCACAAAACCAAAACCCAGAGCTCTTTCAAGAAATCTATTATTAGAGTGCATCGCAAAAATCATGAGCCTTCTCTAGTTTATTTTGAAAGAGCTCCAGACATAGTCTATAACCTTCCTCCATAGCACACTCAAGCAACGCTTATACTCAGGATAGTAAAGATTTTCTTATAACCAAAAGCTCTCCTAGTTAAGCCCTTTTAAGGAAAATAGTTAGGTCCAGACAAATTAAACATTTAACATAAATATGAATTCTTTAAGGATTTTTCATCCAAAATGACTTGCTTCACAGTAAACAAGGAAAAAAAAAGTCACAGGCTATCATTGCTCATTTTGTTAATAATCTCAATTGATATTGGGATTATTTCCCATTAAAAATTGTTTAAAAATTATTTAAAATGTACAATATATAACATATACAAAAATTAGAAAATTAAACATGTACATAAATTTATAATTTCTTTTACAATAAAACATTTCAGGAGTAAAAGTTTAAACTATATTTTTCAGATCGTTTTTAAAAGTCAGGTCTACGAACTAAAAAGCAACCTACACTCTTGAATTCAGCCATAACAAGAGACAATTGAACTTAACAGCAGTGATTCTTTCCATAGATTTATAAATTTTTAATATAAAATTGACCCACTGAGTAATTAGTAAAACTATAGTGTCTTTTCCAGATTACAAATAACCAAATAACTATACAACCTAGCACTTTAAAGTTTCTCATTAATGTTAGACATTGTATTTTTAGAAAATACACGTTTTGTAAATTCTTTGTTGTTAACAAGAAAATCCTTAAAACTAAAGTATTTAATTAAATGAAACAATTTATAACTCTTGTTGACAATTTTCTTCCATTAATGAATGGCTAAGAAACTAAATATCTATTGTCAACTTGGAAAGGGGACCTCTCTTATTTCATCTGGTTAACTTTTATTCATCTTTTAGGTCCCTGCTATTTCTAATTTCTTTCAGAGCCCTTCCCCAAACCCAGATTAGGTGCCCTGTGATATGTTCTCATGATAGCACTTTGCCCTTCCACTAACAAAGCACTTAAATATCAAGAACAAGCATTTATTACAACTGTGTGGCAGTGACTGGCACAAGTAAGTGCTCAAATATCTGTTGAATGAAGAGGTCAAAAGTAAAGTCAATAAAGTCAGAAGAGCCTCTAAGTGTTAGATAAAGTCAACCCTTTACATTAGGCTGCAGCTGTAAATAAGGGATGGGGGTGGCAGCAGAGTGGGAGCACCATAGATGAAAGAACAGTCCATGGATTAATTCACTCCCTTGTAAAGGAGAAAGGCTTTGCAACAGCTCCTAAAAGTAGTATGACAGTCAAATAGGATATTAAAACTAAGAATCACTGTATGCAAACACCAATATATTCATTAAAAGTATAATGATATAAATGATTGGCTTAAAAACTAGATAAATCCATTTAAGAAAAAGAATACATACTTTATTCTTAAAAAGTTACTAAAAGAGTCATAAACTGGAAAAAATCTCACCTGTCATGGGATCAAAGAGCTGATTAGCTTCTAAGTCTGTAAAAGTACTACTACAGACAGGACATTTGAAGGAAGCCCGGTTGGTGGAATCTCTCTCATCAGTTTCAATCCTCCTTCTCATGTGGTCCAATTTATATTTTACCACATTAACAAGAGTACGATAATTGATAAAGTAGTAGTTATGGCGAGTGGTTTTCCCATCTGCAGCAGTCTCTACCCTCATTCTGCATTTGATGAACTTGTCTCCCTTCAAATTATTCAAGACAGATCTAAGTTGCTTCCGATCAAACTTGAGCAGCTCCAGCATGTCCTCCTCTTTCACACAGGGGTTTCTGATTAAGATGTCCAAGGCCAAAGCATGTTCAATGCCATAAAAACCCCGGATCACATACTTGGCCAACCGCTTCAGTGCTGCAGGAACCTCAGTGAGGACATCTGGATCTGCCATCTTTAGCAGCAAACTTCAAGTTTAAATGTACTGAATTCAGAAAAAGAAAAAAAAGAGAGAGAAAGAAAGAAAATCAGCTAGGCATAAGGACAAAGTAATCCTTTTAAATCTAGAATAATCAACCCACCCATTAAATAACTGGTAACCACTATCCTTGGAGTTCTACAAAGGTCAAAACATTGTTTGAAAAGACTAATGCCTAAGCATTTAACAGAGAACAAATTTTCTTCTAGAGGGCCCAAAAGATTACACCTAAAAACCTTCCTTAATGGTTACTTTCATGATGTACAGTATGTTCAATTCTAAAAAAATTAACTTATTACTTATAGCAATGATATATCAAGCCCACTTTATTTCAGAAAGAAAAACACAAAGCTCAACCTTTTATCTTTTTCCTTTCTTTCTTTTTTTTTTTTTGGCCACACCGTGGCATGTGGAAGCTCCTGGGCCAGGGATAGAACCTGAGCTACAGCAGTTGCCTGAGTTGATGCAGTGACAACACAGATCCTTAACCCATTGCCCCACAAAGGAACGCTATAAAGTCTCATTATTCTTAATGCTACAGATCTTCAGGAATGCTGAAAAAAACTCAAGAAACCAACCCCTGAGAAGCTCTGCAGTTAGCTTTCAAGGGTCTTATGTCTATTCTTGAGTAAAATTTTTCTACCAAGATAGAGTCTAGGATGTTTTACATAGTCATGCTCTCACAATAAAATCACAACAAACCAATAAACACATAAGTAATCACCATCTGGGGTGTTTGGCAAAATTACTGGTATAAATCTGAAAGAAATTAACAATTAGATCCAGACAGTTTTACCAACCTTAAAAAGTTAAATGACAAATTAAGTAAATGCTACACAGTTCTTCAAAACGATAATAATAAACATCAAGATACCCTTAAATATTAAGTCCCTTGCAAGGCAAAAGCATTAGCTAACTATAACCAGAAAGCTGTCTTCCAGAAGCCCAAACTGGCATGGACTAGACTTTCATATGGTAATTAAAAAGCCTGGGCTTTGGAATTAAGAATCAGAGAGGCTTATTTATTTATTTATTTATTTATTTTGGTCTTTTGTCTTTTTAGGGCCGCACCCATGGCATAGCAGCATATGGAGGTTCCCAGGCTAGGGGTTGAATCGGACCTATAGCTGCCGGCCTACACCACAGCCACAGCCATGTGGGATCCAAGCTGTGTCTGTGACCTACACCACAGTTCACAGCAACACTGGATCCTTAACCCACTGAGTAAGGCCAGGGATCAAACCTGCAAACTCACAGTTCCTAGTCGGATTCGTTTTCTGCTGCGCTATGACAGGAACTCCCAGACAGTCTTGTTTAGTGGCTATGTGATCCTAAGTAAATCTCGTAAACTTCAAGCCCCACTTTACTCTCTGAGAAATAAGGATAATATCAATTACCTCAATGAGGTTTTTGTGATGAATAATAAGAATGTAATGTGCTTAGGGAAGCACTTATTAATAAGTATCAATTTAATATGTCCCAAACTAAAAAAGGTTAGGCTATCCATACAGACTATATCAAATGAAACTTCCCTGTACCATAAGGAAATTTTTAAGAAACATCTCATTGAACTATTTCAATAGAGAATCATATTCTGTTATTAATACTAGTGTCTACTGAACCTTTTATTTAAAACAATGGTTATCCACCTCATCAGATTTAACACTTCTTTTTTATAAGAAATATTTTTATACCCACAGTACTATACTAAAAAGATATTACCAAATAACCAGTGTATACACACACTTGGAGGGGGGGATATAACATACTACCTACCTGTAATGAAGGAAAAATAAAAGGAAAGTCAGTTATAATAAATTACATACTTCAGATTGTAAATACTGGAGCACGGCTATATATGAGATAACAAAGTAGCACTTAGATCCAAACCTGTGGTCCTGGAGCCTTCATGTCATCCCTAGGTTTAAGGATGCCATGCAAGTATCTGGGTTCAGCACCAAAGTATTATCTGAACATATTACCAGATGCATTTTGTTCTCCTTTCCAATTTGGTCTATATATTGTATTTGAATCTAGTTTGGGGATTTCTGTTTTGTTTGTTATATGATCAACATTTGGCAGAACCCAATATACGGCTTCAGAAACAGGCCAAAGGATGGCAAATAAATGCCAAAACAACCTACTTTTCCATTATTATCTCCATTATATTTCTCCTCCCTGACCTTCCATTCCATACACTCCATTTCCCAGGCCAAAAGCTCTCAACCCTGGCTATAAAGCAGAATGATCTGGGAAGCTCTTAAAGATACCTACCCTGGGCCCTGTTTTGAGAGATCGTTTCAGCTGGTCTAGGAGAGAAGGATGAGGCATCATACTAATTTTTAAAGCTCTTTTGGGGACTCTAATACAGATTAAGTCCCTGACCACTGTTACCAACAAACTGAGTACCTGGCTCTTACTCAACTCACCAAAGCACATCTTGCATGGGGAAGGCCCTGTACACTTATCATTCAGCCTAGTATCTTTGCCTGAAACACCTAAGGGAGCGCTAAAGATATGAGCATGAGGACTCTGAAGTCCCACTGTTTTGAGTTTTGAATCTCAGTTCCACTATTTCTTAGCCTGTGACCCCGGAAAATTCTTGGTCTGTTTCATCATATATAAAAAGTGATTAACAATGCCTTCTTCACAGAGCTGATACATGGATTAAATCAGATAATTCACGTGCAGTGTTCTGCTTTCAAGGTTGGCATCATAAGAGTACCATTAAGTGTTAGCATTCATAACGACTCCCTACTTAGAAAGGTAATTCTTACAATAATTTGAGAAATGGGCTAAAGTAAATGAAGATGGAGGCCCTGTGGAAGTAATAAGAGTTATAGTAATCAAATCTAAACTACAAAAGAGAAGGGAAAAATATGAGAGGCCAGGATGAAAGAAACTTAGAGAAACAAAATCAAAAGGATCCCATAATATACTGGAAATGGGAGTTACACAGTAGGAAATTCCTAAATAACTATTTGGGATTTTTTTCCAATTTTTTTATTGTGATAAAAGTATTCATAGCATAAAATTTACAAATTATGTATTTCTAAGTATACAGTTCAGTGGTATTTAAATACATTCATGTTATCCAACTATCACCACCAACCACTTCCACAGCTCTTCATTTTGTAAAACTGAAACCTTGTAACCATTAATAACAGTTACTTGTTTTAAGCCGGTATTAACTGGGAAGAGAAAAGCATTACTATGAGAAACAGGTTAATACCTGAAAAGGAACAAGTGGAAGAAATGAGGCAGTTTTAGTTGCTTGTGTTTGAAGAAATACTACAGAATGTTACCGTGAAGATGTCCCAAAGGTAGCTGAACAAATCAAACTGGAGCTCAGCAAAGAAATGTATGTGCCACCTCGTTCAAAATCTCTACATTCTAAAAAACCACCTTCCTGATCACTGTGTTCTCTCCTTTACTGCCTCTGCTCCCCCACTGATGCTGAATCTCTTCAATATCTGGACTCAGGTCAGAGGTCTCAAATTGGCAGCCTCTGACACATCATTTGACTCAGGCTGATTACAAGATGTTTTGAAAATTTTCTGAATTAGTGGTCAACATTTAAAAATTATGAGATTTGGAGTGCCTATTGTGGCTCAGTGAGTTAAGAACCTGAGTAGTGTCTTTGAGGATATCATGCGTTTTTGATCCCCAGCCTCGCTCAGTGGGTTACGGATCCAGTGTTGCCACGAGCTGCAGCATAGGGAGCAGACACGGCACAAATCTGGAGTTGCTGTGGCTGTGGTGTAGGCCAGAAGCTGCAGCTGTTTCCACCCCCAGCCTGGGAACTTCCACTAGCTGCAGATGTGGCCCCAAAATGGGGGAAAAAAAAAAGTGGGATCCAGTATCCTCATGGATATCAGTAGGGTTCGTTTTCTGCTAAGCCACCACAGGAAACCCCCCCAACTTTTTTTTTATAAAAATAAAAATCACCAGATTTCACATAAATTTCAATTTTCAGCTACTTTTCAAAAGTGGAAATATCTGAGGGGAAAAAGTAAGATCATGTTCCCACATGGAAACAATTAGTTAGCTAAAGAGCAGTTGATACTTTTAAAGAGGGAAGGAGTTTGGCTGGCCTCTGGAGACTTTTGAGTGTGTGACCTCTGGGGGCCAGGTCTGGTTTCTTCTTTTTAGCCTGAGTCCATCAGTCACCTCCCAGTCTCACTTACCACCCTATCCTACCCAGCCGAGACCCCCCAAAAGTAAGTTGGTTTTATTTTTGAACGTATGTTTTCTAATCATACAAACACCAGGCAGTGTTGGAAGAACGCAGTTGAAGTGAATGCACTCTCTGTACTCGGTCTACCCTCCTCAGCCTCATCTGCAGCCACACATGCTCTCCACTTCCAGGTCTTTACAACACGCCCCCACAGTTAAGATCAAAGTCTCTTCTCCTAACCATTCTTCATATCTCAAATGACATTTCCTCAGAAACACCTTCTCGGATTCTCCCTAGTAGTTTAGACTGATCCCCCTCTCACACGCTCCCATAGCTCTTTCCCATTCTTTGTGGCAGTGAATACACTTATACTTTCTCCATGTCTACCTCGGAGACCAGGGGCTTAATCTTGTTCACCACTGACTTTCCAGTATGCATAACAGCTGGTCAAGTACTTCCATAAAACTTTCAGTAGGTCCTCAGCACGTGGTCTTCAAACATGCCCACCCTGTCAGACCCCCACCCCCACTCCCCGTGTTCTTTCTCTATTGCAGCTTCCAGTAAAGAAAGGCAGGGTATTGAAAACCCTTTTCTTAAACTTCAAATGGTTTTAAGCATGAGGTGACAGCACCAAATTCGCGATTTTAAAAGATTCTGCTAACTGCAAAGTGCAAAATGAAAGGAAGGAAGAAGTGGACGTGGGGAGTCCTGTCATTATTTTAGTACACTCCTATTCCAGATGTGGAATAACGTGGATTCTACACATCCATCTGGATTCCTCGGTTAACCACATTTCACGATACTCTCCACGGCTTCATACATAAAGTGACATTATCACCGCGAAACCTCCGGACCAGCCCGGTTCCCTAATGTTCATTTCCGCCCCACTGTGACACTCCGACGCCCTAAATTCCCTCGGACTCTGCCAGCTGAGTCCAGAGGCCGCACTTGGCGCAGCCAAGCCCGTCCTACCCGAGGTCGCACATGGGCCGCTCCGGGGTCAATGGTTCTTTGGAGGACCAAGAAGAGAACCGAGTCAAAAGAGTAAGAGGGAGGAGGGCAACTAAGGAGAAAGGAACGAAAACACCCCGAAAGGCGACGTGGGACCAGAGAACCGAGGATAAGGAACAGGGAACAAGGTTTACCACAGCGAATCCTCGAACACTCCCACTACAGCTTCCCTCTGCGCCTCAACTACCGGCTTAAACGAGCTACGCCACTCGTGCGACAACGCAAGCGTCCTATTCCTGCGACCAGTTCTGGAAACCACCCGCTTCTTTTAACCAGGCAGGCCAATCAGCACGGTGAAGCCTTCAATCAAGACAGGCACATTCCGATTGGCCAATGGCATTGAAGGCTCTGCTCTCCGTACTCAGCTCTGATTGGCCTTCAATCCCCGAATAGGCGTTAACCTCAGGAAGGAGCTGGCAAGATGGCGTCCCTGGATCGGGTGAAGGTACTGGTGTTGGGAGACTCAGGTGAGCCGCTTAACCCACCTTTGGGGCTCCCGACACTTTTGAGTTATATGAAAATCCTCCCCTTTCACTCTCCGTCCACCCATCTGCCGATAAACTGACTCTCGCCAGGGGCTGAAATCCCTCTCAAGGCCCAAAGACTACACTTCCCAGAGGACTTTGCTCTATTTAACCGAGTGGCGGCTTTGCAAGGGTTGGGGGCGCCGAGTCCGGGCCTTTCTCAGTTTTTTGCAGGTTTCTACATCTGTCTGTCAGACACCGCAGCCCAGTGATCTTTTGTTTTAAAACATATGCAGATACTGAGTGTTTTATTGGATGCCGTGCTGAGACAAAGTTAGGACCTTTCCTTTAAGAGATTAAGGAAATCAAATGTGCGCTAAGAGGAACGAAACTGTAGCAGGTGCTTCGCATATATTGACTCTTAATCCTGAGATCAGCCCTGTTATCCCATTTCACAGATGAGAAAAGTGAGGCAGAGAGCTGTAAATGACAGAACTGGTTTGAACAGAGTCCGCATACATATTATTTAGTGAAATATCAGTAGTAGTACTCTTTTACTCTCAGCTGGGCTTCTTGTTTCCTTTGTTCTCTTTAACCTTTTCTTTTCTTTTCATTTCTTTTCTTTTCTTTTGTTTTCTTTTTTCTTTTCTTTTCAGGGTTGCACCCGCAGCATATGGAGGTTCCCAGACTAGGGGTCTAATTGGAGCTACAGCTGCAGGTCTAAGCTACAGCCACAGCACCACCGGATCCGAACCGTGTCTGGGACCTATGCCACAGCTCACCACAACACGGGATCCTTAACCCTCTGAGCCAAGGCCAGGAATCCAACCCACAACCTTACGGTTCCTAATCAGATTCTTTCTGCTGGGCCACTACGGGAACTCCTGTTCTCTTTACTCTTAATTGAAAACCTATTATGTGCTGGATTGTAAGAAATAGAAAAATTAAGATGAGGGTCATACTACCAAGCATCTAGGACTTAATGCTGAGCCCATTTTACTCCTAGAGTTAAAATTATTTTGACACCTTGGACACTTGACAACTGGAATTGAAGTTTGCATTTCCAGGAGTTCACGTAGTGGCTCAGTGGAAACAAATCTGACTAGGAACCATGAGATTGGGGGCTCGATCCCTGGCCTTGCTCAGTGGATTAAGTATCCCATGTTGCTGTGGCTGTGGTGTAGGCTGGTGGATGGAGCTCTCATTAGACCCCTAGCCTGGGAACCTCCATATGCCACGGGGGTGCGTGGCCCTAAAATGACAAAAGACCAAAAAAAAAAAAAAAAAATGTTTGCGTTTTCCCCTTCCCTCTTCAACCTTCTTCTGTTTCTCATAATCTCCACTCCTAAGATCTTTAAGAACTTGGAATAAATGGTAACTTTGCATTTCAGAGACATGATTTTCTGGAGTTGACCTTTGGATATTTGCTCTGATAAAGACATTGTTTCAGATGTTTGAAGGAGGAGAGGACATAACCCCAAAGAGCTTGAAAACCAGCCTGACCAAACAATAAAATCGCTGGAGAGACGAGGAGGTTGAGAAGATTTTTACATTGCCTGAAGATTATTTGCATTACAAAATACTTTACAGAGAGCATTATTTAATATCCCCCTCCGAAAGTTGCACTATGAAATTCTATGAACATAATCTAATTTATGTCAACTTTAGTTCTTTAGCTTGAAGTGGTGCTGAAGTTAATAAAAGCTCTCAGTTTTACAGATAAAGAAAACAGTACTGGTTTAAATGGTCTTTGAAAGAGTATCACCAAGTAAGATTTAGAACTGGAATCCAGAGCTAACAGTTTTTTATGATATGTGAAGTGGGTGCTCTCTCTCATTTATGATTCCTTTTCTTTTGCATCTAACAATCTCTTCACATTGCATATTGTTCAAACTAGTTGATTTATTCTCCCCACCCCAAAAAATTTAAAAACCTATATCGTAATGGGCACTGAATTAGATGCTGGGGTTATAACTGTGGAATCAGTGCGTTATGCAACAGGGTTAAATTGGCTGCTGCATTAAATGGGGAAAGTGATCAGGCAGTTAGTACATTTTTAAAAATTACTATAGTTTAGTTGTAAAAGAGAAGACACAGCAGTGCCCACCAGGAAAGTGATTGATCTTGTCACACATTCACTAATGTTCAGCTTTATGTGTAATCAGTTATTACCTTTTCATCAGTTCTCTTTTAACAGTGATTTGCTATGTGACAGATTTGAATATACTTTTTACACTTCATCTGCCTTTGTATTTAAACTTCAAAGTTTGCTTTTGAATAAAGGCTTATTTACCCTGTGAAAATTTGAGGATTTTGCAAATATATAAAGGGATGACTTGGGATTTGTTTGTATCCCATAGAGATATTTGATAATTTAGTAAGAAGTCCTGTAAGTTTCTCTTACATGCACGTATTCTTTTGTCTTTGTTCTTTCAGACATAAGGGATGAGCTTAACACACTACCAACTCTGTTTGGAGCTGGCATTTATTTGACTATATTGAACTTTTTTCCACAGCAAATTAAGTCATTCTTTTGATCTAATTTAGTCCTAATGATGAAAACATATGATCAGAACCTCCCAACATTCTTAAAGTTATCCACCATTCTTGCACGTCAGTTGTTCTTACTATTTAGGGTTCAACCCATGTTAGCTAGCTCTTATCACCCAAGACAGTTAATTCATAGACACCTATACAATATTACTGCATAAAGATGTTTACTCTGACACAGTTAAGCTTAACTAGAAGCTCAGGCCTTGGATCAAGCTAACTAAATGCCTAAGTGTGCTTCCAACATAAGCAAACCTACGCACAAACACAAAAATCAGTAATATGACCTAAAGGCCATAGATACTAGATGCATTGCAGTAAATACAAAAACAAAGCTCAGTTTAAGTACTCAAAAATATTTCATACCTATAGGTTAAAAAAATAGAAAAAGAAAGGAAAATATGGGAGAATATTTGATTAAATTATATGAGCAGCTAATATATAAAGAGGTCACGTAAATTGATAACACTAAAACCCAGTAGATAAATGGATAGAGCACATCAATAGATAATCCATAAGAAAAACAACAGATTATCACAGATGATCATGATTATATCATTACTAGAATGTGAAAAAAGGCAGGCTAAAGCAAGATGTCACTTTTTTTCTCTTATAAACTAACAAAGGCGAGAAAGCAACTTCATACTGTTGAGGTGCAACAAGACCTGCAGGTTTATGTGTATGGTGGTAAAGTAACCAGATAAAAGTTGGCAATATATATGATGTTTATATTGAACTTTAAATGTTGAAATGTTGATTTCCTTTTACAAATTAATTTCACTTCTGGTAAGATATATTAGAAAAATAATTTTAATTTTAAACAAAAGTTTAAACAAATATTTTCTTAGCATAGTGAGAAGTTCAAAACACCCTAATATCTAATAAGTAGAAAATGGTTAAATCAATCAATATGTTTACTATGTGAACTACTATGAAGGCATAAAAGATGTTTGTGAAGATTATTTAATAACATAATTCTTAGCCACTAAATAAGTGCTAATTTAGACCCTGTTCTGAGTACCAGAAATAAAAAAAAAGGTGAGTAAAACCCAGTCTCAGCCCTCAACTTAAAATTAAGCACAGTGAATAAAATTGATAAGCAAGTGTACTAGTGTATTTTAAATGCTTTGTTGGAACATGTACAGTGTACAGTGGAGATGCAGAGGATGGTAGATGATGTGCTTTGTTCTACCTGTGTGGAGTCAGGAAATACTTTAGAATGATGCTGAATCCTGAAAGAGTAATTCACCAGGGCAATGGGAGAGGGGACATGGAAGGAGAGGACGGATAGGATATTTCAGACAAAACCAGCTGTGCAAGCAAGGCTTACATTTCATTGTTTTTAAGTACACTATGTATATATTCACAATAGCAACCTGTTCGTAGAAAAGCCTTGCTTATGGAATTCAGTCTACATGCTGCAGCAGTGCTCTTCAGATGATTCTTTTTCTCCTTTTTTATATACTTTCTAAATAGTCTGTAAATAGAACTTTATAATAAAAAGTAACAGGCCCATACACAATAATGCACACAAAGAGGTGGTCTAAATTTTTTATTGCAACTAATGACACATAAAGATTCACCAACTATGTTTTTTATAATGGCATCCCAAAATGTGTTAACTTAATGAATAACTCTACACAAAATGTACTTGGATAGCTCATTCCCTTTCCTCTTCCTGCAGATCTCTGAATACTAGCCCTAGCAGTAGTAACTAGATTATCCTGAACCCAGGAGATCTTTACGAAAAGTAAGTGCTGTCCTACTGAATGGAAGAAGATATTTTCAAACAACATGTCTGATAAGGAGATACCCAAAATATATAAAGAACTCAAACAACTAGAAATTTTTAAAAAATGTAATTAAAAAATGGGCAGAGGACTTGAGTAGACGTTTTTCCAAAGAAGACACGTACATGAAAAGATGCTCAACATCTCTAATCATTGGGGAAATACAAATCAAAACTACAATGAGGAGTTCCCATCATGGCTCAGCAGAAATGAATCCGACTAGGAACCATGAGGTTGCGGGTTCGATCCCTGGCCTTGCTCAGTGGGTTAAGGATCTGGTGTTGCTGTGAGCTGTGGTGTAGGTTGCAGATGCGGCTCGGATCCCACATTGCTGTGGCTGTGGTGGAGGCCGGCAGCTGTAGCTCCGATTAGACCCCTAGCCTGGGAACCTCCACATGGCACGGATGTGGCCCTAAAACAACAAAAGACACAGAAACAAGTGATGAGATATCATTTCACATCTCTCAGGATAACTATAATCAAAAAAACAAATTACAGGTGTTGTCAAGGATGTGGTGAAAAGGGAACCCTCATTTACTGTTAGTGGGATTGTAAATTGGTGCAGCCACAATATGGAGGCTCCTTAAAAAATTAACAATAGAACTACTATATGATCCAGCAATTCCACTTCTGGGTATTTACCTGAAAAAAAAATGACACCAATTGGAAAGATGTATGCATCCCTATATTCACTGCAACATTGTTTACAATTGTCAAGATATGGAAGCAATCCAAGTTTCCATCTATAGATGAATGGATAAAGAAAAATACAATTAGCCATAAAAATAGCAAAATCTTGCCATTTGTGAGAACACAGATGGCTCTAGAAGGTGTTATGCTAAGTGAAATAAGTAAGAGAAAGACAGATACTGTATGATCTCACTTGTACTTCGAATCTAAAAAATGAACAAACAAAATGAAAGCAAACTCAGATACAGAGAATATATGGGTTGCCAGAGAGGAGGGTTGGGGAGAAGGTACGGGGAATTAAGAGGCACAAACTTGCAGTTATAAATAAGCCACAGGGATGTACTGTACAGCATAGGGAATATCACCAATGGTACTCTAATACTTTGCATGGGGGCAGATGCTTGACTTCATAGTGATAATTTTATAATGTTATTTAAATGCTGAATCATGTTGTGCACCTGAAGCTAACATAGTATTGTGTGTCAACTATATTTATATTTCAATAAAAAGAAAAGGAAGTACTACCTATAAATGTAAAGGGCCATGCTGTAGAAGAGAAGAGTTATTCTCTTTTTCTAAAGGGTAAGCCTGGTCCAAGTGGTTGACTGCTTTCTAAAAATCACTGTACAGGAGAACTGAGGTGTCAAAATACAGAATTGTGCAACAGTGAATCCCTGTTACTGACAGTGTTCAAGCACAATCCGAAAAACCATCTTACGTGGTCTGAAGAAAGAACCTCTGTATTGGTGGTCAGGATAGAAGAGATTACCTCTAAGATATGTTAAGATTTTCCAATTCTGAAATAGGCTGAATTCAAAAGAAAAGGGGTTAGTTCATTTGAAATTGCCCTGGACCAATAGTTCTCAAAGTGAGTTCCCTGGATCCGTAGCATTAGCATCACCTGGGAATCTGTTAGAAATGCAAAATCTTTGGGTTCATGACAGACCTACTGAACTGGAAACTCTGGAGAGAGGACCCAGCATTCTGCTTTAACAAGCCCTCCAGAGGATTGTAATGCCAAATTTGAGAAAACTAGTGTCCTATCTTGTCTTTATCAGTGAAGCTTATTAAATGGTTAGTATGGTTTGAACACTTTTCAAACAACCATATGCTTTACGTATCATTATTACTGCATATTCTGCCTTACTTTTGCCATAATAGATTTCAGCATGTCTTTTATATGACTAGAGTTCTTGTTTCTTTTACAGGTGTTGGGAAGTCTTCACTAGTTCATCTTCTATGCCAAAATCAAGTGCTGGGAAATCCATCATGGACTGTGGGCTGCTCAGTAGATGTCAGAGTATGTGTTTCTTATATTTTAGTTTTTCAGTGTCATGTTAAATATAACTTCTTCAGGAGTTCCCATTGTGGCTCAATGGGTTAGGGACCCAACATTGTCTCTGTGAGGCTGCAGAAACACTGCATCCTTGCCTGGCTCAGTGGGTTACGTTTCCAGCATTTCCTCAGGTTGTGGTGTAGGTCATAGATGTGGCTCAGATATGGTGTTCCCATGGCTATGGCAAAGGACCCAGGTGCAGCTCTGATTTGACCCGTGGCCCAGGAAATTCCATATGCTACACGTGAGGTGAAAGAAAGAAAGACAGTAAGGAAGGAAGGAAGGAAGGAAGGAAGGAAGGAAAAAAGGAAAAGAAAGATAATGTATTCAAACTCGTGATCAAATTGCAGTTAATACTAAGTGATAATAATAGCTCGGCTTTATTAAGCATCTACTCTATGCTGGATACTATGCCAAATGTTTTACCTGTTTGTTTAGTCTATTCTAAACTGTGAGATATAGTTACAAAACTTAAGGCATAGAGAAAAGTAACTTGATCAAATTCATCCAGTTCATAAGAAGCAGAATCAAGATTTGATCCCAAATGGTCTGATATCAGAGACTTCACTTTTAATTACTATGCCATATATTTAGAGTTCACTTAACATCTCCATAAATAATTCTGCCTAAGCTTTTGCCACTGAGATGGACAACTTCTGACTAGAAATATATAGTGAAGGCAAAAGTGTCTGGAGCCTTGTCTAGATCATCTGTTCCATCTTACATTTAAGAAACACAAGTGCAGTTTCCAGTGAATTAACTATCTTCCCAGATGTTGGTCTTGCTAATTCTGGCCAGTCCTAAGTCTCTCTTCTGCTGGCATTCCTGTCTCCACTGAGTTAAGAAATAAATAGGGAGGGTGTAGTAGTTAGCTAGATTAATGGTTATTTTCCTTCAGTTCCTTGAGGCTGTTGTTCCACAGTCTGTGAGGTATATTGCTGCTGATTAGAAATCTTCTGTCAGCCTAATTATTCCTTTTTCAGGTAGTTTCTTCTAAATGCCTTAGAAAAAAAAAATTTTTTTCTAGTCTTTGACGTTCTGTAGTTTTGCTAACCTGTGTCTAAGGGTGGGATTAGTTTATAGTTATCCTATTTGGAAGTTGTGCTCTTCATGTCTTCTATCTCATTTTTCAAAATTTTTAGCTATTATCTGTTTACCTGCCCTCATTCCCTCTCTTCTTCTTTTGAACTTCTATTGGATATTTGTCCTCCACATCTTTTAATTGCACTTTCATGTTTTCTATTCTTTATTTCTCCTTGGTGCATTCTGGATGATGTACTCATATCTGCCTTCCAGTTAACTAAGAATCTGTTCAGCTATGCCTAATCTCTTTTTTTTAATATGTCCACTCAGTCTTTTATTTCAGTAACTGTAATTTTTAATTTTAAGATGTTCCTTTTGGTTCTTTTTCAAATGTCAAAAATTTTCAAAAGATTCTAATCTTTCATTTTTTAAAATCATTTTCAACATAATACTTTGTGGTTTCTTTTGGATTATTCTTTTTTTTTTTTCCTGAGTGGGTGGTAGATGTCCTACTTGCTGTATATGTGACTCTACTTCATGGAAATGTACCTCTTGTTTGTTTTGTAATTCTTTGAGGATGACCACATCTTCAGCAGGATTTTTTCTTTTCCTTTTCCCTTTTAAAGTCTTAATATGCTGTGTTGTGAGAGTGTACTACCTTTTCACTTCTGTTGCTTCCAGAGCCCTGAAGATTTCAATGGTCCTTGTAATTTCTCAGCTTGGAATTTCTGTACAATCTTGATAGTGTAAAATTCCCCAATATCCAATTGTGGTTTACATTTTTTGTGGCTCTTTCATCTACTCTCTACAAGGTCCCTGACAGAAAGTTTTTCCTGCTTTACTGAGCCAGTGGACAAAGTTTTGCCAACTCTGACAGAGCTGTTCATCAAGGGTAAACATTTCACAAGGGAATCTGTCCTTTTTTTCATTTTTTAAAGTTTTATTGAAATATAATTGATTAACAATGTTGTGATAAGGGAATCTCTTCTTTATTACTCACCTATATATGCTTTTGCCTTAAAAGCTAGAAAACAGATCCTTAGATTGGATGGGCTCTAAAACTCTAGGGACCAAGCCCTGAAGCCATATCTGATTCTGGATCAGCTCCCACTTCGCACTCTAAGTTCTTTCTTCATTTCTAGCATCTGGGGAATTTCCCTTTTTTTCTCTTATGCTTGTCTGTTTCATTTAAAAAATATATTTTTATGACATTTCTATGTATCTGAAGTCAAAGGTGTCCTGTCTGTGTCATTTCAAACTGCCATGCTCCCAAATTCTTAGATATGGAAGAAAAAGAAGTTCTAGATAATGAGTTCAGTGGCAACTTTATTTAAAGGAGAGACCTAATAACAAGTTCTGGACAAAATTAGGACTTTTCTAGCTCCCTTTCTGTGAGAAAGTATGACCTATTGAAAAGAAACCTAGATGTGAACTCCCTCTTCCTAAGTCAGTTCCTGTGTTGCCTTTTGCTTCTGAAAGAGAGACTATTCAGTTTAATTCTCTGAGCCTTAGTATGTCATCTGCAAAATAGAGGTAAATGATACCTGCCTTATCTAGCCTACAGATTTGTAGAGAGGATCAAAGAAGTTTAAAAGATGTGAAGTTAATAAGATCTAGTACTTTACAATTTGAAGTTGAAATTAAACTTAAATTCAAGTTTTTGCCCCTTCTGCCACCTTCTCCTCTTATCCACCCAGAGCGTCTGCTCATGTAATTTACCTTTTGTCTTGTTTGGGGTTTTTTTCCCCTTTGCTTATTAAACTGGCTAAATCTCCAGGACAGTGTTAAATAGAAGCAGTGCTAATAGGCATCCTTGTCTCATTCCCAATCTCCGGAAAATTTTAATGTAATACCATTAAATATGTTGTTTGCTGTAGGATTTTTTTGTAAATATGATTTATCAGATTAAAATTACCTTCTCTTCTTATTTTGATGAATGTTTGTACCATGACTTGGTGTTGGATCTATCAGATGCTTTTTCATGATAGTCATAATATCCTTGCTTTATTTTGTTACTGTGGTAAATTATGTTGATTGATTTTTAAGTGTTAAACCAATTTTGCATTCTCAAAATAAATCCAAATTGGTATAGATGTATTAATCCAATCTTTTATTATATAACTAGCTTCAGTTTGCTAATACTTTTTTTCCTAAATATTTACATCTAAATTCATGAGAAAGATTGACCTGTCATTTTCCTCTCTCATAATCTTCTTGTGGGGTTTTAGTATCAGGATTATGCTAGCCTCATAAAATGAAGTAGGAAGTTTTATTTCTGTATATATTCTCTTGGAGAGTTTATATAAGATTGGATTTCTTTCTTTCTTAGATATTTGAAAGAATTCACCGTTAAAAACATCTGGGCCTAAAGTTTTCTTTGTGGGACATTTTTAAATAACATTAAATAAAATATGAAAATGACTATTTTTTCTACTCAATGTTGGTAACATGTTTTGGAAATAATTTGTCCAATTCATGTAAATTCTCAGAAAGTATGCCTTTATATCTTAGATTATCTTTCATTATCTGTAGGATGTGTAATAATATTCCTTTTTACATTTCAGGCATGGGTAATTTGTGGCTTTTCTCTTATTTTCTTGGTCAGTCTTGCCAGAGGTCTGTCAAGGATTAGTTTTGAGCTTTGCTGATTTTATCTATTATATGTTTGTTTCCTGTTTTGTTAATTTCTGCTCTTTATTATGTCCATACTTCACCTGGATTTAATTACCTGTGTTTTTTTCTAATTTCTTGCCCTAGGTAGTTGTTTCAGTGGGGTTTTTCTTTGTTTATTTGTTTTTCCCTCAGGCCTCCTTTTAGAGCTCTAAAAGAATCCAAATTTCTATTTAGGCACAGCCTTAGCTACATCTCTGAAATTTTGTTCATCATCATTCAGTTCAAAATACTAACTTCCACTGTGAGTTCTTCTTTGACTCATTGATTGTTTAGAAATGTGCCACTTAATTTCTGAACTTTGAGAATGTTTATTATCTTTTAATTATTTATTTCTAGCTTCATTGTGCTCAGAATGTATGCTGTTGCTTTCATCCTCTGAAAATTGGATGAGATTTGCTTAATGCCAGTTTTGCTAAATATTTCATGTGCACTTGAAAAGAATGCATACCCTGTAACTGTTGAGTACATTGTTCTAAATATGTCAGTTAGGTCAAGTTTGTTAATCCTTTCGTTCAGATCTTTTCTATCTCTACTGATTTTCTTTGCTTATCTCATTAAAATGCTAAGGAATGAGTATTACAATCTCCAACGATAAGTGTGGTTTTGTTTATTAATCATTTTAATTCTGTCTCTTTTTTGTTTATATTTTGAGGTTGTATTATTGTGTACTAATAAGATTGTTTAAGCTTCCTGAAGGATTTAACTCTTTTTTTTTTTTTTTTGCGTTTTAGGGCCACACTTGCAGCATATGGAAGTTCCCAGGCCAGCGGTCGAACCAGAGCTGCAGCTGCTGGCCTACACCATAGCCACAGCAACGTGGGATCCGAGCCGTGTCTTCAACCTACACCACAGCTCACAGCAACGCCGGATCCTTAACCCCGCTAAGCGAGGCCAGGGATTGAACCTGCAACCTCATTATTACTAGTCGGATTCGTTTCTGCTGTGCCACAACGGAAGCTCCTTTTTCTTTTTTTTTTTATTTAACATTTTATTGTCATGATATATCCTCTCTATATCCAGTAATACATTGTATCTTGAGGTTTATTTTGTCTGCCAATAAAACAGCACTAAATCCACATTTTCCCCAGTTTTATTGAGCTATAACTGACATATACTGATGTATGAGATGTAACATATATACTGAGGTATAACTGACATATACTGACAGTGTGTTAGTTTAAGATGTACAACATAATGATATATGTGTATATTGAGAAATGATTACCACAGTAAGTTTAGTTAACTTGCATCATCTCATATAGTTAAGTTTTTTTCTCGTCATGAAAACTTTTAAGATCTAAGTGTTCATTATGGATGAACAGATAAAGAAAATGTGGTGTATACAACTGGAATATTATTCAGCCATGAAAAAGAAGGAAATTCTGCCATTTGAAACAACATGGATGGCCCTTGAAGACATTATGCTAAGTGAAATAAGTTAGAATGTGAAAGACAATTAGTGTATGAGCGCACTTAGATGTGGAATCTAAACTAACCAAACTCATGGGAACAGAAAACAAATTGGTGGTTGCCAGAGGTAGGGGTGGAGGGAATGGGGTTATAGGTGAAGGTCGTCAAAAGGTACAAACTTCCAGTTATCAGATAAATAAGTTCTGGTGATACAATATATAACATGGCAACTATAATTAATACTGTATTGTATAAACCCACTTATTTTTAGTTAATGTTTTGTGGTATATCTTCCATCTCTTAATTTTTATGCTTTCTGTGCCTTTATATTTATGTGTATTTCTTGTAAATAAGATATAGTTCAATTTTGCCTTGATAATCAGTCTTGCATCTTAGTGTTTTGATTCTTGGACCTTACCCCCAGATATTCTGACTCAGGGTTATACATGATGCCCAGGAATCTACATTTTAAGAAGCATATGGGACGGTTCTGGTATAGGTGAATAGTGTTTTGAGGAACACTGGGTAGGACGTGCAATCAGTTTTCTAAGTGGATATAAAAGTGGTTAATGACAGGACTTAGAGCAGAAAGGCAAGACTATGAATCAGATGCTGACAGGAAGCTAGTAGGTATTAACAGTAAGGGAAGGGAGAAAGAAGAAGGTACAGCCAGATGGTCTAAAGCCTCAAAAGAACACAGGGTTTTTTTTTATATAAAGTCAGAGTACTGATGTACTGAAAGTAGCTTTATAGAGTTTGCAAGGTATTTCCTGTTTTTCATCTCCAAGGTAATTTGAACATGGAATAGTGAATACCGTCTATCTGAGAGAGCAGCAGCAGAAGTTGTGTCTTCAGGGTAGGGGCTGGCATCAGGTAATACAATGAGGTTCAGGATAGGGATATACTGGAATATTGTAATCGTAGAGCTAGGTTCTAGGGTCTAGGAGAGAAGTGGAAAGATTTGGGTTTGAATAATGGGTACAGAAAGCATAAAGTGGTAGGAGAATCAAAATATGAGAAACCAGTTAAAGAGCCAAAGTATATGGTAGCTGAGGATAACAGGGATATAAAATGTCTTGAGTGTAGCTGGTGGCAAAATGTCCAAAAGAAATTTGTCTTAGCATCCCTCTGTATATGAAGATGGAAACTGGGTTGTATCTGTAAGGAATGCTTCCATGTTAGTCCCAGAGAGCAGATCAATATGAGATTAGTTAGTTCTCAAGATTCTGACCAGTTTTAGAAGTAACAGCAGGGAATTCCTTTGGAAAACCCTTCTTTTGGAGAAAGTGCGATTGAAGTTCCCTTGAGTGCAGTTTTTTTTTAATTTTATTGAAGTATAGTCTATTTACAAAGTTGTGTTAATTTCTACTGCACAGCAAAGTTACTCAGTTATACATATATACATACATTCTTTTTATATGCTTTTCCATTATGGTTTAATCACAGGACTGAATGTATTTCCCTGTGCTATACAGTAGGATCTTGTTTACTCATTCATGTATAGAATGAATCTGTTAATCCCAAACTCCCAATCCATCCCTCCCCACCCGGCTTTCCCTTGGCAACCACAACTCTGTCCTTTATGTCTGTTAGTCTTTTCTGTTTCAATAGACAAGTTCATTTGTATCATATTTTAGATTCCACATATAAGTGATATCACATGGTATTTGTCTTTCTCTTTCTGACCTCACTAAATATGATGACCTCTAGGTCCATCCATGTTGCTGCAAATAGCATTATTTCATTGTTTTTTATGGTTGAGTAGTATTCCATTGTGTGTTTATACTACACGTTCTTTATCCATTCATCACTCGATGGACATTTAGGTTGTTTTCAGGTCTTAGCTATTGTAAATAGTGCTGCTATTAACAGAGAGGTGCGTTTATAAAGACTGCAGATTTTTTAACTCCCTCCATAGTTCCAGGGAACACTGGGAAAGATATAAAACTGTCTTTATTCCAGCCTCCCTTTGGACAGAAATGACACTTGAAGACAAGTGTCATGTAATAACTGACAGATTTTCCTGAAATGAGTGTGTAACTGACCCTTTTAAAGCCAGTCTGGCCTGAATTGCTTTTTCATGGAAGAGTGGGGCTTATAAGGCTGAAAGTGACCTTGCTTTTATTACTCTTCATTGAATTAGGCTTGTTGATCTGTCTTTTATCTTTGAGAAAAGTGCACTTCTTGAGTGGCAACACAAGTGAAAGGCATCTTTAAGTCAATCTTAAGGAAAGTTCTGATAGACATGTAGATCACTTTGACTATTGTTATAA
This sequence comes from Catagonus wagneri, assembly GCA_004024745.2. Taxonomy (NCBI): domain Eukaryota; kingdom Metazoa; phylum Chordata; class Mammalia; order Artiodactyla; family Tayassuidae; genus Catagonus; species Catagonus wagneri. The sequence goes on from PVHT021183693.1 coordinate 57,720,927, forward strand.
TAAAGTTCTTCCCTCTAACAAGAATGATTAAATCTGAATAAAGTCTTTACCTAAATAACTTGGAAGAACACTTTCTTCTCTAGCAGCTTTTATATTGCAATTACAGCTTCTGTGTTATTGAAATCTTTGACAGAGGCTCTCCAGAATCAGTACAGATCCATAAATACACATTCTTCAGAACTCTTAAAAACATTTTTCCCCATTTAGTTGACTCACATCTGTTAAGAGCCAACTAAAAATAGAGGTGGTAAAAGTGATAATGTAATTGTTTAATTTCAAGTACTGGGTGAAGTTAATAAGCTTAAAGTATGTACTCAGTAATTATTAACATTTTGGATTTAGTATGCCAGGCATTGGTGTTCAGAACTGAACTGAAGGAAAAGGGAGAAAAGTTTTATTTTGTGGTATTTTTCATTCCTTACTGTGTTCTAATTTTGTTGCCCCAAACCTAATGGGACCAATATAAATGCATGACTACTCTTAATTATGGAAACAAGACTTACAGAATTTAATCTTTTCACAAATTATAAATAAGGAAATTGATTTGTCATTTCTAGTTCACTTTAATGGAATTTTAACTCTAATTTACTCATTGCATACAATCAATATTTATTGAATTCCTCTTTGAGTAGCATAGCAATGTGCAAGCACTGCAGAGAAATTTTTTTTAAAAGCAAACTTCTTCACTAAGAATATGAGGTGGGAACTAGTAGGCAAGACAAGGTTTTTGTATAAATGATCTTTAAAATAATGGTAATAATGAATGATGGCTAACATTTTTTAGTGCTTACTTTGACTAGGTACCTGTTTTATATACTTATCCATTTAATGCCCACAACTCCTTGAGGTACGTTTTATTAGTTTCCCCATTTGACACATAAAGCAGTTGCACAAAAGCATTAACTGACTTGTCCAAGGTCACAATGCTATTAAGAGATGGAGGTAGAATTCAAACCCAGAAAGTCTGGAGTAAGAGCCTGTGCTTCTGATCATTATTCTGTACAGCTTCTTGTTCCAGAATGGTATTAAGAAAAAGGTATTCTAATGCTGTTAAGTACAGTAACCACTAGACTCATGGAGTTTTACATTTAATTTAAATGAACTAAAATTTAAAATTTGGGAGTTCCCGTCGTGGCTCAGTGGTTAACGAATGCGACTAAGAACCATGAGGTTGCGGGTTCGATCCCTGGCCTTGCTCAGTGGGTTAAGGATCCGGCGTTGCCGTGAGCTGTGGTGTAGGTTGCAGACGCGGCTCGGATCCCACGTTGCTGTGGCTGCGGCAAAGGCCGGCGGCTACAGCTCCTGTTAGACCCCTAGCCTGGGAACCTCCATATGCCACGGGTGCGGCTCAAGATAAAGGCAAAAAGACAAAAAAAAATAAAAATAAAAATAAAATAAAATTTAAAATTTAGTTCCTTAGTTGAACTAGCCACAGGTCAAGTGCTCAGTAATCACAATTTTCTAGTTGTTACTGTATTTGGCATTTCCATCATCACAGAAAGTTCTGTGGGATAGCACTGATGTAAAATATCACAGCAGTTCAAAAATGAAGTGCTTATAAAGAATAGAAAATTATACAGAATGTTAATGATTGAACAGGTGGCCTGGATAGAAGACAAATGAATTATTCCTTAAGAAGAGAGATATATATTACAGGTGAAAGAGAGTGAAATGATAAATTCAGCCCTGGACATGATGAAGGCAGGTATCTGTGAGCTGTCCAACTGAAGCTGTCTAGAAAGCATTTGAGGTGCTGAAACTCAGGAGAGAATTCCAAGTTGGAATCATCTAGAGAGGGATAATCCTGAGTCATAAGAGCTGATGAGATTTTCAAAAAAGAAAATTTAGCAACAGGAGAGCTGAGAGGTAACCTTGGCGTATAGAAGAGTTGAAGGTGAAAAGGGGGGGTCAAAGGAAGATTGATCAAAGAAGTAGGAAAGATGGCCAAAATGATGAAATACCACAAGAACAAAAAAGAGTTGAGAATTTCATGAAGAAGAGGGATTGACTTTTTGTATGAAATAATACAGAGATATAAGAACTGAGAGAAAAAAATTGAATTTGGTGATGACAGAGTTAATACTCATCTTTGAAAGAGCAATGGAATGTTAGTGGCAGAAATCAAAAGATGTGAGCAGGCAGAGAGGAAATAGAGACAGGTGGAGAAAAGTATAGATGAGTGGGCCAGTCTGGCTTGGGAATATGTGTAGCCAGGAGGGAGCTGGCTTACAGACTTGGTACATTGCAAGGCTAAGAGGGCATGCTACCTGGACATTGCCTTACATGGTGGCTATTCTGGGAGAGGTTACAGTCTTTTAGGGGAAGCAATTAGGCATTAACAATAATCTGGGGGGAGGGGAATAGTGTGCTTAAATGGTTGCCCGACTTAATTATGCATCAGAATCACCTAAAGAGATTTCTCTAAAAACACAGGTTTTTGAACCCCACCCCAAAAGTTTCAGAAGTTGTCCAAGAATCTCTGTTTTTTTTAAATAAGTCTTCTTATTGGTTCTGATTTAGTTTGTTCTCTGACTGTACCTGAAAAGCACTGGAATTCAGTAAAATAATAAACTAAATATAATAAAACCTTAAAGGATGAGATATCCTGAATTTATTTCTTGACTTAAACAAACATATCCAAACATCTCATATGCGCTAGGTATTATGCTATATTCTAGGCCTACAAAGATGAATAATATGGTCCCTGTCCTTAAGTTCAGAGTGTAACAAAGGAGATATCAGCAGATAAATAAGATAGCGTGTTTAGTGAAATGGTAAAATTGTGCAGGATGTTATGGGAGCAAATAGGACTTCCTAACCTGCCCTGGTTGGTTTTGGATCTGGGGAAGGGGGCAGGATTCATTAAAGTGGTTGAGTTTTTGGCTCCTTATAATACCTTATATTGTTTGCTTTGATAGTTTTGCTTAGAAATCTTGATGAAATATTCCTTGCTTTCATAAACAAAATTCATGGTTTCACCTTTTTATTGATGACTTAGCATGATCACATATTATCAGTTATTTATACCATATAGCAAAATAGTGACACCTTTTATCACAGTATACAGGATTACTTTCCATTGTCCACAATGGTCCCCAACTGCTGTGATTTTACTCTTCTTATTTTTGTGTCCTATCCTATCTGTTGCCAATCTGATAGTTGTCTTTTCTTAATGTCAATGTTATCTCAGAACCACGTGATATACATAACTTCTTCATTTTATAATCAAAAAACCTAAAACTCAAATATATTGGGAATTATTAGTAGCAATCAAGGAGTATGAGCTAGACTTCCTAATACCAAAATAGTTCCATCTGTAAAATTAGCAGTTCTTAATAGGGATTACATGGAGTTCTCGTTGTAGCTCAGTGGAAACAAATCTGACTAGTATCCATGGGGATGTGGGTTCAATCCCTGGCCCCGCTCGATGGGTTAAGTATCTGGCATTGCCATAAACTGTGGTGTAGGTCGTAGATGCAGCTCAGATCTGGCATTGCTATTGCTGTTGTGTAGGCCGGCAGCTGCAGCTCTGATTTGACCCCTAGTCTGGGAACTTCTTTATGCCACAGGTGCAGCCCTAAAAAGCAAAAGAAGAGGGGGTTACAGCAGAATTATTTAGAGAATTGTTCAAATTATGCATGCCAAGGACTGGACCCCAAACCTACTGATACAGTAAATATGGCATGTATATTTCTTTTTTTTGGCAGGACCTTTTTTCAGCTTTACGGAGATATAATTAACAGAACGTATCAAAATTGTAACAAATTGTAATAAAAGCATAAGATATTTAAAATGTATATCATTTTGACTAACTATATTCTCATACATTGTACAAGGATTCCTCCTGTCCAGTTAATTAGCACATCTATCACTTTACATGTTTATTCATTTATTTGTTGAGAACATTTAAGTTCAACTCTCTTAGCATATTTTAATTATACAATAGAGTGTCATAAACTATAGTCACCATATTATACATTAGATCCTCAGACCTTGTTCATCTTAAAGCTGAAAATGTTTACTTTTTACAACTTCTCCTACCTCCACATTCCCTGGCAACTACCTTTCTAATTTCTCTTTCTATGAATTTGACTTTTAATTTAGATTCCTTGTATAAGTGATACCATGCAGTATTTTTTTTCTGTCTGATTTATTTCACTTAGCATAATTCCTTCACTGTCCAACCATGTTGTTATAAATGACAGAATTTCCTTTTTCTCATGGCTGCATAGTATTCCATTATATATATGATATTATATCATATATATTCCATTATTATATATATCACATGTATTTTATGTATGTATCATCTTCTCTGTTCTTTCATCCATTGAGCGACACTCAAATTGTTTTCATTTCTTGGCTATGGTGTGCAGAACCTGAAAGTGCAGATAACTCTTCAACATCCTGTTTTAGACATACAGATCAATGAAACAGAATAGAGTCCAGAAATAAAGCCAGACACCTATGGTCAATTAATCTTCAACAAAGGAGGCAAGAATATATAATGGCAAAAAGACACTCTCTTCAATAAGTGGTCCTGGCAGAACTGCATAGCTGTATGTAAATCAATGAAACTAGAACACACCCTCACACCATATACAAAAATAAACTCAAAATGGCTTAAAGACTTAAAGAGAAGACATGACACCATAAAGCTCCTGAAGAGAACACAGGCAAAACATTCTCTGACCTAAACCATACAAGTATTTCCTTAGGTCAAGGCAATAGAAATAAAAACAAAAATAAACAAATTGGATCTAATCAAATTTATAAGCTTTTGCACAACAAAGGAAACCCTTAAAAAAAAAAAAGACAACCTACAGAATGGGAGAAAATAGTTGTAAATGATGCACCCAACAAGGGTTTAATCTCCAAAATATACGAACAAGTCATACAACTCAAAAACAAACAAAAAAAAAACCCAATAGAAAAATGTGCAGAAGACCTAAACAGACATTTGCCCAAAGAAGACATATGGATGACCAGTAAGCACATGAAAAGATGCTCAACATCACTAATTATTAGAGAAATTCAAATAAAAACTACAATGACATGCCATCTCACACTGGTCAGAATGGCCATCATTAATAAGACTACAAATAACAAATACTGTAGAGAGTGTGGAGAAAAGGAAACCCTCCTACACTGTTGGTGGAATGTAAATTGGTGCAACCACTATGAAAAACAGTATGGAGTTTCCTTAGAAAACTAAATATAGAACTACAACGTGATCCATCAATCCCAGTCTTGGGCAAATACCCAGACTAAACTACATTTCAGAAAGATACATGCACCTGTATGTTCATTGCAGCACTATTCACAATAGCCAAGACACGGAAATAACCTGAATGTCCATTGACAGATGAATGAATTAAGATGTGGTACATATACACAAGGGAATACCACTTAGCCAGAAAAGAGAATGAAATAAGGCAATTTGCAGCAATGTGGATGCAACTAGAGATTCTCATACTGAGTGAAGTAAGTCAGAAAAAGACAAGTACCATCTGAGATCACTTATATGTGGAATCTAAAATATGGCACCAATATAAGAAACAGACTTGCAGAGATAAGGAATGGCCTTGTGGTCGTCATGGGGGAGGGAGGAGGGAGTGGGATGAACTGGGAGTTTGGGGTTAGTAGATACAAATTATTACATTTAGAATGGATAAGAAATGAGTTTCTACTGTATAGCACAGGGAACTATAGTCTCTTGGGATAGACGATGAAGGATAATGTAAGAGGAATATATTATATATATATGTATATATATATGAATGACTGGGTCATTTTGCTATACAGCAGAAATGGGCACAACATTGTAAATCTACTGTAATGTTTAAAATTGTGAGAAAAAATTGCAATATCACCTCACACCTGTCAGAATGCCTATCACTAAAAAGTCTGCAAGTAATAAATGTTGGCAAGGATGTGGAGAAAAAAGGACACTTGTACACCGTTGGTGGGAATGTAAATTGGTGTAGCCACTATGGAAAACATGTAGAGGTTCCTCAAAAAGCTAAAACTAGAACTACCATACCATTCAGCAATTTCACTCCCAGGTATATATCTGGAAAAAAAGAAAACGCTAATTTGAAAAGATACATGCACCCCTCTGTTCATAGCAGCCCTATTTACAATAGCCAAGATATGAAAGCAACCCATATGACTATCAATAGCTGAAAGGGGAAAGAATATGATATATATGGGATAACATGGGATATTACTCAGGCATTTAAAAAGAATGAAATTATGCCCTTTGCAGCAACGTGGATGGGGCTAGAAGGTATTATGACTGGTGAAACAAATCAGAGCAAGACAAGTACTGTATATCATTTATATGTGGGATCTAAAAAAAATAAATATATAGCAAAACAGAAAGAGATGCACAGATATTAGAGAACAAACTAGTGGTTAACAGTGGGAAAGGGGAAGGGGCAAGATTAAAGTATGGGATTAAGAGTTGTAAACCACTACATATAAAATAGATGAGCAACAAGGCTATATTGTACAGTGCAGGGAATGATTGACATCTTGTAATAACTTTTAATGGAGTACAATCTGTAAAAATACTGAATCACTATGCTGTACATCTGAAACTAATATAATATTGTAAATCAACTGTATTTCATTTTAAAATTATGTTTACACTCTAAAAAAAATCCTATTTTCATTTCCTCTGGGTATGTATCCAGAAGAGGGATTGCTGGAACATATAATAGTTTTATTTTAAACTTTTTGAGGAACCTCCATTCTGTTTCCATAGTGGATGAACAGTTTTACATCCCCAGAAACACTTGTTATCTTTTCTTTTTGATAATAGCCATATTAAGAGGTATGAGGTGCTATCTCACTGTACTTTTGATTCACATTTCCCTGCTGATAAGTGATATTGAAAACCTTTTCATGTATTTGTTGGCCATTTGTATGTCTTCTTTGGAAAAAAATTTCTCTCCAGTTCCTCTGCCCATTTTCAAATTGGATTGTTTGGTTTCTTGCTTTGAATTGTATCATTTATATATTTTTGATATCAACCCTTTATCAGATATATGACTGGCAAATATTTTAGCCCATTCCATAGGATGAATTTTCACTTTGTTGCTGGTTTTCTTTACTGTGTAGAAGCTCTTCTGTAGTCCCACTTGTTTATTTTTTGCTTTTCTTGGCATGTATTTTTCTAAAAATAAAATTTTTTGAAAGATCATGATATATATCCCTGAGCCACCATACTATAATCTGGATCTTGGCTATACTCTATAGATATGATTGCCTTATATCATTTTGTTTCCTAATAATATAGTTCAGACAATAAATGCCTGCAGAGTCTAGACTATGAGAAAGGAGAAATTCAGAGATATACTCTGAATAAGAAAGTCAATAAAGGGTTTTGAATTGATGGAGGATATGATGTAACTTACATTTTAAAAAGATCGCTGTAGCTACTGTATGGAAAACAAATGGGGTGTGGGTGGGGGGAAGTGAGTAGGGTGAGGCTCTAGTGGGAAAATCAGTTCATTACATTAATTCAGGCAAAGAGATGGATAGAGGCCTTGAGGGTGGTAGTAGTAGGGATGGTAAGACACGTGAATGGGTTTTGAATATAGTTTTAAGGCAAGGCAACAGGATTGGCTCACAAATCAGATATGCAATGTGGGAGTTGTTCCTTAACTCTTAAGATGACTCAAGTTTTTGGCCATTAAGAAACTGAGTCAGAGAAAACTGGGAGAAGAATGGGTTTGGGAGAAAGAGTGGGTTATTTTTAGATATGTTAAATTTGAGGTGCTTATTAGACATCCAAATTGTATTCTGGTGATAAGGTAGTCTGAAGTTCAAGGGACTGGTCCAGGATGAATATAAATATGGAATTCATCATCATTATGAAATGAGGGAATACCCATCGTGGCTCAGCAGAAACAAATCTGACTAGTATCCGTGAGGACTCAGGTTCGATCCCTGGCCTCACTCAGTGGGTTAAGGATACAGCGTTGCCGTGAGCTGTGGTATAGTTAGCAGATGCTGCTCAGATCTGGCGTTGCTGTGGCTGTGGTGTAGGCCAGAGGCTACAGCTCTAATTCGGCCCCTAGCCTGGGAACCTCTATATGCCTTGGGTGCAGCCCTAAAAAGACAAAAAAAAAAAAAAATTTAAAGGAAATTGTCAGAAATGTTGGTAGAGATCAAAGAACTAAACTTTGCAACACTCTTATCAACTAGAGGTTAGAGAGAGAGGACAACCTAAATGGAGACTGAAAAGGATTAGCCAGTGAGGAGGGAAGAATAGCAGGCAGGCATGATATCCTGTAAGTTAAGTAAAGAAAGTTTGAAAGAGGGGTGATTAGTTTTATCGAATGGTAGAGTAAGATGAAAATTGTTCATTGATCATTGGATTTAGCAATGTGGAGGCCAATGGTGACCTTGATAAGAAATATTTCAATAGGGTGATTGGGGCAAAAGGTATGACAGGAATGAGTTCAAGAGAGAATGTGAGGGAAGGAATTAGAGACAGTTGAGAAAAGACAACTCTTAGGAGGGCTCTTGCTGTAAAAAGGAGTGGAAAAGTGGTAGGGTAGCTGGAGGAAGATGTGATGTCAAGAGAAGTTTATTTTAAGATGGAAAAAATAATGGCATCTTTTTTAATGATGGAAATTAGCCAACAAGAGAGAAAATTTGATGATAAAAGGGAGAATTAATAGAGCTACCTCTTTGGTGAGAAAGGAGAGATGCAATTCCATGCACAGAAAGGGAATTTAGGAGTTCCCTTCGTGGCTCAGTGGTTAATGAATCCGACTAGGAACCATGAGGTTGCGGGTTCAATCCCTGGCCTCACTCAGTGGGTTAAGGATCTGGCGTTGCCGTGAACTGTGGTGTAGGTTGTGGTGTCAGATACCGCGTTGCTGTGGCTATGACGTAGGCCGGCAGCTACAGCTCCGGTTAGACTTCTAGCCTAGGAACCTCCACATGCTGCGGGTGCTGCCCTAAAATGACAAAAGGCAAAAAAGGGGCAGGGATTTGGCCTTAGGGACACAGACAGTTTATCTATAATAACTGAAAGGAAAGCAGATTATATGGGTACAGATGCAAGGTGTTGGATAGATGAGGGAAGAGCAGGTTACAGACATTCTCTTTGCATTGCTTCTGTCTCCAGAAGCAAGGTTATTAGCTGTGTTTGAAGATGGGGAAAAGATACTGGAAATTTGAAAAAGAAGAGTAAATGTGAAATAGTTATCTAGGAGAGAAAAACAGGAGATAGACAAAGGAACTGATTGAAGGACAGCTCCAAGGGTAGACTTGAATTTAAAATGAATCCAGTTAGCTGGAATGTATATTTTTCTGAACATTATGTTCAGCTAGCTGGGTTGTAGACATAGAATCTAGGAAAAGGTGGATATAATCAGGGTTGGAATCTTGTCAAATGAATACAATGTGAGAGGGGGTAAAGGAGTGACTGTAATGACGAATAGTAGAATTTATGCTTAGTTAAGGAAAGAAATGGGGATTTAGAAGTGGAATTAGGACTTTAAAAGGTATTAGAATCGATGAAGTATAGGGACCTTTGGGGTCAAAGATTATTACTAGAGTTGGAATATTAGAGAGAGCAAGCTGCAAAGATAGTAGATAGTAATTAGAGAATCAGAGGGTAAGCTGCTGCTATGGAATGTCCAGTGCTTTAAACTGGAATAAAGGTGCTTACCAGGTTTTCTTAGTGGCTATAATAATTATTTTGATGGATTGATTTGTTAGGTTCATGACTACAAAGAAGGAACCCCAGAAGAGAAGACCTACTATATAGAATTATGGGATGTTGGAGGCTCGGTGGGCAGTGCCAGCAGTGTGAAAAGCACAAGAGCAGTATTCTACAACTCTGTAAATGGTAAAGCATTTTTTATTTTTACCATATATTAATGGTCTTGGAATGTAGGTCATCTGACATGGAATGCTATGAATGCTGGACTCATCTTAATTGAAGAGAGATTAATATACTCACAACTCTTAATTTAAATCTGTGTATCACATTCCAGTTTGTATTTTTAGATTCTAACTATGTATTTTAGAACATTTATACTTTCTCCAGGTGTTTCTATTTACATGATTGTCTTAAATTAAATATTGAGAAATAAAATTTTATTTTAGGTGCTCAACATAAAACATGGAACTTTTGGAGTTCCTGTTGTGGCTCGGTGGATTAAAGACCTGACATTGTATCTGTGAGGATGCGGGTTCCATCCATGGCCTCGCTCAGTGGGTTAAGGATCTGAAGTGGCTGTAAGCTGCAGTGTAGGTTGCGGATGTGGCTCAGATAGGGTGTTGCTGTGGTTCTGGTGTAGGCCTCAGCTGCAGCTCCAATTCAACCCCTAGCCCGGAGTGCTGCTTCTTCAGTTAACTGAGTACATACCATTAGGAGTCCCATAGGCTAAGCCAGATGTCACAGAGATATTGAGATTTCTTTTGTCTACTCCTTAGAGTCCTGTGTAATTATAAAAGCTGTTTAAGGATGTTTTCAGGGGTGCAGAAACTTCATCTAGCTGTAGATTCACAAACACCTGGAGCAGACTTCCAGATGGAGCTGTGTAATAGAACATAATTGCAGTTCATAGAGTGCCTACTCTTTGTCAAGGAACTAAACCACTGACACCTGTGATTTAACTAGATTTTTTTTCTCTTTTTTAAATTCATTTTTTCTTTTTTTTTTAACTTTGAAATATAATTTCAACTTCTCTTTGATTGATGTACAAAAGTTATGGCATCTCACCCCTTATTTTCTTGTAGATGCTTAGCTATTAATTTGGCTTCATTTTTACAATGCTTAGATCTCATTCAGTATTGGGTGTAAACACTGTAATTATTCAGTACCATCTTCATCACATATATTCCTTTTTAAATATCTTATCCCATATCATAAGGTGTTATAGATACTACAAAAAGTAGAGAAAGTTCTTACCATTTCGTATATTCTAGAATACAGAATGAGTTGTATTAGTTGAGACCTATGTCCCAGTTAGCTCTGAATTCTATCTTAGAGTATCACAATCAAATTAAAGAAACAAAATATTCGTAAATGAAAAAAACACAGTTTAAGATGGTGGCATTAATGTATGACCTCATAATGATATCTGAAAAGTACATGACAATGTCATATATTAATAAGATATATACAAATGAGAAAAGCGGTAAGATAAGACTGGTATAGTATTAGGTGACTACTTAAAGAGCAGGAGAGAAAGAAATGAAGCCTGGTTTAGATCTAGAATCAAGTGATAAACATATCAGTCAAATGACTTGTCAAAGTTGATATCAATCTGATCTGGCAAAGAGAAGTTTGGATACACAACACTTTTGCTGTTTAGATGTTTTGAGAAAGAGGTAGAATAAAAATTATAAATAATTAATAAAGACCATTCAAATCCGAGAAACTGGGATTCTGAGTTGTAAACTTAAAAAGTACTAAAGAAATCCATCTAGTTATTTATTTGGTTACCTTTTCTGTACCTACTATCCATTAGTGATTTGTCTCCTCCTTAAATATTATTGAGATAATTTCATATACCCTATATTAGTTTACAAGTAAGACTGAGATATATTCCCATTTTTTAAAAGGTCTCTATTAAGAACACTCTTAATAGAAACTCACAGACATGGAAAACAAGCTTATGGTTACCAAAGGGGGAATGGGAGGAGGGATAAATTAAAAGTTTGAGATTAGCAGATACAAACTACTATGTATATATAATAGATAAACTACAAGGTCTCACTGTATAGCACAGGAAACTATATTCAGTATCTCATAATAATCTATAATGGAAAAGAATCTGAAAACCATATATATATATAGGTATGAATCATCTTGCTATACACCTGAAACTAACACAGTATTATAAATCAATGATACTTCAATTTAAAAAAGAAAGAAAGAAAAATCAATTTCTTTGTTCTTTGAGCCTACCTCTGGAACATTTCTCTTGGTAGAAGCATTCAAGATTCTGTACTCCATCTACCATCCTTAGTTTTCTAAGAAACAAATAAGGATCCTGCATTCAAATACACAAGTCTATTCTTAGCAGTTACTTTCTTCCTTCAATACCCTACCTTCTTCCCACTGTGATGAATGAGACTGTTAATCCCAAAGGAAACATATGAAGTGTCTCTCCCTCTCCATTTTTAAAGATTAGCACATATTCTGATTAGCTATCACCCTGACTTCTTTCCTTTGGGCCTCCCTGTGTCCACTCTGGCTCATAGTCTACAAAGCAAGAACTTTTAGCCTAAATGAAAGAAGGAAAATAAGGAAAAAGTGTGCTCAATGCCCTTAAAAGCTCAAAAGCTTTAAATAGAGATCCTTAAAAAATAAACTTCTTCCTGTCCATCTAGTAGCTCATCTAGGCCTTTGTAATTTTTTTGTTCTCCTAAACCAAAGGTCTCACCCATAGTTTGTGATATTTATACCTGGGAAATAGGGAGAGGAGAAAATATCTGCCACTTCTTTGCCTTGAAGTGCCTTTATTCTGCTTTCCTTAGTCTTTTAGTGTCAGATTACCTGATTTCAAATTCTTGCTACCCTACTTAGCATACGTCCTAAGGTAAGTTACTCAACCTCTCTAAGCCTCAGTTTCCACAAGTGTAAAATGAAGATAATTCTTACCTCAAAGGACTGTTCTGAAAATCAAATGTGAGGACATGTGTGAAACACAGTATGTAGCACATAAATACAGAATAAACATGAGCTATATTCTTTAGTGGTAGCTCTTTAATCCTTTTTAAAAATCTGTCCTTGATCATGCCCATCAGGGCCACTCATTGAGGAAGGTAGAGCAAGTGCAGTTGGATATGGGGACGAGTATCAGATCTCTGTTGGTTCCAGATGCCAGCCTAAAGATACAGATTTATGTGAGTCAGCTGAAACTAGTTAACTTGGACAAGCACCTTGGTTGCACAATGTCTGTGAAAACTAGAGGAGCCAAATAATTCTCGTATGCCTTTCTTTTTCAAATTGACATAGCTTACATCTTGAAGATGGAAGAATCATCAGTTTCACATCCTCTCTTCGTTGTAGAATCTGGGTAATTTGGAAAAGGGTTGTTGGGAGTTTGAAAACCTGTAGTCTTTTGACCCCAAGATAATGCCCTAAATTTCACTAGGCATTAAAGCCTTCCCTCTTTTGTCTATATCGTATTGTAATATTTACCTGCATGCCTTTCTGTCTAGGATCTTAACTGATTTTGTTTAATTGTATTTCTAAGTCTTATTACATTTTGTCGTTTTTCTCAGTCTCTCAAAAGTCCGTCTATTTTCCACTACTCATATTTCTTCCTGTCTTTTCCTACTTCCTTCTAGTGGCATATTTTTTTTGCTCCATTAACTAAATCTGTTATAGGTAGGCAAGCTTACATAGCTATTAATTTAAAGAATTAAATGATGAGACCTCTGAGTTGATTAGGTCCAAGAGATTTACAAGAAGATACCTTGTCAGCTAAAGAATAGGAATTGTGTCAAATTAAATCAATACAGCTTTAATAAATTTTATTATTAAATATTTTAATGAGTGTTAAGTAATATGTATATGTATGATGTCTCTGACAGATGCAGTCTAGAAAAAAATAGCCTTTTTGGATTAATATAATTTCCTATATACTTGAAGTAGTTTTAAATCTTTTTTTTTTTTTTTTTTTTGCTTTTTAGGGCCACACCCTCAGCATATGGCGATTTCCAAGCTAGGGGTCAAACTGGAGCTACAGCTGCCAGCCACAGCCACAGTAGTGCAGGATCTCAGCCACATCTGTGACCTACACCACAGTTCACTGGCAGTGTCGGATCCTTAACTCACTGAGTGAGGCCAGGGATCAAACCTGCAACCTCATGTTACTAGTCAAATTCGTTTCCACTGCACCACAATGGGGAACTCCTAAATCTTTTTATTGATGAAGTAGTTCTGCAGGTAAGACCAGGCAGAGCAAATACTCATTAAGTGTTGAATGAAGAAGAAAAGTCATTTTAAAAGTCTAATGACATTTTGTCAGTCCTTGGAGAATTTTTTTGTTATATAACTGACCAAAAAAAAAAAAAACAATTTTGGTTAATTACTTATAAATAATTGTCTGTAAGAATTTATAGAGGAAATTTTAAAGTCATTTTAAATCATACCAGAATGCATTCCGCAAGCAACCTAATGCTTTGCCAATTGTGAAATGAGAAATTGTTACAATATTGATATTATTTTCTTTTATTCTTTTAGGTATTATTTTAGTACACGACTTAACAAATAAGAAGTCATCCCAAAATTTATATCGTTGGTCATTGGAAGCTCTCAACAGGGATTTGGTGCCAACTGGAGTCTTGGTAACAAATGGGTAAGCCCAGATTACCTCACACTTGGTTTGAAATGCTATAGCAGTCACAAGAATATACCCTCCAAAATAATATTTTGTGAGCTGTTTGGTTTGCAGATATTTTCTCCCAGTCTGTAGATTGCCTTTTCATTCTCTTAACAGTATCATTAACAAAGCAATAGTCTTTCATTTTTAATGACATCTAATTTCTGTTTTTTTCGTTTATATCGTGTTTTTGGTATCATGTATAACAACTCGTGGCCTAATCCCAGATCATGGAGGTTTTCCCCTGTGTTTCTTCTAGAAGTTTTGTAGTTTTTGGTTTACTTTTAGATCCGTGATCTGTTTTGAGTTAGTTATAATGTGTGAAGTCTTGGTTGAGGTTGAGTTTTGTATATGAATGTCCAATTGTTGCAACCTCATCTTCTCTAAAATGGTAGTTAAATATAGTGGTCTCAGAGTTCCCATTGTGGCTCAGTGGAAACAAATCAGACTGATATCCATGAGGATGCAGGTTTGACCCCTGGCCTTGCTCAGTAGATTAAGGATCCAGCATTGCCACGAGCTGTGGTGTAGATTGCAGATGCTGCTTGGATCCTGCATTGCTGTGGCTGTGGTGAAGGCCGGCAGCTGCAGCTCCAATTGAAGCCCTAGCCTGGGAACTTCAGTAGGCCGCAGGTGCAGCTCTAAAAAAGTAAATAAATAAATAAATAAATAAATAAACAAACAAACAAACAGTTGTCTGAAAGATGCCAGGTTCTGCATTTTTACCAAAGTGGTACTGTACATATCATACCTAGTTATCTCTCTCTGTGGGATTTAATGTGTTATCAGCCTCATCCATTCATGATAAAATTACCCACTTGTTTTTTACCTAATGATTTAAAAAGAAAAAAAAAGGATTTTGAGGTCAGATTTCAAATTTCATGTAAGATTTAATGAAAGAAAATGAGAAAAATGAAAGCTATAAAGAGAAAATGAGAATAGATTTTATATATACATATATGCAACATGTTATATTACATGTATGCAGTAAATATATACATTAATATGCAAGAGATTATGCATGACCTCAAGTGACAGAAATACATATATCAGAAATGATGTTTGTTAAAATGTATACAAAAATTTGTATGTAAACCAGAGTTAGAGTATAGGGAAAAAAAAGTCCTAAAGGAGTGCACTTTCAAAATTTTATTTTCTAATAAAGCAAATTTCAATTTTAGATTATGTCTTCTAAGTCAACATTGATGTTGATAAGAATCAAAGGCCTTATCAAATTATTATTGACTTTGATGAAGTAATTAGAATAATAATATTTTTATGAAATGGGAGACTACATAGTTCAAAACAGTTGTGTTCCAAAACTAAACAGTAACTGAGGCTCTGTAAGGTTATTGGGAAGGGCAAGAAGATTTGGTAATTTTTCCCACATACACACACAAGATTTCGATTACTTGAAGAGAAAGAAAAGTAATATTAAAGGAAGGAAAAAAGCTATGCTCCCCTGGTTTGCATTGATTGGATTATGCAATATTGATTTACCATCATAAGGTGTTTGCAATCAGATTTTGCTGACTGTTATAAATTGAGCTTATAATATGTCAGAAATCCAAGTCTGTTTTATTATATGTGAATAGCATTTGTATCAATTAAGCAACATTAGGTTCTATGTTTCTTTCATTAATAGAAAGACAGTGACCCAAGGCCACTAACCCTAAGTGGTTCTTACTGCCTGTCCTGTGTCTTCCACAGCTCCCATGTCAGGACAAAAAAAAAAGCTGTTTTCTACTTAATTCTTTCCTCTTACTATTCATTTTTCATTTCAGCTGTCTCTTTACCTTTCTATTTGTTGAATCCATCTTTCCCCCAGGCTGTAGCATCACCTATGGTTGATTTATTCTGGCCTTCAGCATTCCTGTTTCTTTTTTTTTTCTGAAGTGATCTATTTTTCTTTATTATTCATAGACAGAAATATATATAATGCTTATGTATACCCCACAAGGTACCCAGAAGTTTGACATTTTCCCCTCTGGCAAAAGGTTTGAGTGCCATGCTAGATTCCTGGGTTTTCTGTCCACTGAGGTTTGAATCTGCTCTCTGCGTCTACCCAGAAAGATTCCTGAACTGTTAGCCTTAGAAGACAGAGCTTTGGGAGAAGTCAAGTCAACCTACTTTCATATACCTAGTGGCTACCCAGTTTATCCAAATGATCTACAAAGACCCATAGGGCAGATTTTGAGTGGTTGAATTAATAGTTGGAGCTCAATAGATGGTGAGGATTGATTGAAAAATGAACAAGTAGGTTCATTTTAAGAAACTAAGAGAAGAGATTGGATTAAGATGGCAGAATAGAAGGACTGGAGCTCAACTTCTCTCATAAAAACAACAAAATTACAACCAAATGCTGAGTAACCTTCAACCAAATGGACTGGAAACTTTCAAAAAGATATTCTACTCCAGAAGACAAAGAGGAGACCACATCAGGAGGTAGGAGGGGCGATTACATGATACAAAAAACTGAGAGAAAGGTAGGTTTATAGGTGATGGATGAGCAAGAGTCAGTAAAATACCTGTAAAATAGTGTAAGCTAGTTGCATTTAAATATTACCATCAGAAAGGTAAATTCTTTCATTTCTTCATTATCACAGGGATTATGACCGAGAACAGTTTGCTGATAACCAAATCCCCCTGTTGGTAATAGGAACTAAACTGGATCAGATTCATGAAACCAAGCGTCATGAAGTTTTAACTAGGACTGCTTTCCTGGCTGAGGATTTCAATGCAGAAGAGATTAATTTGGTGTGTATTTTCACTAATGCATGTTTGTATTATTATCAGGTAAAGGCAAAACCAAAGACTTCACAAGTTACATATTCTTACAGAAGAAGCTTTATATTTGAAATCAGGCATTTGAGTTCTGGTTGCAAAAGTAGTGAAGATTGAAGCCAACATAGTCTCTGAGATGAGCACAGTCACTTCAGCTTCCTTGTGTGCTCATCTGTTGGAATGTTCAAACTTTGTTCTATGAATAATGTAGATCATGGACTTTTTCTTGAGAAGATTTTTAAAAATCACACCAACATCAAAATAATTATGTGACAAAGAAGGGTCACTTACACTGTACATTGGTTATTCTTGCTTTAGAAAAGCCTCTTAGCTTCTCAAACTACAGAATTTACGTTAAAGAGCAAACAAATAGATAAACAAAATTACTAACTGTAAACTAAGAATGCTTCATAAGCATTTGTTTATATAAACTTATGTGTGTACAGTGGACTGAGTCCTTTCCTGAGATATTTCGCTCAATTAGAACTGGATGTTAAAAAGGCTAAGGAAAGTTCTCATATAAGCCAGTTAGTTTTGCCTGGAGAATGATCCTGGCCCAACAGCTCCAGTCGTGGTTTTCATGTCATTGTCCACAAGTAGGATTTCTGCAACATTACCAGTGCAGTGGCATTCCAGACGTGGTGGTGTTGTTTAATAAATGGCTAAAATTTATTAAGCACTATTCTAGTGCTTTATGTACATTATCTCACGTGCATCATCATCACATCAGTCCTATAAAGTAGGTACTATAAGTACCTCCATTTTAAAAATAAAGTCTAGAAGCAGAAAGCGGTAACTAGGTCAGAGTTACACAGGTCAAACCAGGCACTCTGATTCCAGAGCCTATGCTCTGCAATTCAGCCTATTTTCCACTTAGTTATCCTTCAACTAACATTTAGAACCTTGGAGCTGAAAGAATTGTTAAAACTCACCTAGATCATCAATTGCCCAAACCTTATTACATGTTCGTATTACCAGCAGTACTTGTGAAAGTTTTTTAATAAGTGCCCCAAAACTGGAGCTTTTTATTCATAAAGTCTGACAGAAGGACCAGGACTCTGTAATTTTAAGTAATGACTAGGTGACTCTGATGGCCCTTCTCTGTGAATCAACATTTGTGAACGCTGCTTGATTCAACCCCACCTCTACCCCCATAACAGGTAGCTTCTGCCTGCCTTTCCACTGTTTTTCACATTCTGCTTGCAATGTCTGTGCCTTATTTTTCTTAGCTGCCACTAGAGAATATTCAGCCTAAATGCCCCAGATAGTCAGCACCGACTGTCATATTCAAAGGATTCCTGTTACGTAGAATATACAGTATCCTCATTGAAGAAGTGCTGAGGTTACTTTGTTTGAATATTATTTCCAAAGGAAAATTTACCACTAAATATGCTTAATTTGCTCCAGTAATTAATTTTAATGTATTTTAGAATGTATCTGTTTCTAGTGCCTGTGGATTTCTGTGACGATCACTTAGCTATGTGATTTTCCTATTTTACTTGCAAAAGCAAGGCCATCTTTTGTTTACAAGAAGTAAATGTTCTCAAATGGTAGTACTTTGGCACACACAGTCTCCACAGAGTTCACATACAACATCTTACGGCCTTTTGTCATTGTACATCTTCAAGAACACAGCAGAAACAACAAGAGGGTCTTGAGGGTGCAGGGAAAAATGAGGAGGAAAATTAGATAAGAGTTTCAAAGAGAGAACAAAAAGACTCAGCAAGTAAATATAAAGTCTCAAGTGAATACTGATATAACAGTATTAGTGCTAGCATCTAATTTACTGTATGAATTTACTTAATATTATAAAAAAAGTAAGAACATAACTATATATACATCAAGGATAGACTCAGGGAGTGCCTGCTGTGGCACAGCTGGGGGTGAAGGATCTGGCTTTGTCTCTGCAGTCGCGAGGGTTCAATCCCTGGCCAGGTGCAGTGGGTTAAGAATCTAGCATTGCCGCAGCTGTGGTGTAGGTTGAAGCTGTGGCTCAGATTGGGTCCCTGGCCCAGGAACTTCCACATGCCACATGTGTGGCCAAAAAAAGAGGTAAAGAGAAAGAATCAAAGTTGTGCCTGGAAAAAAAAAAAAGGCAAATTGTGTAAATTATAATCAGGAAGGAGATTACATAAATTTTAAAACCCTATTGGGATGATTGTGTCTAGCACAAATTTTTCTCTGTTACATTTGTGTCAAAGTGGTCATTTTGAAGCATCTTCCGTAGTTAATACTCCTTTCTCAAACTTAGACGAACATTTAGAACTATTAATTTTCAGGCTTTGTCCTCAGCCATGATCAATAGCAGATAGCTCTTTTGGCTCTAAAATTCTCTTCGTAAAATCATAGGGTTTCTTTAGCCTAGTCAACCTGAAATTGTGGAGATCTAGAATTAAGTTTGGGAGAGGTTTTATTCGTTTGCTGTTTAATTTTTATTTGGTACTTTAGCTCTATTTGGAATCATCTCTGAAGTCTTTTGACATTCTGATGACTGTGTAACCAGTATGTTGTGTAACACAGATATCACATCTAACACTGATCTAAGGCTTGCCTTTTATATGCCCCAGCCACTGTATAAATGTGTTTAAACATGATTTCAAATATAGGAATTTGCACGATAATGTTTCAGCCTATTTAATCCATGTAAGATAATATAGAATTATCTCTTATTATGTTAGTTGCTTTTGTGTCTGAAAATACAATCTGATGGCATTTTCTTGGTACCTGCCATATGTACTAGACATGCATTATCTCATTTAATTCTCACAAAAATCCCATAGGATAAGTATTGCTCTCCTCATTTCACAAATGAGTAAGTTTAATTTTAAAGGTTTAGGGACCTAACCGGTGTCACACAATCTAGAGATGTTGGGATAGATATTCAGATTCAGAGCTTGCTGGCTTCAAAGACCTCTGATTTTTCTTGTACTCTGTGATCTTTGAAAAGTTGTAACTCTTTTTGTGTGTGTGTGGTTTTTGAAAATGTATTGTAGGTTCTGGCCAAAATTCAAAACGTGAGCCTTGAAATGTTGTATGTGAATAAAATACATGGTTGTTAACAAAATGCATTGGAAAGGAATCATGAGGGCTAAGAGATTACAATCAGAATAAATGCAACAACCGCAATTTCAGTGATTTCTCAAGGGACACAGACCATCTATAACTGAAAAGATAAATACCTTCCTTGGAAAGGAGTCCATATGATGTACTCATGGTTTGACCTTAGATGGCATTCGAGGTAAAAATCAAAGTACTCAGTCTCGACGCAGTAAAAGCAATTCAACATTGGAATTCCAAGAATAGGATAGTAAACTTTTTAAGGTCTTTACTAATTGTTGCAGTGTACTAGTTACTTCATTATAGTGTTCCAGATTTTTTGTCTCTTCAGAGCCCCATTTGTTCCTATTCTTTGAAATTCTAGTAGTAATGTATCTATTGCTTATTATTAATCATTAAAAATAATACTTAATGCTAGTTTAAACTAAACATTGCTTATCTATTGTTTATTATTATCAAAAAATATATCTTTTTTTATTAATGGCCTACCAAGAGATGTAGTACCTTGCATACACTGAGTGAAAAAAATCTTTGGCAACTGTTCTGTTTGTTTTTTGCTTCTCTTACTCCTTATTTTCATGATTCCTACTATTCTTAAGAACTGCATAGTACTTAAATTAGTTGAGCACTGGTAACTAGTACTAAAAAGTGAAGTATTATCTATTTTTAATGGCTCTGTTTCTGCTTTTCAAGGTAAATGTAGATAGGTCACCTAATTAGTGTCTTGGTTTTCTTATTAGTATGGTATTAGCAATCCAGTCTTCCTTTATGAATTATTTGATGGTGAGTACATCGGCTCAGTGTCCTCTAAAGTTGCCTAACTAACAAAGGCTTTATCACTTTCCTCTTTGCTTTGTGCATCATAATTTGAAATTACTTGAATATTTTATCAGAATATTATGCCCAGTATTTTACTATAAAAATGTGCAAGAGGAACAGTAATGACTAACAAAGAGCTTATGTTTCCTAACGTTTAATTGTGGATCTTATGTTTTGTCTTCTAGGATTGCACAAATCCACGGTACTTAGCTGCAGGCTCTTCCAATGCTGTCAAGCTCAGTAGGTTTTTTGATAAGGTAATAGCTTCAGTTATTTTTAAACTTAATTTGTATATTATGAGAATTTAAATTCTTTGTAGAGTGCTTTGTCCTTTTATTCCTTCATCCTGAATGTTACAACCTGAATAATACTTGTTTTGATCTCTCTTATCTGTTGGTATAATTGCTCAAGTCCTCCTGACGTGTTTATTCTGTCACCAGTGTTCTCTAAGCAAAGGATGAAAGCTACTGGATTCAAATGGGATTTGTGTGTGTGTGTGTGTGTGTGTGTGTGTATGTGTGTGTGTTTGCCTTTTCTAGGGCCACACTCGTGGCATATGGAGGTTCTCAGGCTAGGGGTCTAATCGGAGCTGTAGCCACCGGCTTACACCACAGCCACAGCAACGCGGGATCCGAGCTGCATCTGCAACCTACACCATAGCTCACAGCAACGCCAGATCATTAACCCACTGAGCAAGGCCAGGGATCAAACCCACAACCTCATGGTTCCTAGTCGGATTCATTAATCACTGAGCCACGATGGGAACTCCCCAAATGGGATTTTTAAAAATACCTAACTCCCTTCCTTAAAACAATTTATGTTCCCATATTTTTAGTTCTTTTTGTACTTATTCACTATTCCCCAGCCACCACAAAAGGCACTAAATTGAGGAGATGCTACTTAAAGCCCTGAGTTCTTTTTGCTCTTCCAGCTATTAATATCCCTGACATGAATGTTACTATTACTTTTAAGGTTCTGTCATCTTCTTGATTTTCTAATTCTCCCTATCAGAAACCTTTGCTTTCCAGTTATTGACTCTTACCAGCATCGTCGTATGCTCCTGAGCTGGAATGAAAATGTAGAATGACTCAGCATACTGGTAAATTAGAGCACTTTTTGTCTTTCCTTCACAAGGCCATACAGCTTCATTGCACATAATATTGACCAAGTTTAAATTGTTTGCCCAATGCTGACATTGCATAGTAAAATAGGATGTTTTCTGTATTACTATTGATAAAGATTGATTTCTGTATTATAGTTCCTTTTACAAATAATGTCCCAAGAAACAAATTTCCTTCCTTATGGCTCTTCTTTATGAATCATTTTCCTTCTAGGTATTCTGAGATCTAGTATTTGGCTTTTTTGTCCAATGGGTCAGCATAAAATAAGCCCCATACGCCACCCCTTAATATTAGACCACTGGGAAATTTTTGTTTTATAAACAGAACTTCCCAACTGGTGTGTGTTAAAAAGGGTATAGGTATGCTGAGTTGGTGATCCTCTCAGTTCTCAGAGCAACCAGAGTCTCCTCGACTGGCTCTTCCATTTACCCCAGTGTGCCAAGACACCTAATATTAGCATTTTCTAAATGTACCATGACATGAAAAGTGGTAGGAAGCACTATATAAGGAACCAGATTCTCTCTCCACATTGTTTTCAAACTTAAAATGTAAGCATTTCCATTTGCTTTAGATCCATGGTCGCCATCTGTATCCCCTAAGAGTGACATCTTATAGATCTGTGTCTGACATGGAAAGAGCCCACAATCTATTATTTAATGTTTTAATTTTCAAGTTTAAAAAATAAAATGTAATAAGTTACATCATACAGAAATAGGTTATAGACTGGTGTGACCCAAGTTGTTAGCAAGGCTTTATTGAAAAAAAGAAATAAAATTAGAGGAAACCTAATTTTAAGAAGAGAGCAAGATTTGATAAGAGAAGGACATTGCAAGTTGAGGGCAGGGAATTACAAGCAAAAGCAAAAAGGACTTCTCTCTTCATTACCTAATTCACAACAAAAGGTGCTGGATTAGGACATTGGCCAGACCTCCAGACTGAGGTGGTTGCCTCAGACCAAGGCACTTGACAGCTAAATTTCACCCAATTTTCTCTACATCACATCTTCAAGAATTTAGTGTAAAGATTTCTTCTCTAAGAGGGACTCTAATTCTCTCCCACACCCCCTTCACTAATAGTAATCCCTCCCCACTCAAGAATGATAGGATTTTTCTGTACTACCCTGGAGAGAGGAAAGAAAATCGGTCCTGTCATGGTTTTTGTGGGTCAAGTATTTTAGATGTATACTATTCATGAACCAGCTTTTCTGCCTCTGGGAACTAGTGACTGTAACTTTACCCTGGATCTCTTGTGGCTAAAAGTGGCCCAGCCAAAGTCTCCAAGATAGTAAGAATCCAGATGATATAGCTCTCAGGCCAATGAGAGCAAGCTGGTGCAGGCTGGAAGAAGAAGCTCTGCTTTATTCAAAGGAAATCCTAGCTTCACAATTCTAGATCCTAATGTCCTAGAGTTAATCTCCAACTAATCTGTATTCTAATCTGATGAACTTTTCTTATAGCTCTACTGTCTCTGCCACCGTTGCAGTTCCTCAGGTGTTAGAACAGAATTCATTATTTTTTAAAATGTTTTTCATCATGTGAAAATATGGTGCTCTTAAATTCATTATATTATGACATATATTTTGAAGTCTTCTTTTCAATAGTAGTTATGGATTTGTACAGATATGTCCCCTGCCTTACCTTGTTTCTCCTACTGACCAAATATAGACAGTTGTGAAACTTCTGAACTAAGTGTACAGATTAAGTCCATAAAAAGAAGTTAATTGACTGCTTTTGATGCTGTGTCATCTGTCTCCATTAAGGACCTACAGAATTTATCACTGTATTTATTAGAGAGATTGGCAGATTACTGCATTATACAGACTCCTCTTTAAAGAATAGCTGTGCTGTTGTAGTGGTAAAAGTGCTTTGCCTTTATTCTGTTTGGTACCTTTGGGGCTGACTGCTAGGAAACTTTGAGCCAAATTTACTGCCATACACTAGGAATTTTATGGAATCTCGTATCATTCTCTGATTATTTCGTCATTTTGTTCATTTATTATTTAACCTATCACTAATGCTTTTTGGAATGAGGCAAGCTTTTATGGAAATACTCCCACAATCCAGATCTCATTAGCATCAGATTTAGTTCACTGTACTAGGTGTCTACTCTTGATTTGCATGTACACCTTTTTATTTTTTCCACATTCATAGCATATGGAAGTCCATGAGCCAGGGATTGAATCCAAGCCACAACTACAACTACAACTTATGCCATAGCTATGGCAATGCCAGATCCTTAACCCACAGTTCTTGCCACAGCAAGAACTCCAAGTGTATACCTTTTAGAGCCATTAGTGGCCATTGGAGTTAACTACTTTTTCAAGGTATATGTGCTAAGCCTTTAAAAACCTTTGTTTGTTTCTCATAGGTAATAGAGAAGAGATACTTTTTAAGAGATGGTAATCAGGTTTGTATCTCTCTTTTCTTTATAAAATAGTTCTTAATTTTGGAGAGAGACTTGATTGATTTGAAATTAATTTCCAAGTTTATTTTTGAAGTGGCTTTTTTAAAGTGGGAGGGAAATCCTTTGCAGGCACAAACAACTTTCTTCTGTTAAATACAAAAGAAAAAAATCAGATCAAGAGAAAACAGGGGTCTAAGAAACAAAACTCCAGAGATAAGGCTATATTATAAAGTAATGGAAGAATATAATTTGCTTGAGACTCCAAAGGTATATATCCAGAGTCTATAAAAATGCAGATAATTCAGGGAGTTCCCGTCGTGGCGTAGCGGTTAACGAATCCGACTGGGAACCATGAGGTTGCGGGTTCGATCCCTGGCCTTACTCACTTAATTAACTGTCCGGCATTGCTGTGAGCTGTGGTGTAGGTCGCAGATGCAGCTCGGATCCTGCATTGCTGTGGCTCTTGGTGTAGGCCGGTGGCTACAGATCCAATTAGACCCCTAGCCTGGGAACCTCCACATGCCGCAGTTGCACGACAAAAAGGCAAAAAAAAATGCAGATAATTCATATAACAGTCCAATAGGTGAATATTATAAGATTATCGTCTCTGATTTAGATGACACTATCACCAATTGCTCGGCAAACGTTTTTCATTTTGGTAGAATTTATTTTTGTTACTTAATCTGCTGTGATTTTCTGAGTAAAACCTCAGAAAGATAGTTCTTTAAAGAACGAGTCCAACATACAGAAACAAAAATAAGAGGAAAAAAAAAATTAAAGGCTGTTACCATTTGAACTTTACTTGAGTCCTAATGTGATTATCTTTTTTGCCTGCAGATTCCAGGCTTTCCTGATCGAAAAAGGTTTGGAGGAGGATCATTAAAGAGCTTACATTATGACTGAATTACACTCATCCTTTGGAAGAGTAAGCAAGCAGTGGCAGTTTTTCACAGCTTTCTCCTTGCTGTGTCGATTATTCCTGTCCCAGCCTTTTAACAAAATCATCTTAAAATGCTACCTTTCAGCCTCGCCCTTTAATGGAAAACTGAAAGGAAGTGACAGCGTGAGAGGTCCAAACTTGTCCCCATTCTCTCTGTTCCTCACCTTTTTGTCCCTGTTTATAGATTATATAAAAGCCTTGTGGAAATATGAGATGTTGTCAAAATGATGCAGTAAATGAGCAGTGACAGATGCTGCAGAGAAAAGTTACTCTTGCTTAGAACTGAAGGGGTTTTATGGGTCTGTAATTTTCCCACACTCCTTGCTGAAGGCTTAATTAAGTACTACAAAAATGTATCTCTATTGTTTTACCTTCTCGAGGGGAAAGGTTATGTTAACCAGCCCTGAGTTGTCCACCCCAAACAATCTGTCATTTTCAAAGAAGCAAAATGGTGTTATTTAATTGTCTCCACCTTCATCACACAGAAGGATGCCTAATAATAGCAAGCCTTGTCTTTCTCTCCTCTTCTTTGCAAATGGCTCAGTGGCTGGAAGAGGCGGACTAATAGCTAGAGTTAAATATAAATAGATTAATAATACATAGAGAACAGCAGTACCAGAAAAAAAGACTTCTGAAAGAAATTGACAGCTCACTAAATCCTTCACTCTTTAGGTTACAGCTGTCTGCACCCTCTTACTGTTTTCTGTTTGGAAAGAGATAGGATAAAATCACAGACCTGCACAAGGGCAGTAAGAGAGATTTACAGCCTCCTCAATTTTTTTTTTTCAGGGAAAAAAGTCAACACCTTTTTCAGGAAAAGTCAATGCCTAAAATGTCCCTTAACTATGGTCCATAAACTGAGAATGTCATTCTTTGTGTCAACAATGTATTTATGGAGAAAAGTAAAAATAAGTTCCACAGCAATATTTACATGAATTATGGACTAGCATTCTTGGAGTTCAGAATCCAAAGTTTTTTTGGGGGGGGAGGTGTCTATACATAATTGTTCTTTACTTTCTTTACCCATCTTCTTCGCTTGTATAATTCCCTTTGCCCCAGTTCTTTGTTAATATATAAACCTGTTTTACAAAAACTATAATTTGCTGCCTTATTCAACAACACCTTGTCACACATATTCTCTCTCTCTGGCTCCGGCATGTCTCTGCACTTCTGATTTTGCTCCATATTAAAATATAATATAATAAATACAGAGTTTTGGCTTCTCATTTTAAAACTAGGGAAAAAACACTAAATACTCTATTTCATACTTTGGAAATCAAGGTATGCTGAAAGAGGGTATGAAAATAATGATATTGGAATGTGCTTTTAGAAAGGCACACTTGGAAATTTAAAAAGGGTTTTAAAGCACTTTTCATCAGCTAGAATACTCTCCAGTCTTTTTCCACATGCTCGCCCACAAGAGTTAGCCCTGGTTTCTTTTTTGACATAAAGGAGAGCTATGCAAATCAGGATCTGTACGTGGAATTTGGCACAAGTATGTTTTGACAAAGGCTGTGCAGTTAGTAAGTAGAAACTAAATGCATACACAAGGATCTAAACCGGCTGAAGCTGTTTGTCTTCGTCTTTTAAAAAAATAAGTCAATAACCCTTTCCTTCTGTCTTTCTTCCTCCTTCTTTCTCTTAATTAGAAAAAAATCTATTTCAATTTTTTTTTATTTTGTCCATTTTTAAAATATAAAAGTAACCAATTACTGATGGCTTTAGGGTCAACTTTGAAAAATTAACAGTACCCAATTCCATTTCCTCTTGCTGTCAGTCTTGACTCCTGAATTATACTTTTCCAAGAAGTTTTAATAATCTAAGGTAAGTTTGTCACAAGTATTAGTAGCAGCAAAATAAGGTTATTTGCCAGAATGAGTGTTATTAGCCAGAGTTCTTCAAAAAGAATCTTTTGAAGCCTAATCTTTGCTAAGACTTCCTGAGACCTGCTCATAAACATTGCTTTTAGATAATAAACAAGTGTAAACACCAAATAACTTTCTAAGCAATGTTAAATAAATCTTTAATTTTTTTTTCTTTGTCTTTTTAGGGCCTCACTTGCGGCATATGGAAGTTCCCAGACAAGGGGTCAAATCGGAGCTGCAACCTATGCCAAGCTACAGCAATGTAGGATCTGAGCTATATCTGTGACCTACACCACAGGTCATGGCAATGCTGGATCCTTAACCCACTGAATGAGGCCAGGTATTGAACCCTCAACCTCATGGATACTAGTCGGGCTCATTAGCAATGGGCCACGACAGGCACTCCTAATTTTCTTACTTTCTTGATGGAACAAATTGCTAGCAATAGAGAGAGTTGGTTTATTTTTTGTTCCTGTTGTGATTCAGATGTCTATAATGTCCTTACTCATTGTAGAGGCAACCAGATATGAAGCCATATGACCAGTCATTTGTCCCTCAGAGCTCTTGGTTGGAATCCACTAAGGATTTGGGTTGGTGCTGTGAGAATTAACATACATCTTTTCTATCAAAGCAATCCTTGGTTACTCCATTTTTTTCCTGCTGTGTCTGAGACACCCTCCTCCACCCTGCCCCCATTTTCCCTCTTCTCCCAGTAACAATTTGTTTCAAATTAGCCAACCAAGAAGAATGTGCACCCTGAACTGACCAATGGTCAGTTCAGGGTGCACATTCCCCAGCTTCCTGGATGTACCGCCTGCGTTAGGGATAAATAGTGTTCTTCCTTCTTCGTGTGAGCTTTTTGAGCACTTGTGCCCATCTGCAGAAGTAAAGAGCCTTGTCAAGATCTCCCTATGTTCTGGTGTCTTACTTTCCAACACTGACATCCAAGCCAGGGTCAGTTTTCCCCAGCGGTGCGCTAAATGCTCTAAGGAGAAAGCTGCTTCCAAAGGGTTGTTCTGTGTCAGCTTTACCCAGGTTCTCAGAAGTCCCCAGGTTCTCAGGCCTCTGTGATATAATCCAGGTGCCCTGACACTGCTGTCTTTCTATCCATTCTGAAAACGGGCTACATAGAACTGATGTGCTGGCCCATCCAACTGAGATAAAGCACTCCTAACGGCTGCCATAATCGGAGCTTTGGAGTCTTGGTTCCAAAAGTGTGTGCTTTGACACCCAACCTAGGCAGGGCCTTGTATGGGTATCTAAATGTTGGTTTAATTGAAATTTTTTAAGCACAGGTAGCATCTATTTTAAGACGCTTGAAGGCCTAACAGGATGTCTGCATTAATTTAATATCTGTTAAGATTCAAAAGAGGATACTCTTTTAGGAAAAAGAAGAGAAGGAAATAAAAAATTCATTTTTCCATCGTCCCAAAGCTGAGTTAAATCACTGTGGTGTAAGCGTCCCAGAAAATCTAGCCCTGGGGGAACCCTGAGCCTCACATATTCCACAGTATGTTTCCCTGATGCAGAATTAGAGTTGGAGCCTGCCCGGGTTGCTCCATAGGGTAGGAAAGGGATCCAACTTTGATTTACAATGAATCAGCACCTCCATTTAACAACTTAAAACAATGGCTTTCAGACTCAAAAGTGCATGAAAAGTCCTCTGAAGTGCCTGTTCAAAATGCAGATTCCAGGATTTCTTCTGCCTCCCCCCCCCCCACCGCCCAATTCTTTGTATATGGGATAGGGCCAGGATTTTGTATTTGTAACAGGCAAAGCAGACGATTTTTGTTGCAGGTAGTTCAGGATCCACCCTTTGAGAAAGATAAACTCCTGTTAAAAAAAATAGGGAATGTATGGATTGTAGACTGCTTTATGGCAGAGTTAATCAAAGTTCAACTTTGGCCTCCTCTACGGGGTCACCCCTTAATAAACTAAGCCACTCCTCCCTCTCAAGCTACACATGCCACAGCAATTATAACGTGATTGTCACATCCTCTATTGGCAAAGCAGGAAATATTCTTGGAAGCATCTGTCTCTGAAGTCCTCTACCCTCCAACTGCATCCTGGAGTGATTGCTTAGAGAGCCCAGCACTCATCCTTCACTTTACCTTCTTACAATCCCCAGCTTCCTTGATGTAATGTTTTCCACTTTCTTGGTGAGGATTAATGGTCATTCAGCTGGGATGGGTACAAATATCTCTTCTAAGAGGTATGTTGGCACAGGGAGTTTTAAGGTAAACACTTTCCAGATCATTAATTCCCATATGAATATGTCTTTGTTAAGACTGAGCTCCTTGTGGAGTTCCCAT
Source organism: Catagonus wagneri (assembly GCA_004024745.2). Lineage (NCBI taxonomy): Eukaryota > Metazoa > Chordata > Mammalia > Artiodactyla > Tayassuidae > Catagonus > Catagonus wagneri. The sequence continues at coordinate 57,750,594 of PVHT021183693.1, forward strand.
CGTGGTGCAGCAGTTAACGAATCCAACTAGGAACCATGAGGTTGCAGGTTCTATTTCTAGCCTTGCTCAGTGGGTTAATGATCTGGCGTTGCCGTGAGCTGTGGCATAGGTTGCAGACATGGCTCAGATCTGGCATTGCTGCGGCTGTAGTGTAGGCCAGGGGCTACAGCTCCAATTAGACCCCTAGCCTCGGAACCTCCATATTCCACAAGTATGGCCCTAGAAAAGGCAAAAAAAGACAAAAGAAAAAGTTGGGGTTCCCATTGTGGCACAGCAGATATGAATCTGACTAGTAACCATGAGGTTGCAGGTTTGATCCCTGGCCTCACTCAGTAGGTTAAGGATCTGGCGTTGCCATGAGCTGTGGTGTAGGTTGCAGACACAGCTCAGATCCTGTGTCGCTCTGCCTGTGGCTGTGGCATAGGCTACAACTCCAATTTGACCCCTAGCTTGGGAAACTCCATATGCCGTGGGTGCAGACCTAAAAAAAAAAAAAGAAGTTGCACGGCTCTTAAGGAAGAGCTCCTAAGAACAAAGCCAAAAGCTTTGGTAAGAAACATCCAAAGCTATGGCACATTCTTACATGGCAAGGCTTCTTGCCTGGTCTATTAAAATACTGAAATATTTTTATCAAAAATAATTACACACGCAAAAGTATGCAATTAATATCTTCATTTTCCCAACCCTTTCTGAATAAATGAGTTAGACAAACACCCCCAAGTGAAAGGATAACAGTTAAAGGCAATGATTCCAGTAGCTGGATAACAAAGCCTTTTCCAATCAGGTTTCCAATTATTTCCTTGCAACAAAATTAGAAAAGAACCTATTTGAGTTGTTGACTAAAAGCTCATTAAAAATAATGTTTAATGATGGGTCAGTATGGGATTTTTGGTATTTAATTCAGGAGGAAATTGACAACAAACTCCCATTCATAACTGGTTATTTACATGAACGTAATTTTCACAAAATTTTCTCAACATTTATATCTCTAAAAGCAAAACATAAGATTAAACGATGCTGAATCCTGCATCATTCTAAAAATAAGAATAACTAAAAAAATAAAAATAAAAATAAGAATAACTAATTAGTGGATATATGAATTAATGTGTGAAGGAACCATCCACTTCATTAAAAGAATCATTTCCAGAAAGACTGCCTTTTATATTTAATAATTATTTATCAAAATGTATAGTGTTTATGGGACACTGTCCTAGAGAAGAATCCTCCAGTGTCCTGTCTAGAGGGTAAGCACTTGTTTGATAGCGTTCTGGATGGGCAGTTGGAGATTTCATCATTACTACACTTGGTTTTGGTGGCAAATATCTGGTGTTTCCAACTTCTGGTCCTTTTCAAATTCTTCAGCTGTTCCCATGTCCATTCACTGAATCCCTCTCCGTCTGCCTGGCTTTTAGCATCTTTGTTCTTACTGCTCACCATTTTGATATTGTGACTGTGCTCTGGTCCAGTAGATGTTTATCTCACCTCTGCATACAACTGCTTCTCCCACTGGGTGTCTTTTTGAATGCTGATCGCCGCCCCCCCCCCCAGGGGATCCACTGTTATTCCTGCTTTAAATGTCTGCCAAAATGCTCCCCTTTCCAAATGCCTTCTCCCACTAGACCCTTCCACTCTATTTCCCGTCCCTGCCCTGAACCCAGGTCTTTGAATGCTTTGTACTTCCATTTCTGTCTTTGCACACATCCTCCCTCTGCTTAGGTTCTTTTCAACCCTTACTCTATGTGATTTGGCTTAGCCATCATCTCAGGAAACCTTCCCTGCCCTGCTAGCCAGAGCTTGGTGGTCGCTCACCCCTTCCATACCACCCTGGGCTCTTCCCTGTGACAGCAACATGGCACTTTGTTGCAATGGCCCATTTATTGGTCAGTCTTCTCCACCATGCTGCCCTCCTCAAGGACAGGTTCTTAGTCATCTCTATATCCCTCATACCTCCTAGGGTCTGGCACATAGCAGATCTATCATAATTATACAGTAAGTATGATTAGGTTAATTAAAATGGAAAGCCTTCAGGTTATTTGCTCCTGTGTCTCATTTATTCTAATTTCCCCTATGTGTCTTTGACACAGTGCCTGGCACACAGTGGTCACAAAGCAAATATTTGTTTTATTGAGTCATTGTTAAAAAAACAGAAAGAAAAAAACATAAAGTTAACCCACTGGGGAAAAATCCATGAAGTTTGGTGTTACTTTTATTCAATTTTAAATATTTCCAGGCCCCTCAAAATAATTTTCATCCAGTCAAGGATCTGTTTCCACTTTCTAACTCTTTCAGAAATCTCTCACATCATAGAAAAGAATTAAAACACCTCTTAAATCTGCCTTCAAAGCTGATTCATTGGAAAGAGCATATGAAGTTTACAGAAAAACAAAGCAGTAAAGCTTTTCCTTTGTCTATTGTTGGTTCCTATCCATTTTCTTTTTCTCTAATCGCCAAAGTCTAACTTCCAGGATCAATAGAGAGTCGAGACCCAATGTACTCATAAGCTCAGATATGCAAGAAATACATTTCTTGAATTCCCTTTTGATTTTAACTCTGCATACTGCAGGAATAATTAAAAACAGCAGCAGTAAAACTGGGGTTTATACCCCCCTTTCTCCCAGGTTTGCATATAAATTCCAGGGAAGCTTATAAATACCACAAAGTCAGTTGTCTATGCTGACATATGCTGAGATGTTTGCCACCAACCTGTCACATGTTTCTATGAAAATGGCCCCTTTGGTCTCGTCCTTTCTGTGCTAACACTTCAGACACAGGAAAGCCATTCTTGTCTGTATAGTATGTTGGAGCCTAGGGACCACAGGAGGTCACTTAGACCCATTTATCTAAAGTGGACGGTTCAAACTTGCAGGCCATAGTCATTTCACACCTACATGCATGTGTTCTGACATAATTCTATCTATTACTGCTTAAAAAACACCCCAAAATTTAGTGTCATAAAATATGTCATTCTATTCTTTCATAATTCTGTAGGTTAGCAGTTTGGGTTGGATTTAGCTGGAGATTCTCCTGCTGGTCTCACCTGGGATCATGTACAAATCTGCAGGCATCTAGCAGCCACATTGCTTCATTCACACATCTGTCAGCTAGTGCCGGGCTGTTGTGTGCCTGCACCTTTCCGTCCACATAGTATCTCATTCTTAAGGAGGCCAGCCTGACTTCTTTGCATGATATTCTCAAGAAGCAAGAGGTGAACAAATCCTAAGGCACAAGCATTTTTCAAACCTCTGCTCCTGTTGTGTTTGATTCATTAAAGTAAGACTCAAGGAGATAAGGAAAAGACTTATCTCATCTTGGGATGAGCAAAGGACAGTCACATTGCAAAGGGACTGCATGCAAGGATGAAAGGAATTTATGGACATTTTTTTTGCAATCTATCACAATGGCTTTATTCATTCATTCACTCACTTGTTTAAGTCGTCAATGTTTAAAAACTGGAGCTGCCTATAAAGGTCTTACCCTAAAAAAATCATCTATCCTACTTTACCTCTTTGCATTTCCTGCCTGGTCTGCTACGCTTGAGTTTGTGATAATAAGGCCTAGTTTACAAGATTGTTTTTGTGAAATTAAATGAGGTAATGTCTGTGGGAAAATCTGGCACAAGCAGGCACTTGATATATTGTTTCTTCCTTCCTGAATGCCATTAGCCACGAAGTTGATACCTGACCATGGCTAAGAAGAGTAGCCAAGATGAAGGACAAGGGAGTCATGGAAAAGGTGGCTGGAAGGTTATCCCTTGGTCTCTTTGTAGAGGGATATAGGCATTAGTAAGTAAGATCCTTAAAGAATTTATAAGAACACTAAATACATTTAAGAAAGTGAGTAGCAATAGTTAAACATCTCAGTTTATCTCAATTTGCTTTAAGTGAAGTGGGTCAGTCTTTGAACGGTTCACTCAGCTCATCCCTGGGAGGCATACGTGGAGAACAATCCAAACCTGGTCTCTGATTCAGGCAACCACGTGTAAATACCTGTGTCAGAGCACAAATCATTGTCTCACTGCTCTCCAGAGAATGAACAATCTGTCCTGTTCCTTCCCAGCCTGAATCAGGACTGAGTGGAGAAGCCTGTTCCATGCACAGCAGACACTGACTACCACGGTTCCCCTCCTAAAGAGCTTTAAATTCTCTGCTTTTATTTTGTCTTTTGTCTTTTGGGGGCCACACCCAAGGCATATGGCGGTTCCCAGGCTAGGGTTTGAATCAGAGCTATAGCCGCCAGCCTACGCCACAGCCACAGCAAAGCCAGATCCAAGCCAGATCTGCGACCTACACCACAGCTCACGACAACACTGGATCCTTAACGCACTGAGCAAGGCCAGGGATAGAATCTGAGTCCTCATGGATACTATACAGGTTCATTAACCATTGAGCCACGATGGGAGCTCCTACTAAATTCTTTACTTTTAGTAATAAGCCTTCTTCTTTCAACTGGAACAGATAATCAGTCCAATCTTTACCTTGGGTAAAGAGGAGACAGTCTTTTGCAAACTCTTCAGAAACAGCCTCAAGAAATAGTCATAAAAAGCAAAGGCAGTTGTGTAAACAAAAACTAAGCATGCTGGACTTTCCCCTTAGTGTAGCAGTTAGGAAATGATTGAGGCTAGTTAAAGTGACCTGCTGACCAGTGAGTGCAGAGAAGCAGTGGAATAACAACATCTAGAGTGTGGTTGAAGGAGAAACGGAAGCATTTTGCCTTCTTACACTCCCTGGACCTGGGTTTCTGGAAATCATCATACCTGCAGCAGAAGGGAAATGGCTGAATTGAAGGTAAGAAACTATCCAGCCAGTTTGCTGTAGTTTCTTCAGCTACAACTCTTAGAAGCTTCTGAGAATTCCAGAGCAACAGAATTAGAACTTAAAGAAATGCCGTGTACAGCCATACCACCCTGAACGCTCCCTATCTCATCTGATCTCAGAAGCTAAGCAGGGTCAGGCCTGGTTAATACTTGGATGGGAGAACTTAAAGAAGGTCCACGGTACCTCTGAGCACAGTCCAAGCTACCTCTGAACACAGTCCAAGCTACTGTGTTCAGAGGTGTCAAGTGGTATGGCTGCGGCTGGGCGGCGGTGGTGGTGGGGGAGAAGATCCTCTAATTGTCCATCTCTTGCCTTGCTCATTTCATATATGGTCTTGGGGATCTGTAGACACCATAAGGGCTCTCCTCCACCATGGACAGACATATTTTTCACTATATCTCTTTGCCAGCCCCTACTCTATGGCGCCATTTTATTGCTGCAGATTTTTGGACAGCCTCCAGCTAACCAGTTAGATATGTTTAAGTTATTCAGTCATTTTGAGGCTCACAATCAGCCCTCAGTCAGTAGAAGCCCTAGCATTTCCTCTGGGAAATAATTTCCTTTTTATTATTTAACGTGCAATTGAAAAATATGAGTGGGTTATATTCTTTTAATGAATTAACCAGTAATCTTCAAAATGAATCTAGGATGTAGCCACTCTCGTTTCTATTTAGCCATTAAGATTAAGTGACTTGTGCAAGGTCACTGCTGTTAGGTGATGGAGTCTGGACTTGAAATTGAGTTTGTCTGAATCCACGCCCAGGCTCCTAAAGGAGTATTAGTAGCATCTGCTAGACGAGTGCCTTAACGCCAGGGAAAACAGTGTGTCCCCAGTGTCTAAAACCATGCTTAGTGTCCACCCCAGGCTTGCTAGTGCCTAACACGTGCACATGTAACTGAGTAGAACTGCCCAGAACTTTGATTCAAACCAAGTATCAAGTAGGCCAGACTTCTTTCTAGGATTTGAGCACTTCCTAAATGCCCTTCAGCTGATGCTGAGTTTGAAAATCAAAGCTCCCAAATTGACAGGGGTCCTAAAGCCACTGAACACCAAAGTAAAGAGTTTGCTTCCTTATGTCTGATTAAGAATTAGAAAGACTGAGGAAAATTATTCTTTCATTAAGCAAATATGTATTAGTGCATGATGCCACAGATTAATATAGGAAAGGAACTGAGTCTGGACTAGATGGGGGTCAAGAGAAACTTCCTTTTTTTTTGTCTTTTTGCCTTATCTAGGGCTTCACCTGCAGCATATGGAGGTTCCCAGGCTAGGGGTCTAACAGGAGCTATAGCCGCCAGCCTATGCCACAGCCACAGCAACGCGGGATCCGAGCCGCATCTGCAACCTTCACCACAGCTCACGGCAACACTGGATCCTTAACCCACTGAGCAAGGCCAGGGATCGAACCCACAACCTCATGGTTCCTAGTCGGATTTGTTAACCACTGAGCCACGATGGGAACTCCAAGAGAAACTTCTTGAAGGAGGCTGTTCCTAAGTGGAATCTTAAGAGAGAAGATTTCCTTGATGGCCTAGTGATTAAGGATCCAACATTGTCAATGCTGTGTCTCAGATCATTGTTGAAATGCAGGTTCAATCCCTGGTCCAGGAATTTCCACGTGCTGTGGGCATGACCAAAAAAGAGAAGGAGAGAAAAGTAGAAATTGACTAAGTGAAAAGGGACGGAGGCTGGAGGAAATAGCCAGCACAGTGCATGAAGCAAGCCCTGCATGTTCTGGGATCCAAGAGCATTTCCACTAAACTCGAGTTGCTATAAGGACAGCCAGGATGAGATACCCAGGATGTGGTCAGATGTATGGATCTGGATCTCAGGAAAGGGGTAGGACTAGGGGAATAGGCATGGAAGGTCATCATATCATTGGTGGGCACTGAAGTCTCAGAAGAGGGGGAGTGCATAAAAACTTCATTTCCTGATGAAGATCCTATGGGGAAGTTCAGCAGGGGTTGAAAACATCCTTACCATTTATAAATAAATTATATCTGCATAAAATTTTAAGCAACTTATTATGCACAGCGCCAGCTCACCAATGTAAATTGCATGCTGGTCTTTGTTCTGCATTTCAAAGGCATTCTTCCCAGCCTGCTATCTAATCTCCACAAGGAAAGGTTAACTCTAGAGATCACAAATCCAAACACAGAAAGCCAGATTGCATCATTCTGATCAATACACATTATAAGTTAAAGAAAGTATTTCTTTGCTTTCATTTCTTCATTTTAATGGATATGTCAACACAGAGCCACAAATGAAATCACATTTACACAAAAGCAGGCAACCAAGGAAAGAAAAATCAGAAGATAAAATAATAAAATTAAAATGTAAAGGAACCACCCTATGTTCTTAAATTGCTTCACTTCTGCAGGTCTTGATTTCCTCATTTCTAAAAGAAGAGCTGCTTAACACGCAGACTTTGGACCCCATCACCAAACATTTTGATTCACTAGGTCTGGGTCCGTATTTAAAAACCTTTGTGTGTGATTCTAACGATTGGCTAGAAATGGGACCCCGTTGGACTACGTAATTATTGTATCAGTTTCCTGTTTCTGTTGTAACAAATTACCACACTATTGGTTGCTTAAAACGACCAAATTTATTCTCTTGCAAAGCTGGAGGTCAAAAGTCTGAAATCAGTTTCACTGAACTGGAAAGTTGGCTGGTTCCTTTTGAAGACCCAAGGGGAAAATCTGTTTCCCTGACTTTCCAGCTCCTAGAAGTTTCCTACATGTCTTGACCTGTGGCCCCTTTCCCCAACTTCATAGTGCATCACTCTGTTCTCTGATTCCATCATATCACCTTTTCCTTTTCTGTGGTCAAATCTTCCTCTAATTCCTTCTTTTAAGCTTACTTATGATTACATTTAGGGTGCACCCAAATAATCCAGGACATGTCCTCATCTCAAAATCCTTAACTCAATCACATCTGCAAAGTCTCCTTTGCTGTATAAAGTAGTACAAGATCCAGGGATTAAGACAAAGTTATCTTTGGGGGTCGCTATTCAGCCTACCGCCTACTTGCAATAATCTGCAAGTTCCCCTGACAATCTATAGGCTGTGTTCCCAAGATGGTTCACTGGGAAATACTGGACTCTTTCTTCACAGGGGAAAAAAAAGGGTAGCTGTCTTCCATCTCTAACCCAGCTCTTCTCTTTTCCTCACGCCCAGTAAAAGGAAGAGAGGTATACCATCTGCTCGTCCCATCAGGGTATTATCCAGAATCACAGTCGGGAAAAACACCTCATAAAATACTCTAACAAATAAATCATATCCTGGGGACCAGGTGAGAATTAGAAAGCTGTACCCTAGGGAGCTGCCAAAGAACTGATGGTACTGAAGTAACATGGACCTCAGTAATTTGTTCTTTCATTCAGAAAGGATGCATATAATTCTCTGGGAAGAAAATCATATTTTTATGTTGGATCAAATTATTCAGAAATCTGGGCTGAAGAAAACACACAAACACACTCAATGTTAGATTTTTTTATTTTAATTTTTTGGGAGAAGGTGTATTTGAATAGTCACTGAACCAGCTGGAGCTGAAAACCTGGATTTTCGCAGCTGATATAAACAGAGTTCAGATTTTGTCCTTGATCTCAAAGCCTTGGGAAAGCAGCTGGGGAGTACTGCTTCTGCTGCCTTCCGCAGTGAGGCACATGATATTTCAAAGCCCTAACAAACTCATCTGTGATTTTTTTTTCTCTCAGGGGATTAGGAAAACCAACTGGTCTGAGAGTGACTCAGCAGTTTCCACCCTCCCCTTCTGCCAATGCACCATAGATAACATTGAGAAACCGGTTCAGAACTCACACCTCTCTCCGAGCTAGGTGGCTCCCTTCCAAACCAACAGCTGTTCTACTTTCTTTTCTATTTTTTAAAGCAGTCTGAAGCACATGCTTTAAAACTGCATATAGTAAATCTCTTTTCCTTTGTTCCCAACATGCAAATCATCCTGAACTCTGTTCTCAGGACAGCAGTTGCAAAGAATGAAACCCTACTTGCAATAATCTGCAAGTTCCCCTAAAGAGTAAACCCACCAACTCCTGCCAGACAGCTCCTGCTCTCCCGCTCAACACTCAGACCTGCCTGCCTCCCTTTGCAGAGGGAAACAATGCCGCAGCTGAACAAAGTGAAGGCACTGTGATACTCAGTGGCTCAGTGGAGACTGGTCTAAAATTCCATTCCACAGAGCTGAAGATAATTTGAGGTCATTACCATTTCTCAGCAGCTCAAATTCAATCCTCCTGATAGTGAGCATGAGGTTCATTTAGAGAGAAGAAAATTGTATTCAGTGGAGAGTCAGAATGCTGGATAGTCTCTGACATTTCCCCAAAGAAATCTTTCCAAACTGCATGCCCACTGCTGTTAACCAATCTGTGTGTAATATAACTCGCTGTTTTTAGGGCTGATAGATTTTCAAATATAAAAAAAAATATTGTGTCTGGAGGCAAAAAGAATAATTTCACTTCCATTGCTTTCTAGGTCATAACATTTCACATTTGCTATTTCTTCCAAATATGGGCAGCTGTTGCCCTGATCATTGTTCACGCATCCAGGTGTGTTACATCAACCTCATCCTTCTCCGTGCTGCTGAGAACTCTGGAGGCTTATTCTCCACCCACTTACATCCTTCTTATAGCTCTTAAAGACATGTGCTCAGGTGGTGGCATTTCACTGACTGAGGCTACACTTCCATTATCTTGCACTAAAATCAAGTACATTTAATGGGAACAACTATGGGAAGAGAATGACATTTGTTGAATGTTTAAGTTAGAGAAAAGGGGGTTCTAACCCCACTAGAGCAGGATACATACACTCTAAGGAAAAAAATAAAGCCAACAATAAGCCTTTATTGAGTGCCTTCTATAAACAAGGCACAAAGCATGTAGGGGTAAACAAGATGCATAGTTCCAGCCTTAGTGGAACTTATAAATTAGCAGGGAAGCCAGGCAGTGAACAAAGACTCACAGGTGTGTTGTGTTGTCAGAATAAGTAACATGAGGCTCTGCACACGTTACTTTGTTGAGAAACAGTCCCTCCCCCCTTTTTTTTCTCTAGATGTAAACAGATAGTGATTAGAATACACTCTGCTACGCCACTAAGGACAGATTCTGGTCTGACACTTCTGAAAGCTGCCCATATTTTCAAATTTTATTTTCATATATCCATATAAATGCAAATCTATATGTACAAGTGCTCCATAGATGAGCCAGATGATGTAGGCTTTTTGGAGGTCTCTTTCTCAGGGGTTTTGCTGTCAGATTGGATCCACATGCCTCTTTACAGATGTTTGTTTCAGAGTATGGAGCGGGAGTAGAGCTCCAGCGTCAGGGAGGTTGCAATCTAGGCAAGTAAGAGCCCACCAACCTGGAGTTGAGATGATACTTGAGCCGTGTCCCCTCTCAAGAACTCCCTCATGGGACCAGAATTAAAGAACCTGCTCATGGAGTGGGATAATTAAGAACGAGCCCACAAATCAACTAAGCACAGCTAAGGGTGGAGCAGCTATACAATATCCAGCGCTCTTCACCAATTTATTGGTGGTCTTTAAAATTCACGCAGCAGGAAGTTCTCTTGTGGTGAAGTGGGTTAAGGATCAGGCATTGTCACTGCAGCGGCTTGGGTCACGGCTGTGGCTTGGTTTTGATCCCTATCCTGGAACATCCACATGCTGTGGGTCCAGCCAAAATATAAAATAAAGTGAAATTGACACAGAGAAATTATCTTTCCTAAATGGCTCACATGCCAAAACACAGCAAAGAAACTTTGTATAGAATGTGAAACACAAACGCATGTCCATACAGAAATTCTTACCTTTGTAGACTGTCAAAGTAATAAAATACTCTTTAATCACATTAATGGTGGCCTTTGTGTCTTTGTCACATGCAGTACATTTCTGGATTCGGGAATGAGTGTGCCTCAGAGGACCCTCGCTGCCCAGGTGCCCTGCCAGAAGGACAGGTATGACTGACTAGAATATTAGCTTAGAAAACTCTGAATTATAGGATTGAATGATGAGCCCTCAGGCCAAGTGCCTCTACCCACCATGGCTCTTATAAAGTAACCTGTGAACTGTCTAGCATTTTCATAAATTGTTAAGACATTTGAGATACAGAACAATGACAATACAAAGGTTATTTAAAATTGGATGTTGGTTACCTATGGCGAAGTACCTAGCCCAAAATAAATAAGATTAATTGTAAGGCTTTCAAGAGGATCCCCTAGGTCCAGCATTAAGGGGATTTCCTTGTAGTTCCCTTAAACAGCATGAGATATGAAATAATGAGCAAATACTTACTCCTTATTAAAAAAATATGTGCACAAAGATGTTCACACTAGTTTTGGTTGTAACAGCAAAATTATGACAAATTTTTTTGAAAAGCATTTCATGGCATGAAAAAAAATGCTCATGTTATAAGTAGAAGGCCTAAATAGACATTTCTCCAAAGAAGACGTACAGATGGTCAACAGGCACATGAAAAAATGCTTAATATTGCTAATTATTAGAGGACTGCAAGTCAAAACTAGAGTGAGGTATCACCTCACCCCAGTCAGAATGACCATTATTAAAAACTCTACAAATAATAAATGCCGGAGAGAGTGTGGAGAAAAAGGAGCCTCCTATACTGTTGGTAGGAATGTAAATTGGTACAGACATTATGGAGAATAGTGGAGGTTCCTTAAAAACTAAAAATAGAGTTACCATATGATACAGCAATCCCACTCCCAGGCATATATCTGGAGAAGATTATAATTTGAAAAGATACAGGGTCCCCAATGTTCATAGCAGCACTATTTACAGTAGCAAAGACATAGAAGCAACCTAAATGTCAATAGACAAATGAATGGATAAAGAAGGTGTGGTATATAAATATATATATATATATATATAAAAACCTGACATAAAAGAATGGAATAATGTCATTTGCAGCAACATGGATGGACCTACAGATTATCATACTAAGTGAGGTAAACCAGATAAAGACAAATATCATATGATTTTACTTACATGTGAAGTCTAAAAAAAAAGATGCAAATGAACTTATTTGTAAAACAGTAATAGACCCACAGACATAGAAGACAAACTTATGGTTACTAAAGGGTAAGGAATGGGGGAGGGATAAATTAGGAAGTTAGAATTAACATATATACACTACTATATATAAAATAGATAACCAACAAGGACCTACTATATAGCACAGGGTAACATACTCAATATTTTATAATAACCTGTAAGGGAAAAGAATCTGAAAAAGAATATATATAACCAAATTACTGTGCTATACACCTGAAATTAACACAACATTGTAAATCAACTATATTTCAATAGAAGTTTTTTAATTTTTGAAGAATATTTCATGGCATGAAAAAAAAAATGCTCATAGTGTTCCCTCTTTTTAAAAAAGTCCTAATTGCTAATAAGACTACATATATCATGGGATCTCCATTTTGAAGGAAAGGAATAGAAGGAAGTATATGTGTGTTATTTGTGAATGGTGAGATAATGGGATATAGTTTATAAATTTTCTACAATAAGCATATATGACTTTTCTAATTGGGGGGAAAGTCGCCTAAAACGTTATTGCAAGAAGTATGTATGAGTTGGAGGTGGTCGTGTGCAGTGAGTGGCCCAGAAAATCCCCATCCAAGACAAAACTCCCCCAATGAGTTGCTTGGTGGGAAGGTGGGATGCTTTTCTGATTGGAGTGATGTTATTTATTGCCTCATTTGTTTTAGAATAATCCTCAAGTTTGCCCCTACAATCTGTATGCTGAGCAGCTCTCAGGATCAGCTTTCACTTGTCCACGAAGCACCAACAAAAGAAGGTAAAAGGATTAGATGAATTCTGACCTGTGGAGCTATGTGCAGTACTTAGTGCTGCCTCCTTTACCCGTGGGCCACAGCCTCAAGGCTACCTAAAATCCTGCTTCTTACAGGCTGAGCTCTGGGTCATAGTCAGGGGAGGATCAGCCTCATCTCCAGCTAGAATCAAGTGACTGATGGAAGAAGGCGAGAGAGCATCTTACACAGAGCCTAGAAAACAGGCATGCCTGGTTCCACTTACAAATTGTTGTTTGTACTCAGAAGAAAATATTCCTCATAGTTACTCAGAAGAAAATATTCCTCATAGTCTGGTCTTCCCCTGGGATTGTCCAGTTGAGCTCCAAATTTGGGGGTACTTGGGGTTTTGCTTTTTTTTTTTATTAACTCAAAATTATAGAAGATCCAGTGCAATATCTTTCTCAGCTGACTAGACGTATTATGTTCTTTGGATGAAAATGTTGAATAATCCAAACTTGGGTAGATGAAAGGTCATGTATTATGGCCCCTTGTGGTTGGAATTAATAAGGTTTATACTCCCGGGAATTTGCCTTTGCTGGAAACCAGCACAGTCATTAGCACAAAGTGTCATGTTCCGTGTCTGCTCTAATCCTACAAGCCAGGTCAATGAACTCACTCCCCTGGTTAACTCTTCTGGGGCAGGTTGGATGCCGTAGATGTTATGGTTTGCAGAGGCAGTAAGTGTTGTGACTTAGACAAGCAGTGTCTAATTGCAGGAATTTCAGACTAGGGCATCAGTGAAAAGGGCTGCTACTTATACTGGGGTTTTGGGGAGGAGGGCAGGTTGTCTTGTACTGCTTCGTGGAAGACGATTGGGTTTATCTGCAGAGAGTCCTCCTGAGAAACAAATGAGATAGTGAGCTCAAAAGCATAACAGACCACACAAACGATAGTTCCCCTTCATGGTTAGTCATGCCCACTTTGGAGTCAAGCCTCATGAGTTTAAATCCTGGCCCCTTCTCTTTCCAGCTCTGTGACCTTGAGGAAGTCATCTACCCTTTCAGAGCTTTCTGGTTTCTTATTTGTAAAAGATATAATAAGAGTACTTATTTCACAGTTGTGATGAGATTAAAGGAAAGAGTATATGTAAAATGCTTAGCACATTGCCAGGTTCATGGTGAGTGCTCCATTAACATTAATTAAGATAATCATCATTATTGCCACAATAGCAGAGTGTCTCCCTCCAATACAGGGTATCCCTAGGCAGCTGTCAGAGAAATGAGTGGCAGGTGCTATGATATTGTCAATATCAATATTGCTTCTTTCTATATAGATATGTACATGGAGGTGGGGAGAGATAGTTTTCCATTCTTGTCAAATCAGGGGTTAACGCTATTGCTATTTAATCATCCCTCTCCCTGCAAGGTAGGGTAAGCACACAGACAATTCCTGTCCATTCTAATTTATGACAGCCTGGCCTCCATGACTATGTTCTTGACTTTATGACCCGCTCACTAACAGGACACCTGGACTCTGGATTCTGCAGCCTGCTCCTATTATTCAGCAATATCTTCAGCCAGCAGGAGCAGAGCTCTGCTCCAGGAGGCTGAAAAGGAGCTGTTGGCATTTCATTAAGAAGCTGGCATCATTCCCTGAATCAGAATTAAATCTTCGTCCAGGGCAATGTAGTGCCGCCTGGAGAGTTTTTATAAACTCAGCTAAAAAACAAGGGACACTGGGCATGGCTCACCCATCTGTTTAGAACTCTTCAAAAGTATCCACAAGAATTCTGTAAAAACGCTCAGAATCCACAGTGGTCAAATGGAACCAGCCCCATCCATAGGTGAGAAAGCCTGGAATTCTTCCATTTAGTCACTACTCACTTAAGCCCTAGAGTTCAGGACTCCACACCCAACCCCGACACTCCACCCCACCTCACCCCACCCCCCAAAAAACTTTCAGAGTTTATCTACCAGGGGTTGATTTTCATCTGATTAGTTAGCTGATCCCTTAGGGCCTGAGAAAGTGAGAACCACACAGAGACTGTGGAAAATCTGGACCATCATAAACCAAGATGATTAGGGAAAGACATAATTCAACACACCTCTAATATGTGAGCATCTACTGTGTGCCAGGTACTTTAGGTACATAAACTCTGAATCTTCATGATGATCCTAAGAGGTAAGAATGAGGAACACAGGATCAAGAAAGTTTCGTAACTTGCCCAGGATCATGCAGTTGTGTCTAAGATACACACGCGTGTTCTCAATTCCATATACTACTAGAAGTTGAAGAGGCTTAGTTAATTCATGTCCTGATGTCCCATGTCTGAGATCACTTCACCTGGAGCTAGAAGAATCAAAAGAAAAATGAACAAATCTAGCCCTTTTATCTCCCAAATGGATCAGTGTGGGGCCAGGTCAACTGCAACCCCAGAAGGAGAGCGTCTTCGGGCTTAAAGGGCCAGAGCCTGTTCAAGCAGTTCTGGGCTTCCACTGCCCCAAGTGGTGTCCTTCTTTCTGCTGTACTGTGTCAGGGTAATGGCCTCTGAAAGGACTTGGGTCCCTCTTAGTGAGTTTCAGTGTCCCTCTCAACTCCTGAATGGCTCTCCTCCTGCCGTCCTTCAGGTTCCTTCATCAGAGTCTACTCTTCCTGAAACAAATCCATAAATGTACTATAAGAAAATACGGATAGTCTTATAATTTTATTTTATTTATTCATTTTTTTAATTTTTATTTTTTATTTTATTTGCTTTTTAGGGCCGCACCTGTGGCATATGGAAGTTCCCAGGCTAGGTGTCAAATTAGAGCTGTAGCTGCCGGCCTATGCCCCAGCCACAGCAACACCAGATACTTAACCCACTGAGTGAGGCCAGGGATCAAACCCGCATCCTCATGGATATTAGTCCAGTTTGTAACCTCCTGAACCACAACAGGAACTCCAATAGCCTTATAATTTTAGTGCACAGATGTGTTAATTTCCTAAGCTTCTTAAAAATTAACATCAAAAAGACAACCCAACAGTAAAATGGAAAGAACTTGGGCAAGAAATTCACAGAAAAATGATAAGGGTCCAATAAACATACAGATTCTCAAACTTTTTCATAATAAGGATAATGCAAAATAAAAATGAGAAAGTATTTTGTAACTATAAGGGCAAAATGGTTAATAATACTCCATATTTGTGGGTGATCAGGCACTCTCACACATTATTGTGAAAATAAAGTGATATAACAATTTGGCAATTTTGGATATTATGCATTAGAAACATCTGAAAGAATGTACAAAAAAAAAGTTCTGATGCCTCTGAGGATTGGCCCTGAAGAAATTAGAGGAGAAAGCCATTTACCTTTTGGGACTGTCTGAATTACTTGAGTTATTTTTACCACTGGCATGGACTACTTTTATAATTTTAAAGAGAATTGATTTATATTTCAGAAATGACAAAGAAGCCACCCATATTCTCTCGATCTATGTAGGCTTCATTGTCCTCATTTTCCAGAGCCAGAGCAAGGATCAGTATCCAATGAGGTATATAAGCTAATGTTTTTCTGTGGATTTGCCTATACAGGTATGCCTCAAGGTACTTCCCTTTCCTTTATAGTTGTCACTGGGAATGACAATTTTTTTTTTTTGGTATGGAAATAACCAAGGGCTGGAGCCTCAGTGTGTAAGAGTGATAAGTGAAATGGAAAGATGAGAAAAGG
Organism: Catagonus wagneri; assembly: GCA_004024745.2. NCBI lineage: Eukaryota > Metazoa > Chordata > Mammalia > Artiodactyla > Tayassuidae > Catagonus > Catagonus wagneri. The sequence goes on from PVHT021183693.1 coordinate 57,766,908, forward strand.
CCGGGGCTATGGGCAGCAGTGGCTATTAGGAAATGATGCTGTGTCATTGCTTCTCACATTAAAGCCCACAGATCGTTGCCACCTTGAGCGTCTTCCTAATGGTACTTCCTGAGCCAGGCTGTGCATCACTCCCTACCTCACCCTGTGTCCTTGTTTCCCCCCCAGCTGGCTTTATAGGATCCTACCTTCAGTTTCTCACAAGCCTTTTGAATCCATTGACCAAGGCCATGTCACTCACAACTGGGATGAAGTGGATCCTGATCCTAACCAGGTAACCTGGTCCCATGAATTGGCACATAGCATGTATCCAAAGTCTTAAACATTTAAGTCTAGCCTGGGTTTTTGAGAAATTAGACAGATTTTTTAAAATAAATGCTAAAGTGTGTCTATTCTTTTGCTCAAACTTGGTTAGGAATTTTGGAATAGATTGATTGTTCCTGTGCACATGTGTGCTTGTACATCTAAACTTTTGTTTTTCTAGCCTAACAGCTTCAGGAGTGCCCAGGTGAGTTGAATAAATGAGAATTATATAGGTTGGTGAAAATATATCTACATGTCTGTAGGTTTGTTGGTTGGTTTTAATGGAAACTCATTTAGCCCAGACTATTGACAACACTCAACATGTACATATTTGAAAAGAGGCCTCTGATAAAGGGAAGAGAGGCCTGTTGTCTGAGCTGGAATCTGTAACCATTTTGTCACCTAGTAACTTCCATTCCTTACCTAAGAATTTCCTTCTTTTGGTCTAGTGACAAATGGGCTTTCCCTCTGCATGTCAGTATTATTTATGTACTCTGCTTTTGGTAGTGAGACAGACCCTGTGCTATAACGGACTGAGCTCTATTTTTTTTTTTTTTTTTTTGGCCTAGCTGCTCTGCAGAATGAGAAAATTCCCAGGCCAGGGATTAAACCCTTGCCATAGCAGTGACCCAAGCCAAAGCAGTGATACCGCCACGTTCTTAACCTCTAGGCCACCAGGGAACTCCAGAGCTCTACTTTTGTACCTTCTGAACACTCCAGTGTATTCTTTTTCCCTTGAGTTTAGGTACATGTCACTGATAACAAATACATAGTGCAGGAAGGAAAACAGACCTGGATTTGCATCCCCGGTCCTCTACTCGCCCACTGTATCTTTGAACTACAGTGTTTCACCTGTAAACTGGGATGATCATGACATCTGCCATGCACTGCTGTTTTGTGAGGATTTCTTGACAGAACAGGTGAGAACATGCTTTTTACAGTGCCTGCAACACAGTAAGCACGAAGCATGACCCTGATACACAGTCATTTTGATATATCCACTTTTTAAAGGCAGTGGTACTGCATATAAATCTCTGAATTTATATTCAGGAAATTTTTTTTTTCATTTTACATTTTTTTAAATTCCAAGGTCTTCATCTGTCAGATCGGAAGGAAACAGCTTCATCCCAGTCTTCCCTGGGAACCTCTGGTCTTAAAGAGTGCCAAAGTAGGAGTGGAGGTTGGGCCTTGCTGTTTGATCCTCTCTCACTGGGTAGTATTGAGATGCCCATTGTTCTGCCACTGTGATGCCAGGTCTGGGCATGGAATCATCTGCAAGACACTCCTGGTCCTGTCATCCTGGATATGGACAGCCATTTCTTCCTTCTGAGAGTTGCTAGGTCACAGGTTTAAGGGTCTTGTCTGTATTCAAAGTCCACACAATTAATCAGTCTCTCTCTCTTTCTCCCCTCCCCCTCCTCGCTTCTCCCTTCCCCTCATTCCTTCCCACCACCCAGGGAAATTTTCTGTTTTCCTCTGGTTTACTGAGATGTTTACCCTATACCTGCAAATCTCATTCTCCTGGATACTTAGACTTTTTATAGAACAAAAGGCAGAATAGGAGTCCCTGGTGTGGCTCAGCAGAAAACAAACCCAACTGGTATCCATGAGGATGTGGGTTTGATCCCTGGCCTTGCTCAGTGGGTTAAGATCCAGCGTTGCTGGGAGCTGTAGTCTAACGCGCAGATGTGGCTCCGATACCCCTGTTGCTGTGGCTGTAGAGAAGGCTGGCAGCTACAACTCTGATTGGACCCCTAGCCTGGGAACTTCCATATGCCACACCTTCAGCCCTTAAAAAAAGGAAGGAGTTATAAGTCGTAGTCACTCTCGGTTTCCTGCCCTGCTCCATCTGTTCCCTAATTATGGACATCTCAGAGAACTAACTACCTCCTTGAATACTACTCATCTCTCTCCAACAGGGCAGGAAGAGAGGCCTTGAGAGTGGGAAAATTTGTGGGTTAGCAACTTAAAACATTATCTACCTCATAGCCATTTTGAAACTGTGGAAGTAACTGACCCTTAAACGTGTGAAGCAGACATCCTCCCCAGTCCATCACGGGCCTATACATCGACTTTGAGCCTACGGGGGAAAGGCTGCCCCTGCTCCAACTCCCAGCCTTGCAGGCGCAGTCCGCTGCTGAGATACAAGGCCAGGCTCTCAGCTCCTGCCCTTTTCCCTTCAGCAGTTCAGACACCATTTGCACAGCCAAATTATGGACCCAATTTCACCTGTCCTGAGTCGCAGCTGGGCTCCTAATCCAATCCCAAACAGCCTTCTCTCCCACCCTCCAGGGTTAGGAACCCATCTGGCAGCTACATTCATTTAATCATTTACCCCACTCAATTAACCATTTACTTCCCCATTCATCTTGTAAAGGGCCATAAAGCATTCTGTCCAAAGTCCCAGTTCAGTCTCTGAGAATCTGTTTGATTTCTCAGTGGGTTACACCTCAAATTCTCTAAAATTTCTTTCCTAGAGTTACCATGGTCATACTAACTTGTGTCAGAGGAATAAATAAATCTGCTGCTTCATAACAGGACTCCATCTTTCATTAGAAAAAAAATAAAGGGTGTATACCTATACTTCTTCCATTTTTTTTTTCTTTTTCTTTTTAGGGCCTATGGAAGTTCCCAGGCTAGAGGTCGAATCAGAGCTGCAGCTGCTGGCCTACACCACAGCCACAGCAACGCCAGATGCAAGCCACATCTGTGACCTACACTGCAACTCATGGCAACGCCAGATCCTTAACCCACTGAGTGAGGCCAGGGATCGAACCCGCATCCTCATGGATACTGGTCGTGTTTGTTACCGCTGAGCCACAACGGGAACTCCTGAGGATGGATACCTATACTTCTTTAGGATTTGGGGTCAGGCTAAAAATTAAGCATTTATTATATGCTATTTGGGAAGGTTAAGAGGGTATTTTCTAATTCTTCAGGGAGCAAGACAATCCCCAGTTAAGTTTCTGACAGTTCTCTCAAGTAGAATCAAATCTCCTATTATACAAAGGAACAGGGTGGCTGTAAAATCAGCAAGTAAGACAAAAATTAAGTACAAACAAAATTATCTCTGAAAAATCCCTTAAAACACCCTCTAAAGTATAGGATACATGGTTTTGTGCATGCTACCCCATACGGTAATTCTTATGTACACTGGATTTTAGAACCATTGAGCGTGACTAAAAGAAGGATTACAGGAAAAGTCGGTGAGCAGATGTTTGGGAATTCAGATCATGGGGCTCTTAAGATAACTATCAACCAGTGGTATGTAGGGTGGAGAGGGGAGTTCCAGGGCCCCTGCCTGCTCATATCTTCCACACTTATCTAAACCTCTGTAATATAAATACATCGTCATAGATTGGTTTGTGGTTGTGTGGGCACAGTGGAGCCACACTTATTTTATATCATTTTGTTTGGGGTGTGGTAGGGGGAGGAGGTTTTAAACCTAAACTTTAAGGAAAATGTGAGTGTGATGTTAATGCTCAGTGATGTCACTTTATTATACAGTATTACTATTTCTAGGATTACTATCGACACATTTTATTGAACATGAATACAACCCTTCATAATGATTATTTTGGGGTGTAAGTGGCTTATCCATGGACACTCACCTCATTCTGATAGAATTTTTCTCATTTTGTCTTATAAAAGTAATAGATACTTATCAAAACTGAAATGATACAGAAATTAACAAAGTAGAAAACGGAAGTCTCCTACCATAGGTGAGAATCAAGTACATCCGTTGTGATCGTTAATTCATTATTTCATAAATGGTTAACATACATTTTGAGAGAAATTTTTGAGGAAACGGCATTTAAAAGCCTGAGTTAATATAGAGGCATCAAATACCTGTATCAAAAGTTTCTGCTTGTGGCTCAGCAGGTTAAGGCTATTCAATCCCCAGCGCAGGAACTTCTGCATGCCGTGGGCATAGCCAAAAAAAAAAAAAAAAAAAAATTTCTACGTGCTTTCTAGTAGATCCTCGATACACATTTGTTTCCTCCTTCCCTTTCTCCAGTTTCCTTGCTTTGCATTTCTCCTTGAACTTGTTACCTTCCTCCTGTTTTGAATTCCTTCAAACACTTTCTACATAGTGGCCATCAAATGCATTCCTTCTCCAGTATTTCCTCTGCTCAGTTTTGACATTGTGCTCACATCTGGTGGAACAGATGTGGCCCAGAACTCAATAGTGCCTCTTTGGACACTAGCTCCATCAAGGTAGTACTTTATCCTCCTCCTGCTCTGTAAACTACACCTGCTATTCTGCTTCCCCCGTCTTGATACACTCACCCCGGCTGTTCTTGCAAAATCTTGTGGTCTTGTCATTTACACCTTCATGACAATATCTCTTTCCAACTACATGCTTCATTAATTAACTACAGCGATCTGCATTCATCACTTCCCCCACCTCGTCACCTCTTCCAAATATGTGCTCCAGACGCTCACCAAGAAAGCCTGAGAAGACTATATTTAGGTACCCACCCTACGGTCCTTCTCAGCTGAATCCTGTATCGTAAGTATGTCTTTACCTGTCACAGACCATATATATCCAAGGCTTCATCAGCCTCACCAGCTCCCCACATTAGTCATCTCTGGGAGTTTGAAAACCTGATTATGAATTAATGTTTCCTCCAAGACAGCATTATGAGACATGCTGATGCAATCACCATAATCTTTGATACCTCCCAGAAAGATTAGAAACCATGCCCCCAAAACCTTCATTTTCTTTTAGCATATATTTAATTAATCATCTAAGAATTAAGGCAAACTCTTTCTGAGTGTATTTAGATTCAGCCATGGACATAACAAATTCAAACTATTAATATCTCACATAGGATATTTAGGGAGTTCCCGTCATGGCTCAGTGATTAACGAATCCAACTAGGAACCGTGAGGTTGCGGGTTCGATCCCTGACCTCGCTCAGTGGGTTAAGGATCCGGCATTGCCATGAGCTGTGGTGTAGGTTGCAGACGCGGCTTGGATCTGGCGTTGCTGTGGCGGTGGCGTAGGCCGGCGGCTACAGCTCCTGTTAGACCCCCTAGCCTGGGACCCTCCATATGCCACGGGTGTGGCCCTAGAAAAGGCAAAAAGACAAAAAAAAAAAGGAAATATATCTATTTAGTTCTTCATGCACCTTACTCTAACTTCTAGAATCCCAGAATTTAACAAACAAAGCTGCATTCAAGTTAACCGTGATTCTACAGATTTCAATTAGAATTCCTGAATCAGTATTCCTCTTTACAGGTCAGAGTCCTTCCAAGTTTATCTTTGTAATTACTACCACCCTAATCTCTTGATTGTTGGAAAGGCAGACTCTTGACCCAGTTAAGCCTCAGCTGAGGAAATCACCTTTTAGTTCTCAACCAGTATTGTTTGGACCCAGTGAGAAAACCCTCGAATCTAGAGGTCACATCATAGAATTCACTCTGCCTCTGGGACATACAAATTATCAAAAATGTTTCAAAACAGTACATCCTTACAAGGTGTTTGATGTTTAATTTGTCAGACTCTTTAGGTCTCACTATCCCTAAAATCACACCTCTCCGAAAATGTCTTGGATTTCCCGCCTCTAAGCTTTTGCCCAAGTCTCTCCTATTCATAGTGACTCCTTGATAAAATAATTTAAATCCACTTTATCGCCCCATTCATTCCATAACCCTTTGCAATTCAACCTGACCAGATCACTCTATTGAAAGCAAATCAACTATACTCTAATTGAAAAATAATAAAAGAAAAGAAAGTATGTTCACCTTCTTTAAACAGCAATAATGTACCCACTACCACTAATATATGTTTTTATTCGAAACTTACAGAAAAGTGTCAGTGCCTAATAATCCCACCAGTAACCACTTCTAATGTTTTGGTTTCTTTCTTTCCAGTCTTTTTTCCTTGCACATACTTATAAATGAATAAAGTCTGCGTTCCCATGCAGCCAGACGAAAAGTAATTCAAAATAATCCCGATCTTCATTTGCTTCTCCTGAAAACATTAAAGAGCATCCAATATATGACCCACAGTAACACTTTTAAAATACCCTTTCCTCATTTTTTCCTAGACTCCAACCATCTCACACCTCTTTTCTACGCTCTTGTCTTCTCCCCAAGCTTCTCACTGGTTCACGGCCTGCCTCTGTCTCCTCCTACTTTCTGCCTCTAGGAAATAACACTTAGAGTGTAGGTCCCCATTCTCTTTTCCCAGGAGAATACACACACACACACACACACACACACACACACACACACACATTTATCTCCATGGTGAGACTGGAGTTCAAAGAACTGAGGGAGTAGGAATGAGCAAAGCAGAATTTTTCGTAGGGAGCAGGGAAGGGAAAGAGTAGAGGCTATGAGTAATCTTATATTAATTCTGTGTTGTTTTTTTAAAGCAGTTATGTATATATTTACTATAAGTAAATTCATGCTCTAATACAACTTTTTTTTTAACATTTATTTATTTATTTATTTATTTATTTATGTCTTTTTAGGGCCACACCCACAACATATGGAGGTTCCCAGGCTAGAGGTTGAATTGGAGCTGTAGTCGCTGCGACCTATGCCACAGCTCACTGCAACGCCAGATCCTTAACCCACTGAGCGAGGCCAGGGATCAAACCTGCGTCCTCACGGCTACTAGTCATATTTGTTTCCACTGAGCCATGACAGGAATTCCTGTGTTCTTTTTATTTAAATATCCTATTTTGTGCCTTTTTCCATGTCTTTTTAAACTCCTTGAGTATAAATAATTTTTCACGTGGCATTATAATTCAGTACATGTTGATAAGACCAAAGAATGTTAAACGTGCCCTGTACCAGGAATTATTCCTAGGGGACATTCCTGTTTATATTTCTCTTCCAAAGTCATTTCCAGTTATTCATTTCCTTGTTCTATCAGAAAGTGCCCGTGCTTTCAGGGTCTTCTGTAATAGGTTCCCTGAAGGCAGAGACTATCAAATTCAGGTTTCTTGGTTCAGCCCAATGCACAGCCCCCTGGAGCGGGCCTTGGATCAGAGGGTTATTGCTACATTAAATGCAACTAAGCTGAACATCTGGCTTTAGCAGAAGATGTTTCTACCCTCCACTCCATGGCTTCTTCATGTTTACCCTCTCCCCAAATTTCCCTCCTCACATTCAACAAGTTATCACACCAAAACTCTTGACTCAAATCTCTTGCCCGAAGACCAAAGCTAGCTTCTCCTTGTGAGTACTGGGTTTATCAGAACCACCTTGGAGTCTATATTACTGTCCATGAGATGCTGAATTTAGGCGCTGTACAGTCCTCTGCCATCAGATCCAGCAGATAACATTACTTACCCTACACCATCTCCATCATTGGAGGGGCATCACTTTTTGCATTAGAGGGAGTTCTTCAAGGCCACTCCCTCATCCAGGATGTGGAACTTATTGAAGGCATGTTTCCTACCTGCTCACGTAAATGTTCTTCTATCTTCCACCCCAGGCTCTCTGTCCTCAAGACTTGAGGGCTGATGTGCAACCAAAGACTTTGAAAAAATGACCAGCCAAAACCTAACCAAACCAATCCATCAGCCTCTCTGATTCAGTTTTTCCCACTCACAGAACACCAACATCTTCTGTAGGGCCCATGACTTCATTTCTACCTACAATAAGTATTTTTTAATTTCAGGAAGATCTACAAAGGTGTTGTCTCCATGCAACAACCAGATAGTGCTTCTCTATTACTGGAATTCTCTCTTGCTCCTCTTTTCTGTTTTTCTCTCATTTCTTTCTTCTTTATCCCTCTTTTCTTGCTCTCCTTTTTTTCTGTGGGTTTGTAAATTCATAGACTTGTGTTGTTTAAACATCCTTGCAATTTGGTAACTGGCCCCAGATACAACAATTTAGTTGACTGACTGATTGGTTGGTTGACTGAGTGGACTTTTCTAAATACGAACATGAATAGCAGTACAAAAATCACAGAATCCCTGGACTGGCTGTGTTGATTCTTAAACTAGCTGCACATTAAAACAGCTTTCAAAAAAACAGAGCTTTTAGGAGTTCCCTGGTGGCTCAGTGGGTTAAGGACCCCGCATTGTCACTGCTGTAGCTTGTAGCTTAGGTCACGCTATGGCGCAGAAACTTCCACATGCCGAAGACAAGGCCAAAAAAAAAAAAAAGAGAGAGAGAGATTTTATTAAATACTGATGCCTAAATTCTGACACCTTCTTAAGATTCTGATTTAATTTGGTCTTGGAGCTCAAAGACTCTCCAGGTGATTCTCATGGCTTACCAGAGCTTAGAATCTCTGGACAGATCTAAAAGATTGCCCAAGCAACCATTGATCTGATACTTAAATCCCTTTCACTGGGAAATCTAGTCTAGAATAATGACTCTCTTGGGAACCATGATTCTAGGTAGTATTATCTTCCAGACAATCTTTCCTGGGTGTACAAAGTCTGTGCTGCTACTAAAAAGGGAACAGCAGGCAATGCTTAGGGGTAGAACAAAACCTCCCCTCAAAAAGCCAGCAGTACTTATCTGTGGTCCTTGCTGATGTCAGGGGAATATCCTTCTAGGTCAGTGGTGCTCAACCAGGGGAAAATTGTCCCCCAGGTGACACTTGACAATGTCTGGAGCCCTTTTTGGCTGTTATAACTTGGGGGAGTTCTCCGGTGAGTAGAGGCCAGAGATGCTACTCAACATCCTAAAAGGCACAGGACAGCCCCCTTAATGAAGAATTATCCACACAAAATGTCAATAGTGCCAGAGTTGAGAAACGCTTTCCTAAATCCTTGCTCTCAGGTTCCTCCGCCTTCCCCAGGAAATATTATCCTTAATGGAATTAGTCCTAAACCAAGGTTTCAATCAATGAATGCTTTTCAAATCAACATTTTCGGGTCTTTTTGTTTGTTCATTTTTGGGGCCACATGTGTGGCATATGGAAGTTCCAAGGCTAGGGGTAGAATTGGAGCTGTAGCTGCTGGCCTAGGCCACAGCCACAGCAATGCGGGATCCGAGCCATATCTGCGACCTTCGCGGCAGCTCACCACAACACTAGATCTTTAAACCACTGAGCAAGGCCTGGGATCAAACCCTGATCCTTGTGGATACTAGTCAGGTTCATTACTGTTGAGCCACACTGGGAACTCCCTACGTGCTTTTAAAGTGGTCCCAGAATGTGATAATCCTGCTTTGCTTCTGAGAAATTAAGGCTGTTGCCTGACTGTGTATATCAGAGAGGCAAAATAATCTCATCACTGCCTTTTCCACTTGCTGCTTCCTTTCCCACCTGGCTGCTTTTCTGAACCACAGAATGAGCTGAGTCCCATGACCTCTTGGAGGCCCTGCTTGGCCTGTCTTGACCAGCACTGCAGCCAGAGGAGGCAGCCCTTGGGGTGCAGGTCACTCCAAGAGACGTCCTGAGGCTGTTGGGTTTATCAGCGGCCAGCCTGACTGGGTCAGGCCTGCTGTCAAGTTGATTAATAAGTGCTGGGCTGATACTTCTAGTAGGGCTCAGACCTGCTGATTTTATTTCCCACTTGCTTAGATCATTTCATTATTAAATTAAAGATTGTTGTGATTTAAACTGAACTGTCAGGCAGCCTGGGGACAAGCGCGGGGTTTGGTGAAGAAATCGAACTTGGTACTGCATTTACCAAATCCAGTCTCAGCTGGGTGCTTTTTCTTTCTCTTAAAGAAATAATTCAAAACTCCTAGGGCTGGAAGTAAGAAGCAGAACCTTCCCCTGCAGTGTCAGGAGCCCACACAGAGAGGCTGGCACGCCAGGAAATGGAGCTGATTATAAATAGCATAAAAAGCAGCATCAGTCAAAATTCACTGATGTGCCTGAGCAAAATGTTAAAAGAAATAGCTTCTGAAATAAGAAGCAATGATTTTTGTAATTTAAAATGCTAAGGAATGAAGACAATATATATACATATAGATTGAACATTCATGCTCTCTCTCTATCACTATCACACACACACACACACACACACACACACACACACACACACCCTGAATCACACACAGAACCCAGCTTAGCCCCTTTAAGGAAATGATCATTAAATTTAAAATAGGAGTTCCCGTCATGGCTCAGTGGTTAACGAATCCAACTGGGAACATGAGGTTGCATATTCCATCCCTGGCCTCGCTCAGTGAGTTAAGGATCCGGCGTTGCCGTGAGCTGTGGTGTAGGTTGCAGATGCGGCTTGGATCCCGCGTTGCTGTGGCTGTGGCGAAGGCCGGCAGCTACAGCTCCTGTTAGACCCCTAGCCTGGGAACCTCCATATGCCGCGGGTGCAGACTTAAAATGACAAAAGACAAAAAAAAAAAAATTGAAATAACAAAATCACAAGTAGACCCTCACAGAGGGAACAGCTGTCCTTTTTCATGTTATTTATTTAGAAAGTCTGTAGTTTCCCCTTGTGAAATAATTTTCCTGTATGTGTATTTTTTTTTCCAGCTGAGATGGAAACAATTTGAGATTCCAAAATCCTCTCAGAAGAAAGTGGACTTCGTGAGTGTAAGTCAATACTCTCCACACCTGCCCACCACTCTCCTTGGTTCCGCGGTGGGTGACCCAGCCATTTGCAGGCTGGAGACCAAGCAGAAGCAGCCTTGGAGGCAGGCAGCAAATACAGCACCACCTGCCTTCGCTTTCAGATCTGGCCCAGGGATGTCTTACTTACAGGCACCATATGGCCCTTGACACAAAAAGGGCCCTCCTGAGCTATTTACAACATCTCCAAACGGCCAATGGAAATTGAGCATTTACCTTCCTCAGGTTTCTTTGTTTGGGGCTAGAACAGGGGTTCTTAGCCTTTTTGTTCCATTGACTCCTCTGATAGGCTGGAAGCCTGTGTTCTTAAATGCATAAAATAAATGACATAAAATTATAAAGAAGCCAATTATACTAAATACAATGAAAAAAATATTAAAATAACAAATTTAGTTTGGTTTATCATAATATATGTGCTACCTTATTAATGCACTAAATTACAGGATCTATGAAAAAATCTAATAACTATGGTTATTAAAAGTATGAGCATAAATGGCATTTGGGGGTATCTATAACAACTATAATGTGATGTAAAAATATCTATGATTTCTATCAAGTACAAGGTTATAGGCACTTCTAACACTGGTGTGGTTTGTTGCTTACATTGACATTAATTCAAGGAAATGATGAATTTCGGTTATAAATGAATGAAATACACACATATATACATTTTTTTCCCATCAAGTTCATGAATTCCCCAGATAGATCCCTGGGGATTAATAGCATCAAATCAGGGTGGCAGCTCTAGTTAGTACAATGCTGATTAGAAATTCTGCTTGGTAGTTACAGGTGCTAGGAGTATTAGAACACCTATGCTCAGAGCAAAGTGTATGTAGGGGGAGAGGCAAGGAAGTAGGGCTCAAAGAAGCAGATGGAGGGCTCTGCAGACCGGTTTTGGCTCATGGCTTACTTAGAGGGAGTCCAGGTGCCCAGCCTTAGGCCATATTGTTTGGATCATGTTGAATTCTTCATCCATATTAAGTACTCCAAGCCCTGTGCAGGCTCATCTAAACAGACTCCAAACTTGCAACTTGAGTGCAAATCCAAAAAAGAAATTCCTCGCCCTGGGTGAATTATGGATAACTAGAAGAGCAGAGCTCCCTCCTTTCAGGAAGGCTCGTGTGTTAAGGTTTCTTGGACTGTGGGTTCCTAGCAAGGCGGATTAAATTTGGTCAGAATACTTTCTTCCACCCTCTTCTGGAGAGATTAGGGTTGACCTTATTCATAAACAGAGGGCTGCCCACATGGTGACGTATATTTGAGAGCCATTAATTGGTCTCTAATGATGCAAACTTGCTTCCTCCCCAAGCCTCCTAGATGCCTGATTTTACCTCCAAAGGAAACTCTCCTTTAGGTTGATCTTAAGCACCAAAACTGATAAAATGCCAAGTAATGAAGTTATGCTCTATAAGGTCAGGTCTGATGAAGCCATTACGACAATCCAGATCTAGGGCCGTGCCTGGCAATTAGGATGAGCCAGTATCTACAGAACTTAAGTCAGTAAATTCCAGGCTCCCCAGAGGCATCCTGGTCCCAAAGGGAAGACCCTAGTAGAACCTGCCTCATGACTCTAAGGGACGGGAGGAGGGCTGGCCTCATTCATCTTTCCCTGCCTCTGCGGCTCTTTCCCAGGGCCTGCATACTTTGTGTGGAGCTGGAGACATCAGGTCTAACAATGGACTTGCCGTCCACATTTTCCTCTGCAACACCTCCATGGACCACAGGTAAGTGGCTCAGAGCTGGGTTAGGACAGCCCCATTCCCTAAGAACTGTTGACCAGAGAGTGAAGCCTGGGTTGTTGTTTTTGTTATTTTTTCTTTTTCCCCAGAGCAATCTTGATATACATTTATTAGTGATGACAATAAAGGAGCATTTTGATCTCAGCTGACTCCTGTGACATAAATAAGAATGACATGTAAGGAGTACCCATTATGGCTCAGCAGTAACGAACACTACTAGTATCCATGAGGACACGGGTTCAATTCCTAGCCCCGCTCAGTGGGTTAAAGGATCCAGCATTGCCGCGAGTTGCATGTAGGTAGCAGATGTGGCTCTGATCCCAAATTGCCGTGGCTGTGGCGTAGACCAGCACCTGCAGCTCTGATTTGACCCCTAGCCTGAGAACTTCCATATGCCACAGGTGTGGCCCTAAAAAACGAAAGGAAAAGAGAAAAAGAAAAAAAAAAGAATGACACATAGCAATACAAATAGGAAGGACAATGCGGCACTGAAAGCAGGAGTAGTCTGAGAAGCATTTTGACTCTAACCAGGTTTGAGTCAGAATATCCTTAACTTCTAAGGTTCCCCAGGGCTGCTCTCAGTCCAAAGTCATACTACATGAGCAGCCATTAGGGCTACCTGTTGGTGGCAGGTCAAGCTGACTGACTTTGGCTTTAGCTAATAACTTTGTATAAGCTTAAAGATCCTAAATAGAAGACCTTACATATTAGATTTTTTTCCAGAAAAATGTAATAAAAGGTATTTCTGCCTTTCCTTTGAGGAGCAGAATATTTTAGCATTTTGCAGACTACCTCTGGAACCAGACAGTTGTGTTCAAAGCCGAACCCCTTCTTTTTGGCCGAACTCAGAGAAGTCATATAATTTCTCTGAGCCATGAATCATGGCGAAAATCATGGCCCTATAACAAAGAACTGGAGATGTCCCTTGAGGTCCAACATCATATCAGGCATCTCTTCTCTCTCCACTTGAGCCACACTAGCCTTCACTCAGTTCTTTCTGCCTGCCATGCACCCTCCTGCCTCAGAACACAAGCAGGTGCTCTTCCTTCTGCCTAGAATATTCTCCCACCCCCATCCCCAAGCCCTTGCCTAGATAATTTCTTCAGATGTCGGGTCAAATATCCCCTCTTAGGGAAACCTTGGCTGCCTCCTCAGGTCCATTATTCTTTTAGTCCTCTAAACTTGACTTTCACAGTGCCATTACAGTTTCTGATGACATGGTGCTATAATGGCTGGATTGCTGTCTGGCTTCCTACTAGGCTCTTAGCTCCTTGAAGCAGAGATGGGTCCTTTTGCTCATCATTTTACACCCAGCACTAAGCCTTGCACATAGTAGGCACTGAGCAGTGATTTGTGCAGTGATTTAATTTGTCTGGACACTGTTAAAACTAAAAATCATGGGAATTATTCTATATGTTTCAGATACTTTTACAATTCAGATGGGGACTTCTTGATTGGTAAGTCTGGAGGATTTCAGACCCTTTCCCTGTTAATTGATCCCTAATCACAAGCGGCTTTTTGTGTTTGTTTTTTTAAGGCCGCACCTGTGGCATATGGAAGTTCTCAGGCTAAGGGTTGAATTGGAGCTGTAGCTGGCTGCCTGAGCCACAGCCACAGCAACACTGGATCTGAGAGGCATCTGCGACCTATGCTGAAGTTTGCAGCAATGCTGGACCCTTAACCCACTGCGTGAGGTCTGGGATCAAACCCAGAGCCTCACAGATACTGTGTCATGTTCTTAACTGGCTGAGCCACAAGGGAGCTCCATTTTTTTTTTCTTCCCAACAAACTGCTTTTTAATTGTATGTTTTCCTTTTAATCTGTTTTTTTTTTTTTTTTTTTTTTGTCCCCTGTGGTATATGGAGTTTCCCAGGCTAGGAGTCTAATCAGAGCTACAGCTGCTAGCCTATGCCAGAGCCACAGCAACGCCAGATCCAAGCCACATCTGTAACCTACACTACAGCTCATGACAACGTCAGATTGTTAACCCACTGAGCAAGGCCAGGGATCGAACCCGCAACCTCATGGTTCCTAGTCAGATTCGTTTCCACTGAGCCACGACAGGAACTCCATAATCTGTCTTATTTAGTGTAATCTGCAGACTGAAGTGTTAAGGCAATTGGTGGTCTAGAAAAAATTCCTTGTGTACCTCCAAGCCCCTCCTATTTCCTGGCCTCTGCTCATCTTTCTGATCTGGAAGATCTGGGCAGCTGAAAAGAAATCAAGAGTCATACCAACATGTGATTAATTTAAGATAACTTTTGCCTTCCAAGTCGCCCAAAAAAAGACCATCTGTCATAGATATCTGCAATATAAATACAAATTTTCATGAGACCACCTAAAATGGAAAGTCTAGTAGAGATTTCTCCAGTGTTCCCATTCTTTTTGATGGTTTTAGTACTGATATTTTGGAGTGAACGTTTTGATGTAGAAAATAGACATGCAAATGCCAACCCCCTGCTGGAACTGTCAGAAGTGGGTCTTTTCCATCCTATTTCTGCTGCCCATTTCTGGTCAAGTCTCACACAAAAACGAAAAACAGAGTCGATTTTTTCATTCACATTTTTCTAGATAGTAAAATAGCTAACCTAAGTTGTCAGAATGTACATTTCCCCATAAAATTCAATAAAGTGCTTTTCATTTGGAATGAAAAAAACAAATGCAGCCCAAGCCTTTTACTCTTCATGAAATGGTTCTCGCATGAAAATAATTACTCACTGCTGCCCTGTCTTTTTTGTTAGTTCCCCAGAAAGGGAAACTTCTCATTTACACCGAGTTTGGCAAGATGCTTGTTCAGCCCAACGAGATCTGCGTCATTCAGGTTCGTGATGTGTCCCCCCTCCTTCCTCCTTCTCCCTAATTTGGAAGCAATCAGATGTTGCAGCTGCTGCTATTTCCAACTCTGAAATTTCTCTGTCATGTCTGGGCAATGGGGAGGGAGTCTGAGTTACACAGAAGGTTCCCTGTGCAGAAGGATAAGCAGGCTTGTGTGCCTACTTTGTCTTAAAATAGCACACAATCACAAAGCACAGAGCATTGTCAATTCACTTTCCTAAATGTTTACACTATGGATAAGGTCCTGGAGGGGGTGGAGGGCAGTGAAGATGGATTTCTTTAAAATTTGGCTAAATCAGGATACTGTTATCTGTGGACCCAATGAGGGTAGACTAGAATTGGTTTGGGTCACAACTGTGATTAGAAGTTAAATTTTTCTTCCTAATTCATCTTTGAGCTGGCCACCTCTTCAACAGACTGTGGCCTTACTTGTGCATGTGAGGCTAGCTATGGCACTTGGGCAGCTGATTTATAACTACAGGTGTGATTTGAGACAGCCCACCCGTGTCTGCTTCCTATTGCAGAGAGGAATGCGGTTCAGCGTAGATGTCTTTGAGGAGACCAGGGGCTACATCCTGGAGGTCTACGGCATCCACTTTGAGTTGCCTGACTTGGGACCAATAGGTAAACCACTGCAAGCTTTTAAGCCTGACTCGAAATGTAGGATGCAGAGGATTGCATGAAAGTTAAACATCCTTCTCTACTCTTTATGTCACTCAAACTTTAACTTTGCTCCCTAGACAACTTCTTTAGAACCAGTGCAGTTGGGAATTTCAGAAACAATTAGAGCTCCCTGAGCAAGCGCAGACTTCTCCTTTTTCAGACCTTTAAGTTCAGGAGCACCAGGTGGTATGGCTGACCCATCTGATGAGATGACAGCTTCATCGATGAGCTGGCCAGTGCACCAATCCATCAGCTATTGTGCTGAGGGTAATGACAGGAACCACATCAGGGGTAACACAAGCCTCTTCCCATCACATGCATGCATAGCAGAAAGTGATCCGAGCCAACTCATTATAAATCTCATAAATCTCTCTCTAGTATTCAGAGAGAATAGTATTCAGACCATCAGAAAGCAAGACAATATGTAATAGATTTCAGGTTATACAGAGTACAGACTAGAAGCTGTAGAAATCTGGGTTACTGTGGGTCAGGTCTCCAGGAACAGCTTCATAGAAGAGATGAGATTTGACTAATCCTTGATGAAAAGTTGAGGGAAATTGAAGAGGAAAGGGGATGGCTTAAGAAAAAGTATACAAATAGGAGTGGGCTTTGTAGGTAAGAGGAAGGTCATTTTATCTTTTTTTCTTTTCAGGGCCACACCTGCAGCATATGGAAGTTCCCAGGCTAGGGGGGTCGAATCAGAGCTGTAGCTACCAGTCTACGCCACAGCCATAGTAATGCCAGATCTGAGCCACTTCTGCGACCTGGTGCTGTAGCTTGTGAACCTTACCCCACTGAGCGAGGCCAGGGCAGAAACTGCATCCTCATGGATTCTAGTCGGGTTCTTAACCCGCTGAGCGACAATGGGAATTCAAGAAGATCATTTTCTTACGTCAGTGGGTTGTGTAGACAATAATGTGGGGAAAGCCATAACAATGGCATGGGCTATGTTGCTATGGAAAGAGGAAACAGAGCTATACAGTCGACAAACCTCACGTTCCTACTGCGCATACTCCACAACATCTGCACATTTGAGAGTCAAAAAGGGTACCTCACTCAGTGCTGTGAAGGAGCTAGAAACCACAGCCTCCATGAGGCAGATTAAAACGTTCAAAAGTGAACCAAGCTCCCAATTCTTCTGGCAAGCTGGAGGCAGGAGAGCAGGAGAGAAGTGAAGGTGGTAGGAGGGTTTGTTCTCAAAATGTCTCTGGGAGTGAAAGGAACTTCGGGGAAAATTGGCCCTTGGTTTCATCTCTGGCAATTTTGCAGAAAGTGGTGGCCACACCTCCCTACTCTTTCCTTTTCTTGTCAACAGATTGTTTACAGCAAAACAGACAGGCCAGCATGTGCCTTCTGGTCACTCCCCTGGGGGATCCAAATAGTTAGAGGAAGGTGGGAGGCAGCAGAGAGGCAGCTGGAGCCCTGGTGGGCCATCTGTCACACTGCTCTCCACCCCTCATCCCACTTGGGTCTGGCTTCCTGCTGCTCCACAACCAGCCTAGCCTCTAGCCTCTGGGTTCCATGGAACACATACCCACTGGAAAATATATATAATTTACTAACCAGCTGGGGGCTTTTTTTTTCTTTTCTTTTTTTTTAACCCCAGGAGCTGGAAATGATAAAACACTCCCCAGGTTTCTCCTCTCAGAGTTAAATTATGTTTTTGCACTTATGCCTTTCATTGTGGGTCTCTGGATTTGTTTTCTTTCTCTGGAGGGAACACTCAGAAAGCAAAGGTAAGCAGGCAAGTCCCACATGCTTTCTCTCTCCGTGGCAGACAGATTTGTCAGGCTGCACAGCAGACTTGGATTGATTCTGAGATCTGCCTGAGGAGCAGAGGCATGCCTGGGGCTACAGTGTATTACCCTTTCTCAAGGACTGTAGATGAGTTCTAGAGTCATCAGAACTTTCTTGGAAGAAAAAGGTTTTGGATTCTATTGTATCTGCCCCTTTCCTCTTTGCTAGTCTCTTCCTCTCCTTCCCTCCTCTCCCCTTTATATGCATGTAAAATGTTTATAAACCATATTCATTCTACAATTTTAGAAGGTAATGCTGGTGATGATGATAGTATTTTCATGATTTTTTTTTTCTGACCAAATCCCTTGGGTCCTTCTTAAAAGGTACCAGACTGGGATGCCAATGAGTCTCTCAACTCATTGGAGTGAAAGCAAATTGTGAAGTGAACTTTTGACGTGGAAGAAAGCCCTTTCTCTCTGTGCAACAGTGGGCATCTTTCCTATGTGATTTCAGAAGTGTCTAAAAGACTTTTGGGTCATTGTGTTCTAGGAGCCAATGGCTTGGCCAATCCTCGTGATTTCTTGATACCTGTTGCCTGGTATGAAGATCTCCAAGTGCCAGGTGGTTTTACTGTGATTAATAAATACCAGGGCAAGTTGTTTGCTGCCAAACAGGTAAAGTAAGCGGGTTGGTAGGTGGGGAAGGAATGAATAGTTATTAAGCACCTCTGGTTGCCAAGGCTAGAGTTAAGTATTTACTTATATTCTTTCATCTTTACCGTATCTCTAAGATACTACAAATAAGGTACTATTGGCCTTATTTGCAGTCATGAAAACAGGCCCGGTAGTGATAACTTACCAAATGTCACGGTAAATGACAGAATCAGCATTCAAACCCCCTATCTTTCTGACTCCAAAAGGTCATGCTCTTTCTATTCATCAAGCAATAAAAAAAAAAAAAAAAAAAAAAAAACAGCAATATGTAGGTCTCTATAAATTGTGGGGGAAACATAATATAGGGGCAGGGCAATATGCTCTGAAAAGGGAAATGAGTTAATAGCAGTTCATCTAAGACATATTCACCATAGTCACCATGTTTCAAATACAAGCAATGATTGATAGAAAACAAGCAGAACTCAATTAGTTTGATTTGGTTTATACCACCATCCTGGTAAACTCAGGAGATAAGCAGAAGCATAGATAACAATAAAAAATAGCAATAATAATATAATAAAGTATATTATTATTTAATATACCGGATATATAATATAGAAGAATAAAGTAACCCTATAGTAAAAACAATCCAAGTATCTCTTCTGTTTACCTTTATTCATTTGCTGTATTTTTGCCCCATTTAACTTTTTGTTTATATTTGGCTAAGATATGTTATTTTCTTTGGACAGCATCTAGAAGGTATGCTAACCAGCAGAGGCCAACTAATTTGGCACTTAAAATGAACTCCTCATTGTCATTGCTAGTTGTCTTCATCATAGACAAGTAGTCATCTTCATATTCTCTGGATCAGGACTTCTCAAAATGTGATTGAGACCATTTGCGTCAGAAATGCTCAGCGTGGCTTGTTTAAAATGCAGGTGCTTAATGACCACCCCAACCTGGCAAAAATAACCTCTGAGGATGCAATGTGGAAATGACGTTTATTTAAAGTGTATTCCCTATTTTAATACATAACATGCATTTGATAGAGAACACTATTCAGAGGTAACCAGCAGCTCCATGGGTTTTCACTTTCCAAGTAGACCCTGTGCTGGTTATTCTGTGTGAGCCCCCAGTGACCCATTCCCTCCTCTGCCATGATCTGTCCCCTGAAGGCTGACCTGCATGGACTGTGTCACCCGGACTCCCTAACCAGCTAGCTTTTGGTTGGGTTCAACCAGTGGGAGGTACTCACAGGAAACTGAAGGACAGGTGTAAAGACAAGTTGGGTTTTTCTCTCCCCCTGCTCCCTCTGTGTTCAGGAATGCATTCTTCCGTGATCTCAGTTCCTGTTGGGTAGACCCAGTCACATGCTGGAGCTAGTTTACACTGGCCAGCAAGAGCTGATGTACACCTCTTCCCAACTTTGTGTTCAGTGACAGTGGTAGCTCAAAAATGATCATGCTGAGAGTATTTACAGCCCAGAAGCCAGTTATAAATCAGAACTTTTTATTTGTTTTCTAGAGCCAGTTATTGAATATTTATCTGCACAACACTGGGCAGCCCCCTTCTTCATGGTTCTAGCTCTTGCTAGAGTCAATATTTCCAACCCATAGCTCACAGGCCTAGGAATGCCAATGTCTTCCTACAGTGCTACGTTCAGATACCTCACCGTCTCTAGTCATTTCACTCAAACTTAATCACATCTCTGAGCAGAGTTCCTTCAGTAAAATCTATGAAACATTCTGCATCAGATCCTGTTTCCAGAACAAACCCACAGCTGCGGTGGGAACTACCATCCAATAACAGAAGTTTGATCCTCTCCTAACCCAGGACAGGCCAAAGAGCATCACCTTAGGATTGCTCTGAAATCTCAAGTCCTTGGGGCTGGAACGTTTATAGACCTTCTCGCTTTCCTGCAGTCACCAACCCAGGCACTGAATCTACTAGAAGCCCCTCTGGGCAGCAATTACCTGGTGAGCTGTCACAGCAAGTGCCAGGAAAACCAGACGGTGGCCCAGATTGTCAAAGGCATGCTGGCACCCACAAATTCTCACAACTGTGTTAAAATTGTTGAAAAGACATTCCTTGGAGCATGTGCTATCCTCCTGCTGCACACATGACTAGAGGCAGCCACAGCTTATTTTTTTTAATTTTTAAATAAAAGTATGGTTGATTTACAATGTTGTGCCCATTTCTGCTGTAGAGCAAAGTAACCCAGTCATCCATATATATAAAATATATATATATATATATATATATATATATATATATATATATAATTTTTAATATTATTTTCCATCATGGTCTATCCCAGGAGATTGGATATTGTTCCCTGCAGTAGGACCTCATTTCTACCAACCCTGAACTCCCAGTCCATCCCACTCTCTCCTCTCTCCCCCTTGGTAACCACAGGTCTGTTCTCCAAGTCTGTGAGTCTGTTTCTATTTTGTAGATAGGTTCACCAGTGCCATATTTTAGGTTCCACATATAAGTGATATCATATGGTACTTGTCTTTCTGACTTACTTCACTTAGTATGATAATCACTAGTTGCATCCGTGTTGCTGCACATGGCATGATTTCATTCTTTTTTATGGCTGAGCAATATTCCATTGTGTACCACATCTTCTTAATCCATTCATCTGTCAATGGACCAGCTGCCGCTCATGAACTGGAGGAATGGGGTTAGCGGCTTCCAGAGGACAGTTGGAGAGCATGTGAAGCAACCACAAGATGATTCAGGGTTACACTTTCCCCAAAGGATGGCTTTGTTAAATTATGAGAACAAAATCAAATGAAAAAAAGAGAGTAATGCCAAGTACAAACTGAGGAATCCTAGCTACAAAAGCCTGAGATGCTAAAATCATTCTTTCCTGCTTTTTTTTTTTTTTTTTGGGTGGATCAGGATGTCTCCCCATTTAATGTTGTAGCCTGGCATGGGAATTACACCCCCTACAAGTACAACTTGGAAAACTTCATGGTCATCAACTCAGTGGCCTTTGACCATGCGGTAAGTCTGGACCTTAGAGGAGCTCTGGGGAAAAGGAATCCTTAGGCAGTAGGGGTCCACAGTAGATCCCTGACATTCACAGATTTAACATTTCTGGTGTCACCCTTGGAAGCCTGAGATTTAGTCCTTTGTCATTATGCTGACAGGAATTTAAGTCATCTGCTGCAAGGCTTTAGCTAAGGAGTAAATAACATGGCTAGTGAGAAATCCTGGCCAAACGCTCAGCACCCACCCTGCAGCACAGCTCAGTTCTCCATAGAGTATTCATAGTGACTATCCTACATGGCTAAAAACTTAATTTCTTCCTGGAAAATGTATCTGCAAAAGAAAACCAACTGCAATCTTAGTGTTGCAGTGATAAGAAATGACCATTTTGGGATTTGGCAGTTTCTCTGTCCTGCTTATAAATGCCGATGCCTGCTCCAGTGCCTCCACTCCTGGCTGTTTTTAGTGGTGATGGAGCAGACAGCCCTCTTCTAAAGTTACTCATAGTGTTCAGTGCCTGGATGTAAACCAAAGAACTTCTAGCGTATAAACTTGGTCATATTTTTCACTCAATCAGGGGGCTACAAATTGGTCCCTGGCCTGCAGTGCAGACCCCCAGGGCCCCACGTTCTTGACAAAGTGCTAGTTCTGAGATCCTGGGGGAAAGTTCATTTTGCATAATAGATTAACTTAACCCACAAGCTGAAGAGATAATTACAGAGCAGAAGCCAGAGAACCAGATTCAGAAAGATGACTCTGAGCCAGTTCAGCTTACCTCTGGGGACATCAAACTACCTTTCTGAAGAGCAGCTCCTCTTAATAAAGCCAAAGAGAAAACAAAATGAGGCATCATACACAAAATAGCAAGAAAAAAGATTCCAAGACACTGGTAGAACTTCATTTGAGCCTTGCTACCTTTTCTTTAGCAGTTTCAGATCATTTCTCATGACAGATGAAGAAGTGTTCAGTCTCAGAGCATTAAGGTGTTTTTTTTTTTTTAACTTGCATTTACACAAGTCCATCTCCTCTGTACTGCTGCTATAGTTGTTTTCCCTAAATTCAGACCTGATCATTCTATCACTGCATTAGAAAACCTTTGCAGGCTCCCTGTAGTTTAGGATTAAGTCTGAGCTCTGAAGCGTGGTATCCAGTGCTCTTTGCCATCTGGTCCTGGACTCAATTCCTAGTACCACCTCTTGCCCCCTCCTTTCTGCCAGTGCACTCTGGGCTTTAGCTTTCTTGCCTCTCAATAAAATCTCTGTGCATTTTGATGTTTCCTGCTTTATGTGCTTAAAAAGCCCTGCCTTCCTTCCCCACCCCTCCCCTCCCCTCCGTTCTTCTAGCTTTTCCTCTCCTACTCTTCCCTTCCCTTTTCTCTCTCTTCTCTTCCCTTCCCCTTCCTTCCCTCCTTCCTTCATCCCTCCCTCCCTCCTTCCCTTTCTTCCTTTTTTCCTCCCTCCCTCCTTCCCTCATTCCCCCTCTTTTTCTTTCTTTCTCCATTCATTCTTCAGGACTTAGCTCAAATGTCACAACCTCTTTGAAGCCTTCCTTGATCCTTGCAGGTGGAGATAGTCACTCTGTACCCCTCGAATCTCTGTTTATAAAGTTAGATTGCCCTTGGCACCTGCTACAGTTTGTTATTCACACACCCGTTTTATGACTCCTTCAGTCCCCCTCATGCACATTCACAACCACCAACAATAACGACAAAGAGCAACAAAGAGTTCAATCATCTCTGAATCCCAGACCCTCGCATGGCAGCTGAAAGCAAACACGGTCATTGACCGCCATTAAATTGAATCTCAGTCTTTCCACTGAAGGATTCTAAAGTTCTCTAAAAATCATAATATTGTCTCCCCCCCCAAAAAAAATCATAATGTTGTCTCCCAACCTTTTCCCCTCCATACTATCACCATTCAGGCTAGTGTTGTAAGTGGTGTAGTTTAGACCTGAGAGTGAAACAAGGATAAGAAAGCAGCTCTGTGATTCCCCCAAGAGAAGCACATCCTGCATCCACACCAGCACTTGGATGTTACTCTGTTTCTATTTCCACTTTACTCTGAGCATCCTGTCTGCCAGGAGCTCCCTGCAGCACATCCCAGCTCTGGTCACTCTGACCTGAGTTTAGGAGGCAGGCACTGCTGTTTCTCAAGCCCACAGGGTAGTACTTACATGAAATGGGGGCTCAGCAGGGTGAAAAAGCTGCTCAGAATCCCTTTAGCTGGTGTTAATTCATTTTGCTTCAAACACAGCAAGTGGGGAAAGTCAGATGAGTGACCACTGCTCCTCAGTGACAAGCCCAGACTTCTTTGCCTGGCCTGTGTGGTTTGATCAGAAATTACGGTGTCACTTGAAAACCCCTTCACACGTGGGTGACGTATGTGATTGTTCAGTCACCTTCCTTTCACTGTGTCTTCAGCCTGTCCTCATGCTTTCTTTCACAGGACCCATCTATTTTCACGGTATTGACTGCCAAGTCTGTCCGCACTGGCGTGGCCATCGCTGATTTTGTCATCTTCCCACCGCGATGGGGGGTTGCTGATAAGACCTTCAGGCCTCCTTATTACCACAGTGAGTCTTTTACCAAGTTACATTTGGAAACCAAAGAGACGGCAGAGTGGTGAGCCTTACCCTGGGGAACAGTGCCTGAGCTGTTTCTGGACTCCCTGCCCTGGCTGGAGTTCAGGATCCTGCCTCCGGAGGCTAGTCCTGCTCCCCAGACATTTAGCTACTTAGACACCACAGCCTCTGTGAGGATGGCAGTGGCATGTTGACACTGAGAAGGAAACAGTGTGTAATGCCTGGAGCCCAGGTCCTCAGGCCCTGAGAGGCAGAAAGGCTGGTGAAGTAGGAAGCAAGACATTTCTTTACATTTCAGATGTCAAGGGAGGAAGAGCTGTGGGATGTTGTTGGTTATTTTGTTTCTTTCGGAAAGTTCCTTATCTAAGTCTGGTTCAAGAGCCAGTAAAATGTGCCTTCTCCAGTGATTTTGGAGGGGGACAGCAGACCGCAACCCACACTAACAGATGGATCCTGCTCTGGAAGCAGATCCTGCAGAGCAGTTGTTGCCTAGAACAGAACTTATCAAATCTACTGTTTTGATTTTATTAATATTATTATTACTTGCCACTAACAATTATTAACCATTTTCTGTGGCTCTAAGTTCTTTAAAGGTATTAACCCATTTAATCCTCCTAACAGTTGTGAGGTATAGGTAATAGTATTATTCCCTCCCCCCCTTTTTTTTTTCAGAAGATGAAACTGAGCTGTGAAGGATTAAGTAGCTTGCTCAAGGCCTCACAGCTAGTTAAGTGGTGCAGTCAGGATTTACTCGAGGGTAGTCTGGTGCCAGAGCAGACAGTCATGGGCACTAAGGGATGTGCCTAGCACAGTGCCCAGGGCATGGTATGACCTAATAAATATTTATTTAATAAGTGAATGCACCGCCAAGAATAAATAAGGTAGCTCATGGCTGTACTTAATGAAGCTGGCATTTTTAATTGCTCAGTAGCTAACTATCAATCCAACCTAAATGTCAATGCACAATTCTGCTTCCTGGAGACTGAGTTTTTGTACATAAGAGCTCCAGAGAGACTCCGAGGTGCATTTCAGCTGGAACATTCTAAAAAACAAAGCCCTTTCTTTAGTTAACCTCAGTGCTTCTGTCCCTACAAGGCGCCTCTCTGTATGTACCCAGGTGCCAGGGCTCAACAGGATACAATACTGACTAAATGAGCAATTTAGGCATTTGTCAAAGGTGAAGAACAAAAGCCCTCAAAGTAGAAGAAGGTAATGGTCAAATTCCAGCATTGCCTTTTTTCAGGTGAATGATGGCGCAAAGGATACAATTGGATAACACTTCAAAACACCAGATACTGTATGAATAGAGATGTAACAAACTGTGTCCTTTCTGAAGAGTATCCAGTCTTACAGGATGGATACTGTTCTCCTCCTTTCTCTAGAGGGCCTGTTTGTTGCCAAGGCAAGAGAATTACTCTGGTTTATATCCTGTACCTTCCATGCTAATCCTTGACTGATACTTTACTATTTCACATAGTTCTTATATTGAGGGTGCTCTATGTACCTGAGGTAGTGGTTTTCAAATTTTAGCATGTGTTACTGTCACCTGGAGGGCTTGTTCAAAGACAGCTTCCTGGGCCCCGCTGTCAGAAGTTTTGCTCCAGTAGGTCTGGGATAGGGCCTGAGAAGTTGCATTTGTAACAAGTTCTCATGTGATGCCGATCTGACAATGATGTGATTCCAGGGACCAGGCTTGGAGAGCATTAGGGAATTTAAAAATCACTTGGAATGCCTTAAAAAAATTTTTTTTTATTCCCAGGGTCTACTCTCAGAGAGTTTAATTAGTTGTTGCTGAGGCTGAAGCTGAGAATCTGTGTTTTGAACTAGCAAGTCAGGGGATTCTGATGAAGCAGGTCTATAGGCCCCATGTTGAGAAATGCTGGCCTGGGGCGTGTCTCCCACCCAGGTTCTATTGTGCTATTATCTCTCAACCCACTGCTTGATTTTAGTTTGTGGTTCAGATTGCCTGAAACAAATGGTTTCATGAAATCCCTCTGATAATTTTTTAAAAAGATTCTCAGATAGATTTGGCCAGAGATAGCTAGATCTCCAAAAGGAATGGTTTCCCTGAGTTAGTTGGAAAAACCACAGAACCCCAAGTTAGAAATTATTTTTACCAGAGATATTAAAAATAATGCTTTAGCAATAATCAAAATCTTTGCTACTTTGATGTGACTTTATAGAAGTAGAGAATGATTTCTGCAGAAATATTGCCTCCAGCCATCTTAATGCACTTTAGTCAGCTGGATTTAGTATTAATCAAGAAGGCGAGGTCTACCCTCCCACTGTCCTTTGAAATACAGAAAATGATGTAGGAATGTCATCACCAATTCATTGCTACCTAAATTCATATTCAGATCAAAGCTGAATTCTGTCTTGCTCTCTTCTTAAACTAGGCCATGAAGGTGACCCTGAGGATACATACTAGACTGAGGAGTGTGACACCATTTTGAAGTCATGAGCAGAACTGCATTTAAAATATAGATACTTTATGCCTACAGTTGCCTCTTTTCTCCTATTTCTGCTTCATGGAGAAACAAGTAGAGCTATGATCTGGATCTTATCTTTTCTGCAGGAGCCTTCAGCAGTATTTTGTTTTCTGGGCAGAATGGGTGTGGCAGCTTAGATACCTAAGTATTTCGGCATTTGGCTATACTTCATGTGTAAGGAAGAGGGGTGGACATTTATTGTGTCAAATGTTTGCCTTTCAAGGGCTGCAATACCATATGTCTCTACTTCGTCCACAGTTTGTACTCTCAGAACTCTCACGGGATGGACTGTGACTTACTTTAGAAAAGCTGTTTCTTATCCATCTCTATCACAGTGCTTAGCACAGACTAATTATATATGCTGGTTGGATGGACAGGCAGATGAATGGGGTGGGGAATGAACAGATGAACTGATGGGTAGATGGATGGAAAACACAAGTTTACTCAGGTATTAAAGTTCTTTATTCTTGCTCTAAATAAGGAGCTTGTTGTCATAAAAACGTAAGATTGATAGAGTTGGAACATGGTGATTTTGTCAATTTTTTTTTTTTTAGGGCCACACCTGTAGCATATGAAAGTTCCCTGACTATGGGGGTCCAATTGGACCTGCAGTTCCCAGCCTACGCCATAGCCATGGAAACTCCAAGCCGTTTCTGACATACACCACAGCACATGGCAACACCAGATCCTTTTTTTTTTTTTGTCTTTTTGCCTTTTATCTAGAGCTGCACCTGCGGCATATGGAGGTTCCCAGGCTAGGGGTCTAACAGGAGCTGTAGCTGCCGGCCTTCGCCACAGCCACACCATCGCAGGATCTGAGTCGCGTCTGCAACCTACACGACAGCTCACGGCAACGCTGGATCCTTAACCCACTGAGCAAGGCCAGGGATCGAACCCGCAACCTCATGGTTCTTAGTCGGATGCATTAACCACTGAGCCATGAAGGGAACTCCAACACCAGATCCTTAACCAACTGAGCAGGGCCAGGGATCGAACCCATATTCTCATGGACACCATGTCTGGCTCTTAACCCACTGAACCACAACAGGAACTCCAAATTTTGGTGACTCCAGAAATCACAACTAGGGCAAATATACTTAACTTATATGAAAGCAAATTTCCATGTAACATGATAGAACTTTCTCACATTCAGATCTCTTCAGTAATACAATAGGTTGTTTTGTTGAGTAGAGAACTTTCATTCACAGGAGGCATGTAGGCAGAGCACAGGAGGTAATCTGTCAGGAATGATACACAGAATGCTTCTGTATTGAGTAGAAATAGGGGTCCTTTCCAATTTTAAGATTTTGAGATTTTTGGAAGAGGATGTCAGTGGAAATGCAAGGAAAAGAATGAATCTAAGAAGCATTTTGGGAGTTCCCTTGTGGCCTAGAGAGTTAAGGATCTGGCATTGTCACTGCTATGGTGCAGGCTTGATCCCTGGCCCAGGAACTTTTGCATGACTTGGGCACAGCCAAAAAAAAAAAAAAAAAAAAAAAAAGGAGGAGATTTCCCATTGTGGCGCAGCAGAAATGAATCTGACTAGGAACCATGAGGTTGCAGATTTGATCCCTGGCATTGCTTGGTGGGTTAATGATCTGGTGTTGCCGTGAGCTGTGGTGTACGTCGCAGACATGGCTCGGATCTGGAGTTTCTATGGCTCTGGCATAGGCTGGCAGCAACAGGTCCAATTAGACTCCTAACCTGGGAAGCTTCATATGCCACCGGTGTGGCCCTAAAAAGCCAAAAAAAAAAAAAAAAAGAAAGAAACATTACATTTTGAAAAATGAAAGAATAGATTCAGATATAGAAGATAACATTTGTTAGAATATATAGTATTTTGGGAGTTCCCGTCGTGGCGCAGCAGAAACGAATCTGACTAGGAACCACGAGGTTGCAGGTTTGATCCCTGCCACAGCTCAGTGGGTTAATGATCCGGTGTTGCCATGAGTTGTGGTGTAGGTCACAGACACGGCTCAGATCTGGCATTGCCGTGGCTGTGGCGTAGGCCAGTGGCTACAGCTCCAATTCGACCCCTAGCCTGAGAACCTCCATAGGCCACAGTTGCGGCCATAAAAGGACAAAAAGACCAAAAAAAAGGGAATATATGGTATTTTTGGATTTGTTTTTACAGATAAGATTTTTTCACACAAAATATTATTTGATAATGGATTCCAAGTCCAAGGTTCTTTCTTACATCATCTTTCCATTAACTCACACACACACACATACACAACTTCAGTTTTCCAGATTAGGAACCAGAAATATGGTGATGCCCTGTACTATGGTGAGGCACTTTGAGAAGGAATTCAGATCTGGGAAAGAAGATAATTTTGATATGGGGCTAGAAAGCCCAGATGATGCAATACATCCATTCTTTATTACGATTTGCATTTTAATTATCATTGGCATTCTTGCCTGGGCCCTGATTTTCTTTAGATTAAGCATAGTTTCTTTTAGGCAGTGGAACTTAAAACCCTTGATAATCCACATGGTCATGGAGTAGATAATCTACTAACCAAGAATTCCACACTAATGAACATTTTGGTTTTGTTTTCCTGTCTATATTCTTTATTAATCCTGTAGAATTTATCTGATTCTCCTATCTTCTTAACATTCTGCAGAAATAATATTTGAGAAGTCTCGGTGTTTTTATGGGCCTTGCCTTAAATAATAAAGATAATACAGTTTCAACCTTCCCCCCAGGGAACTGCATGAGTGAATTCATGGGACTCATCAAAGGTCACTATGAGGCAAAGCAAAGTGGGTTCCTGCCAGGGGGAGGCAGCTTGCACAGCCCAATGACCCCCCACGGGCCTGATGCCGACTGCTTTGAGAAGGCCAGCAAAGCCAGGCTGGTACCTGAGCGGATTGCTGATGGTACCATGGTAAGCAAGCATGAGACTCTGGTGGCCTCTGGGATCCCCAACCTTGTTGATAGAAGTGACTAGTTTTTATTTCTCCAAAGTTGCAAGGGAGGGTCAGGAAAGGAGAGTGTATATCTATGTATGTGTTCCCATGTGTATGTGTGCACACACCTTGGTGTATATACTAGACTGCCGATGTGGCAGGGTGAAAAGAGCTTTGCACTTGGAGTCAGACCTCAGGTCAAACCCTAGCCCTTACTTCTTATGTGACCTTGAACAACTCACTTAACTTCTCTCTTTCTTTTTTTTTTTTTTTCTTTTTTTTTTTTTCCCTTCATCTAGGGCCGTACGCGCAGCATATGGAGGTTCCCAGGCTAGGGGTCTAACAGGAGCTGTAGCTGCTGGCCTACATCACAGCCACACCAACGCGGGATCTGAGCAGAGTCTGCGACCTGCACCACAGCTCACGGCAACGCCGGATCCTTAACCCACTGAGCAAAGCCAGGGATCGAACCCACAACCTCATGGTTCCTAGTTGGATTTGTTAACCACTGAGCCACGATGGGAACTCCTCACTTAACTTCTCTGCGCTTCATTTTCTCCATCTGTAGAAGAGGTAGGGTTTCCAACCCATCACGGGTGGCTGTGATGTAACCGTGCAGACTATCTAGCACTGTTCAAATGTAAGGTGGGATGTTATTAATACCGTGTGAGGAGTCTCCCCTTATCTGTATGCAGCCCTGTGTATATACGCTCTGTCTCAAGTCATCTCCTGCTTTTTGAGGTAATCCTCTAGGGTCACAGGAACAGGGGATGCAGGATGTCACCTTTAGCTGATTTCTCAAGCCCAGTAGGGTCAGGAAGCCTTTGCCTGACTGTAGTTAGAACTTGTGAGCAGCGGTTCTCAGCTGTTTCTTCATTTTCTTTTGCTCTCCCTTGGCATGAGATGAAACTGATGGGATTTAAAACCTGTTTTGTGGAGTTCCCGTCGGGGCGCAGTGGTTAACGAATCTGACTAGAAACCATGAGGTTGCGGGTTCGATTCCCTGGCCTTGCTCAGTGGGTTAAGGATCCGGCGTTGCCGTGCGTTGCTGTGACTGCAGCGTAGGCCAGTGGCTACAGCTCCGATTAGACCCCTAGCCTGGGAACCTCCACATGCTGCGAGTGCGGCCCTGAAGCAACAAAAGACAGAAAAAAAATAAATAAATAAAATAAAACCTGTTTTGTATTCCTCCTGTGTCACGCTGTAAACATTGAGGCTGAACACAATTGCAGTTGGCTGCAGTACTTGATTTCATTTTATTTTTGCATTCTTGGAGGTAGAGTTTATGGACCACAAGGAGTAATTTTATGCTAAATCATATGCAAATCTGCTTTACATTTTTAAACAAATGCCTTCAATGCTGCCTGACTTTAAAATCAATAGCACAGACCCGCCTGACTCTATGCCCAGCTTGCAGACTACAGCAGAGAGCTTATCTGCCCCTCTGCCCCAGGCAGTGTGTTTTCAGTCCCAAGTCTTGGACCAGAGTTAATGGATCTGATCTGCAGGGGGAGGGTTCCTTCAGCTCCATTTCCCCTTGCAAAGGCCTCTGCAGAGTTTCTGTAGAATCTTTTCGTCCCTGTGAGTGAGCTCTAGGAGATATCAACAATCCTAAACTACTACCCCCAAAAGTTCCTGTAGGTGCAGTCTACCTCCAAGTGACCACTTAGTAACTTTCATGCCCAACTTGCAGTGTTCTGCAACAGGGAGGCACAGGTCAGGGCTATTTGAGGACCAAGACTTTGGAAAATGTCTAGGGCTTAGAGCACTAGTAAGTACTCTCCGAGGATAGGAGCTCAGACTACCTGATAAAGTCCACAGGAACAGGGAATGCAGACCCCCTTTACGAGACCTAGCTTTGGGTCTCCCTCACTATTTCGCATTACCTTACTCGGATTCAAGCTCATCCAGATGCCTTATCCTTATTCCATTTTGGGGTAAATTAACTTTACAATACTGTCTTCATTTCCCAACTAGGATAGGGTTTTGTTGCTCCAGTCAGACAGCAAGCCTCCTAAGAAGCAGTCAGCAAAGCGACAATGATAATTACGGCCATGACAATGGCCTTTATATCTGAGTAGTGCTTTACAACATGCGCAACATCTCCATCCGATCTCCTCTGGTGCTCACATCCAACCTGTCATGGGAACTCAGGACAATCGTCCCCACTGTTTCAGGCCAAAAGGAGTTAATGTTTATTCGACACCTGACATTAAGGGTGGGTTCTCTGGGTTGTGGCACAAGAGAATTTTTATCTTCCTTTTGTCCATCTCTATTTTTAAATTTCCAGCAATGTGAGCCCATAAGAATTGCAGGGTGTTTTTTGTTTGTTTTTGTTTGTTTTAAGCCACAGTAAGTGGTAAAGTCAGCATTAGGTGAAGCTGAAATGTCTAGGATGCACAGGCTATGTGCATATTCTTTCTGTTGAACACAGTGGGGCACCCACCATTTATTTATTATTTATTTATTTACTATTCAAAGATTCTACCTGCCCATATCTTTTCTCTTGACATCTAATCAAATGTGTTATATTATGCACCTCACTTCTTCTTTCTTGTCCCCATCCTCATTTCCTGCAGGCATTTATGTTTGAGTCCTCTTTAAGCATGGCCGTCACCAAGTGGGGGCTAAAGACCTCTAATTGTTTGGATGAAAACTACTACAAGTGCTGGGAACCTCTCAAGAGCCGTTTCACCCCCAACTCCAGGAACCCTGCAGGACCTAACTGAGACTGGAGCCTTGCTACCATCATTGAGAACGGATTTGTGCCATTTCCTTAAGAATCTCACACCCTTTGGCAGTATTGGGGGAGGGAGCTGATTAAAATGAGAACTCACTTTTTCAGTCAAGTAACTCAAACATTTATAGAAATGTGTTTGGAAAATTGTCAGCTTAATTACTCAATAAATACTTGCTGGTGTTCTGCAAAAGTGGCAATTGGTCATAATCAGGTCTTCATGAGCCAGGTTTGTGATGGCCAGGAGTGGGAGGCTATGAGATCGGACCAGGTGATTGGGTTTTCCTGGAGTAAGAAGACAGGCAGCAGAACGGAAAAGAATGGGAAGTGGTATTTATCACTACTTCTGTAGTTTTAGCACTTTCCCCCACTTTGCTGCCATAGTAACAATTTTGCTGGGCTGCTACCAAGTTTTTATTTAACAATACATGATGAGATCAGCTATGTGTCAGGGCCTAGCAACTAGGGTTACCAGATAAAATACAAGATGCCCAGTTACATTTGAATTTCAGATAAACTATGAATAAGTTTTGGTGTATGTCCTATGCAATATTTGGTTTATCTGAAATTCAAATTTAACTGATAAGCCTGTATTTTTATTTGCTAAATTTGTCACGCCTATGAGCATATGGTGGTCAAGGAGACAGACATGGTCTTTGCCCTTACAGAGATTACATTCTAGGCAGGAAGGCAGATAAAATAAACAAAATAATTACAAATTGTGAAACATGCGAAGAAGAAAACAAACAGGAACTGAGATAGGAATGACAGATGGGATGGGGAGATCTTTCTTCAGAGAGAAAGGTCTTCTATGAAGAAGTGACATTTAACTAGACCTAAAAGATAGGAAGGAACAAGTCATTTGAAGAGTAGGGTTGGGCTGGGGTGGGATGGAGAAAAGGAGCATTCCAAGAAAAATCTTGTGTGTTCAAGGAACTGAAGGCTGTGAGGATGCAGGGACTCCAAGAGAGGCCATTGCAACAATCCAGGCAAAAAGACACCATTATCCTGGACTAATGAGGTGACAGCAGGGACAGAGTGGATAAATCCCGGGAAGCTTTGGAATAGACCCATAAGAACTTGTTAGCAGACTGGATGTAAGGGGTACAGAAAAGAGGAGTTGACAGCAGTGCTGGGATTACTGCTGGGTTTCTTGTAGTCGGATTTCATGGTCTCAAAGTAAGGTATCTTTGAGGATGATAGTAGTTAGTATGCCTTCCCAATATTCCTTAATATATTAAGAAGTCTTTATTAAAAATTAAACATTGTTGGAGTTCTCGTCGTGGCTCAGTGGAAACGAATCTGACTAGGATCCATGAGGATACAGGTTCGATCCCTGGCCTCACTCGGTTAAGGATCCAGGGTTGCTGTAAGCTGGGTGTGGGTTCAGCAAATGCAGCTTGGATCTGGTGTTGC
Source organism: Catagonus wagneri (assembly GCA_004024745.2). Lineage (NCBI taxonomy): Eukaryota > Metazoa > Chordata > Mammalia > Artiodactyla > Tayassuidae > Catagonus > Catagonus wagneri. Next base: position 57,800,480 of record PVHT021183693.1, read on the forward strand.
TGTGGCAGTGGCGTTGGCTGGCAGCTGCAGCTCTGATTTGACCCCTAGCCTGGGAATTTCCATATGCCATAGGTACAGCCCCCCCTCCAAAAAAAGAAAAGAAAAAATTGACCACTGTAGCAGAAGTTGCCAGTGGATCACATGTATTCTATCAACAATCACCATCCAGTGTTGACCAACTGCTTCCAGTCACCAGCACCGCACCAACAACATTGCTAGAGGCTCAAGCCAGAACAAAAGTGCTGAGGACTGAATGGCCCTGGACACAGTTCTCAACCACTGACAAATGGCAACTGGTGGATAGTACACCAGCTCTCTTGCCCTGTACCCCTGAGGCTTGTGTTCAGCCCTGCTCCCCTGCAACTTCCAGAAGATTAAGCTCCGCTGCCCATGGTGGCAATTTCTGATGATGCATCCACTAGTAGCTTCCTTTCCTCCCACCTCCCCACTCTCCTACGGTGCTTCCTGGGATTTTCTCTCAAATAACCCCCCAAACTAAGATGACCATTAAATATCCCCAAACTTCAGCACTTCTAATAATGAGCTCATTCTAACCCTCCTCTTAGGCACAAATCTAGACTCTCACCCATTTTGCTTCACTCTATCATCCTTTGGTGGCAAAGCTTTCCTAGAGCTAAGGAAGCATTCTGGGTTTACATCCATTTAGTATCCATCCATGTACTTTATCTCCCCATGGCTGCCAGCAACTCATCAGCAGGAGGCAATGTTTCACCCGGGGTGGGCTGGTTCACGCTAATTAAAAAAAGATTTAGTTTCCTTCTCTTGTGCCTCAGACCAGCTAGAAAGATCTGTATCATTTCCTTAATTCCCCATTCTCAAAGATACCTTCCTCTACCATGCTCCCCAAGAAATATACTGTCTCTTTGCTAAGAAATTTCAAAAAATCTTTTAAAAAGGCACCCTGTTTAGGTTTCCTCCAATGACAGTAGGTTTCTCTGCCAGATTTCCTTGGCATCTATATAGCTTCCTGTTAGAGAGAATGCTATAGAAGCCACCTTAAAAAAAAAAAAAAATTTTTTTTTTTTTTTGAGAGAGACTTCTCTTACAGCCTAGGCTACTGGCAATGGCTCCAGACCAACGGTTATCAATAACGGTGACTTTGTACCCCTCCCGCAAGACATCTGGCAAAGTCTAGAGACATTTTTGGTTATCACAACTGGGGAGGGTGCTACTAGCATCTAGTAGATAAAGGATAGGGATGCTGGCAAATATTCTACAATGCACAGGACATAGAATTATCCACTGAAGGTCAGTAGTGCCAAGGTTGAGAAACCCTGCTCTAGACCCTGTGGTTTTCAAATTCAGCTGTACATTGGCTCTCCTGGCAGCCTCTAAAACTCCAAGTGCCGAAAGATATGCCTCAGATCAACTAAATTAGATATACTGGGGATGGAATTCCTGCTGTGGTTCAGGGGATCGGAGGCATCCTGGGAGTGCTGGGATGCAGGTTCGATCCATGGCCTGGCACAGTGGGTTAAGGATCTGGCATTGCCACAGCTGTGGCGCAGGTCACAACTACAACTGAGATCACCCAGGAACTCCATATGCCTCAGGGTGGTCAAAAAAGAAAAAAGGAGGGAAGGAAGGAAGGGGAGGGAAGGGGAGAAAGGGAGGGAGGAAGGAGAAAAGGAAGGAAGGAAGGGGAAAAAAAGAAAGAGAAAGAAAGAAAGAGAGAGAGAAAGAAAGAGAGGATGGAATCCAAATGAGAATTTTTAAAAAACTCCTTAGGTAATTCTAATGCACAGAACCACTGTCTTAGAAACTACCTTAAAATCAGTAACTAAATCATTCTCTGTTTATCATTCTCTGAGCAACCAAATCATTCTCTGAGCAATCTTAGATCCTGGTCCAAATCTGGGCTTCCTAGGGTCTATAGAAAGAGTTTAAAAAACAGTCTCCAAGGGAGTTCCCATCATGGCTCAGCGGAAATGAATCCGACTAGGAACCAAGAGGTTGTGGGTTCGATCCCTGGCCTTGCTCAGTGGGTTAAGGATCCGGCGTTGCCGTGAGCTGTGGTATAGGTTGCAGACATGGCTGGGAACCCGCATTGCTGTGGCTGCGGCTGTGGCTGTGGCATAGGCCAGCAGCTGTAGCTCTGATTAGACCCCTAGACTGGGAACCTCCTCATACCGCGGGTGCGGTCCTAAGATGACAAAAGACAAAAAAAAAAAAAAGTCCAGTAAACATAGAATGAGATGGGGTGGGGTGTGTAGTGATTATTCAGGAGGAAAAGCAGGCTACAAAGCAGTGGTGGGGAGGTCCACCACCTCCCTCCAGAAAGCACAAGCTTTGGTGCCCAGTTGGGGCACAGGGAGAGTGCAGGGAGGAGAGGGGAGGCAGGAAACCTAAGGCCTAAATCTAAACTATTTGAAGTTAAAAGTTCATGTGCAGTTTCTGTGTTGTAATTTTCCAGAGTGATGAAAGAGTTATCACTTCTGGGTTTGAAGGAAATTCTGTCCTTCTGGAAAGCTATTTTACTACCAAAATGAAAAAAAAAAACCACTCTCAAGCCAATATTTAAATTTCTTTGTTACATTTAGTAATTAGCTAGCCTTCCATCTGATATAGTCAACTTTATATAATTGCATGACAAATCTGCAGTATGTCCAAAATTTATCCTTTTGTGAGTCAGTGTACTACATAATCAAGAGGACAGATGCTGAAGCCAGACTGCCTGGGTTTAAATCCATGCTCTACAACTTATTAGCTGTGTGACACTGAGCACATTCTTAACCTTTCTGAGCTTCTGTTTCCTCAGCTGTAAAATGTGGATAATGATACCTATTTCATCAGGAATCCAGATACTGGAATCCAGATTGTGCTTAGAGCTGAATGATTCTGAGCAAGTGATTTAACCTCTCAGAACCTCAGGTTCTTTAGTTGAAGGAATGAAATGATTTATTTCACAAGGATTTGGCGGGAGTTAAATGGGACCGTGCATTGAAAGCACCCACACTGCTTCTGGCACATAGTGAGCATAGGCAAATTTAGCTATTACTGTCGACATTATTTATCATTGATGTTGTAACTCAGTGGACACTTACTAGTTCCTGCCTCAGGGAGGCTATTGTGTTACCTATTGTAGCTTACTCTGGAATAAGTAAGCCAAGGTCCTGGTCCCTAAATAACATAGCCTTTAGCTGAGGAGGAAGTCATGTATCCTTCTAAAGCAATAAGTAACAGCAGCCCAAAGCGTAGAAAATTTAGAAGTATATACTGCCTTCTCTTTGTCATCTCTCAAGTCTTAAAACAAGAAAACCATATTGAAGTTCAATTTAAGATCTCAACAGTGAATATTAATAGCTCAATTAAAATGAAAGTTAAGATGGAACCTAAAGTGGCATTGATATAAGTAGTTCGCATATGACTAACTACAGAGCTTTTCCTGGAGGAATCTTGCTTAATCATGCAGGCCTTTGGACTCTAATTATCCTCCTCTAGGTTTTTGAAATCTAAAATTATATCAGAATCTTCAACACAACCCACTATAGCACTATTAACAATGATACCTTGTAAAAAACCAAGTGTAGGAGTTCCCATCCTGGCTCAGTGGTTAACGAATCTGACTAGGAACCATGAGGTTGCAGGTTCAATCCCTGGCCTCACTCAGTGGGTTAAGGATCGGGCATTGCCGTGAGCTGTGGTGTAGGTTGCAGATGCAGCTCAGATCCCGGGTTGCTGTGGCTGTAGCACAGGCCGGCGTCTACAACTCCGATTAGACCCCTAGCCTGGGAACCTCCATATGCCACATGTGCGGCCCCACAAAAGACAAAAAAGAAAAGAAAAAAGAAAAATAAAAACTCAAGTGTATGCAATTCTGTACAGTCCCTGGAAGAGAAATTTAACAAATGGGGCAGTTTTTCTCATTCATGAGCATTTACTGCTCTTATTTTGGATCTCATAAAACTAAAATCTGCTGGATATGTACACTTTACAATACCAGTTCCCTTAATAAAAAGACATGGTATCAGTTAAGAGTGTATTCAAGGAGTTCCCATCATGGCTCAGCGATTAACGAACCCGACTAGGATCCATAAGGATGTGGGTTCGAACCCTGGCCTCACTCAGTGGGTCAAGGATCTGGCTTTGCCATGAACTGTGGTGCAGGGTGCAGACATAGCTTGAATCTGGAGTTGCTGTGACTGTGGTGTAGGAAGGCAGGTGCAGCTCCAATTGGATGCCTGGCCTGGGAACTTTCATAAGCCGCAAGTACAACCCTAAAAAGAAAAAAGAAAGTGTATCCGATTGTAACTGAAAATGTAAAAATCTAACAGCTTAAGAACCAGGACTTTATCTCATAAAACAAGTCTGAGGTTGGCAGGTCAGGACGAGGACAATGACAATAAAACTTACCCTGGAATCAAATTCATTCTGGTTTTCTGCTCTTCTATCCTTGGAATATTGTCTTATCTTCATCTCACTTCCCCGTTCTAGGTCAGAGGAAGGGAGGAAAGCAAAAGGCTGAAGGGACAGCAGTTCTCCTTAGGAAATGTCTTTCATTAAGAAAAGGAAGTCTTCCCTAGTAGATATTTCTTATGTCTCCAGTATAGCACGGGTCACATGCCCGGCCTTAGACCAATCCCAGATTCATTCCCTAGGGCTGGGGTCATGCCCAACCTCCCTGAGATAAAGAGACTTCTACCAGCCTTCTAAACAAAACGGGGTTCTATCACAAGAAAAGAAAGAATAAGTATTTATGGCCAATGGCTAGTGCCCACCATGGTTACCTTCTTGTGGGAACTTGGCAAAAATAACATGGGAGGTGCTGGGATTGAGTCAAATATCATCACTCTCACAGCCCCAAGAAAAGGTAAATCTATTGACACTCACGCTCTAAGACGCTCTCCCCAGAGCCCCCGACCAGGGCTGCTTCACACGGATCTCCTCTTCAGAGGGAGCGGCGGGTGGAGTTCTTGAGGGTCATGCGCAGTCGCGCTGCTCCCTTAAGACGGGGTCATCTCTTCACGCGACCGCACCTCCACCATCTTGAGCTGAGGTCCCGCTCTGCGGTTCTGCCCCCGGAACCCTAGTCTGAGGTGTTCGGTGCAAGAGCTCTGCACACAGTCACCTATGGGCGAGTGACACTAGACTAAGCACAAAAAGAAGAGGTTAGACCTTATCACCTGGATTCCACCTTGTTTTTCCCAGGACTCCAGCGGGCTTTGCCGGTCTTTTCAAGTCTTCTGTTTGTATAAGGTAAGGAGGATGGCTGGCAATTATTTCAATGGTCTCAACTCTCCCATTCTTTTTTTTTTATCCCCCCCCCCCCCCGCCGCGCCCACGGCATATGGAAGTTCTCAGGCTAGGGGTCTAATTGGAGCCTTAGCTGCCGGCCTACGCCACAGCGACAGCCACACGGGATCTGAGCCGCGTCTGCAACCTACACCACAGCTGATGGCAACGCTGGACCTTAACCCACTGAGCGAGGCCAGGGATGGAACCTGCCTCCTCACGGATGCTAGTCAGATTTGTTTCTGCTGAGCCATGACGGAAACTCCTCGTTTTGTTTTTAAATAGAGTTTATTTTTTTAGAGCAGTTACAGGTTCACAGAAGAACTGACGGGAAAGCACAGAGATTTCCCAAATAGCCTCTGCCTTCAGTCAAGCGTAGCTACTGCATTATCAACATCCCCTGCCAGAGTGGTATGTTACAACCGATAAACCTACCTTGACACATCACTGTCATCAAAAGCCTGTAATTTACATTAGGATTACTCTTGGCATTGTACATTCTGTAAGTCTGAACAAATGTATAAGGACATGTACCCACCATTATAGCGTCCTACAGAATAGTTTCACTGCCTCAAACATCCTCTGTGCTCTGCCCATTCATCCCTCCCTTGGTTGCTTCCAGGCTATAGTCATTATGAATTGCGTTGCTATACATATAGTATAAATAAGCTGCAGGATTCTGCCTAGGCATAAGTTTTCAGCTCCTTTTGGTAACTACCAAGGAACATGATTGATGGATGATATGGTGAAAATATATTTAGTTTTGGGAGTTCCCGTCGTGGCTCAGTGGTTAATGAATCCTACTAGGAACCGTGAGGTTGCCGGTTCGATCCCTGGCCTTGCTCAGTGGGTTAAGGATCTGGCGTTGCCATGAGCTGTGGTGTAGACCCGGCTGGGATCTCAGATTGCTGTGGCTCTCACATAGGCTGGCAGCTACAGCTCCGATTAGACCCCTAACCTCTGAACCGCCATATGCAGCGAATGCGGCCCTAGGGAAAAAAACGCAAAAAGACAGTTTTGTAGGAAATTGCCAAAGTGCCAAGGTGATTGTTCCACCTTGCATTCCCACCAGAAATAAATGAGAGTTCTTTAGCAGGGCTTCTTGAAGAGATTGGACAAATCGCTTCTATCTAAACCTTTCCTAGAGTTAGGCTGTAAGACTAACAGATCTTTAAAGATCCCTTCCAGCTCTAACATTCTACATACCTGTGAATGTGCTAGAAAACCTAAAAATGCACGTTGGGGGGGGGGTCCCTGTCCTTGAAGGTACCATCTCTTAATCCCCCCATGCTGGATTAGGTGTCCTTCCTCAGTATTGGGCTCTTGAGAGCACCAGTCTTTATCCCTTTCCAAGAGTGGTTAAAGATATGCCCTCAAGTGTCAGGCTGCCGAGATTTAAGTACTGTCTCAGCCCTTATTAGTTAGAGGCCTCAAGCAAATTATTTAATATCTTGAAATATTATCTGTGCTATGATGATTTTTAAGGTATGTTGGGAGATATGTAAAGCTCTTACTTTGGTTGAGTGCCTGGAACACAAGTAAAGGCTTAATAAGTGTTCCCAGCTGCAGTTGTTTTCCTCCATTGCAAGTTCCTCCAAAAAGAAGTTGTATCTTCATATTAGTATCCTCAGTGCCTCGTAAATGACCATGACTGAATAAGTTTTTGATCAATGCAGAGGAGACCTGTTGGCTAGAATTCAACAAGACATAGGCTCCTCTGTCCCAGTGGCTCCAGGAAACAAACCAACCATCTCCAGTACCTGCAGACCAACGGTAGCTCATTCTCTTTGTGGCCTGCATTGATCTCTGCTCCTAAACTCCCTGATGAAACCAAATTGCTTCTGTGCCACTCCTTATGCAGAGCATGATTTTGGAGGAGAGGCTGCCTATCCAGCTTCTAATAGATGGCATTGGGGTTATTGAAATCCTCCATCTCCATCTACCCTCACTCAAGTCACTCCGTATAAAATAATAATAATAATAATAATAATAATAATAATACACTTTGATGATTCCCCCCTCACATGAAAAATAAAACCCTCTTTAGAAAACTGTTTTTAATTGATGTAGAACATATAATGTAAATAGGAAAAAAAAGTGCCTAACTGTATAAATGTAGTTTCAAGAGAAATCCTCGTCCACATTCTCCTCCTACCCACAACAATTTTATAGCAGATTGCAACCCTTGAGTCCCTTCTGGATTGATTTCTGGAACAGGTTCAGCCATGTTGTCTCTTTCTCCCACCCCCAAGATTTTTCCAGAGCCTAATTATTAAATGAGATGAATTATTTAAATGTAATTGGTGATAAGTAAGAATTGGCTTTAATCTGATAAAGTGATACTCTTTGTGATTGTGGAGGAAATGAACTTGAACCCTAGTGCAGGATTACTCCAGAGATTTCAGATATTTCACCAGCCAATCATCTCCAAGGACATTTAGAGGTTGGGTGTCGGACTTTCAGCTTGACTTTAATCCTATAAATCCTGGAACTTGTCTATGAGATCAATGTTCACTGCACCTTCTTGGGATAATGAAGGGTCTCTAGGTCGATGACACTGCTCATTGTCTCTCCAGGCCACAGTGCCTATCAGCAGAAGGAGGAATCTCTAGCTTAATTAAAGAAATGGCAGTTAACAAGGCAGCCAGAGAGGAAATATTGGAGGTATTACAATCATAGCTATAGGTACAAATGGTCCCTATAATAGAAACATGATAAAATTCTAAGTGTCAGTGGATGGTTTGAAAATTCAGAATCTTTGCATGTATTTATAGCATATTTTTACCAATTTTAAAGTACTGTTCATATTTTAAAATCACACGTTTGATCAAGACAGTTTCTTGTTCAGATTTCTAATCTCTTTGAATAGCACATTAACGATCCTGAAGAATGTGAAAATAATCAATATTCTGTATCTCCTCCGAAGTTATGAGAAGACTATGTGCCAGGAATGAAAAAGAATAAAAAGGAAAATAAATCAGGGACTGAACCCAATGGGATTTTGATCAAAGTATGAATGCACTTTTTTTCTCTAGGCAGGATCCACAGTTAAGGGTAAAAAGACATAGTACTTAAACCAGCCTGTTAGGATAGCAATATTGTTCCAGAGAGGGGAAAGGATGTCATTTAAGGATAAGAAATTATTAAGAAGACTGGCTCCTCATGCATGTACATAAAGGGGGACTAACAGAGATGATATTTTTAGACTTTCATAAAGCTTTCGACAAGTTCACATCTAAATGAGTCATCCTGGTATTGGCAGGGGCTGCTCTGTTCTGCATTGAAAGCTGTCTCAAAAATTGAATATAATTTCTGGCCTAAAGTCTTACTACAGCCTGATTACTGGTCATCCTCCAACCTCTCCTACCCCAAGATCTTCCAGGATCCGGAATGATCTTCCAGGAATGCAAATTCAATAAAGTTACTCCTGCTTAACACCTTCAAAGTCTCCCAGTGTTAGCAGATTAAAGTCTAAATTCATTACCTGTGATAAAGGCCTTATGATCTGGTTCCTGGTTATGTTCCTTAATACAAGCCTATCATTTTTTGGATGCTCAGCATTTGAACCACTTATAGGAATTCCTTACCTGCTTTAGAGCTGCCTTGGAGCTGAACATGCTACATGTTTGCTTTTCCAGTCTCTCCCTTGCAGTTAGAACTCAGGCACATAACCTAGGCTCAGCCAGTCATATGCCTTGGACTCAGGAACAAATGATGGGAAGATACAGGGCTCTTGAGGAATTCCTTCCGGTGGCTGTACTTGTAACAAACTTGAGTTCTTGAGTCAGCAGAGGCAACATACAAGTGTGGCCTTCTGTGCCCAGTGGCCAGGGCTCGAAGCATCAGTTGTAAGCATGGCAGCACGGAGTGCTCAGATGAGGTGGCAGTTGGTATTCTCACTAGACCATGTCTGAGTGCAAATTGATCACTGTTTGTGATGGTAGAAAATCTTACGAAATTTATTAAACTCTTAAGAACACATTGTTCAATATTTCCCCATTTTAATAAGCGTTTTAAAAATTCTGCCTATGAGTCTCTGGGTACTGCCTTCTTTCAAAGTTTAGGCACAAAGGATACTATAAATATGTTTCCTGTTATTGAGGTGTTCTAGAATAACTCTCGAGGAACCAAGATTGGTATAATCAAGCATTAATATCCTTTTCTTGTTTAGGCCTTAAAATCATTAAGAAAAAAAGACATTTTACATGAAAAATTTGAGAAGCAAATAACAACATAAACATAAATGGACTAAAATATGTGAAAAAAGTTATATACCTCAATAATAAATGAAATGCAAATTAAACTGTTTTCATAAATTAGGTTTAAAAATAATAGTCAACACTCATTGAGACCTGAATGTGTGCCGCTCTTCTAAATATTTTATAAGTAATAACTCATTAAACAATGAGTTTAATAACAGCATAAATTTTACTCATTAATCCAGTCTAAAGATAAGGACACAGAGAATTTAACTACACTCCATATCACTTCTCCAGTAAGTGGTTAACGAATCTGACTAGGAACCATGAGGTTGCGGGTTCAGTCCCTGGCCTCACACAGTGGGTTAAGGATCCGACATTGCCATGACCTGTGGTGTAGGTCACAGATGTGACTTGGATCCTGCACCGCTGTGGCTGTGGTTGGCAGCTGTAGCTCCAATTTGACCCCTAGCCTGGGAACTTCCATATGCCATGGGCACAGCCCTAAAAAGCAAAAAAAAAAACAAAAACAAAAACAAACAAACAAAAAAAACCTCTGTACCAGAAACAAAGACCAAATACCTTTATTATAAATCCTAGTATCAAAGAATTTCATTTTAATTTGAAGCTATGACTATCTCCTTGGTCCTTTGAGACTGGAAAACTGTAGATTAAAAGAAAAAAAGGAGTTCCTCTTGTGGCACAACGGTTAATGAATCCAACTAGGAATCATGAGGTTGCGGGTTCGATCCCTGGCCTTGCTCAGTGAGCTGATGATCCGGCCTTGCCGTGAGCTGTGGTGTAGGTCACAGACGCGGCTTGGATCTGGCATTGCTGTGGCATAGGCCAGCAGCTGTAACTCTGATTTGACCCCTAGCCTGGGAACCTCCATATGCTGTGGGTGCAGCCCTAAAATGCAAAAAAAAAAAAAAAATGGTTTCCATGCTGGCAACACTAAGTTACCTTGACTACAAGGAGCCAGGTTTGCTGCTACCATGTGGGCAAAAGGGATCCACTGGCTCATCTCTGTACTTCCATGTCCAGTGTTAACTGTAAACAGACATTTTGCTGCAACACAGGCCTGATGATGCTGGAGTAACTAAGATTCTGGCCTTTGGAAATAAAAGGTCCTGGTGACGCAGGCAAACAACCTAAATCTGCTAAAGTAATGGCTAAGGGAAGGGAAATCCAAGAGCATGACTGCGGTAAAGCATGATTATCAGGGCCTCAGACTGAAACCAAAAACACCTTTGATTTGAACCCATGAGCAGAGAATTGAACCCAGCCAAAAGCCAAATTGGGACTTGAACCCACATTTTTGGTTGTTGTTGTTTTTTCTTTTTAGGGCCGCACCCGTGGCACATGGAAGTTCCCAGGCTAGGGGTCAAATCAGAGCTGCAGCTGCTGGCCTATGCCACAGCCACAGCCACGCCAGATTTGAGGCACATCTGCAACCTATGCCTCAGCTCATGACACCAGATCCTTAACCCACTGAACAAGGACAGGGATGGAACATGCAGCCTCATGGATACCAGTCCGGTTCTAAACCCACTGAGCCTCAACAGCAACTTCCGAACCCATAGTTTTTTAAATTAGAATTGCTCACCTGGGGTCTGGACTTACTGAGGCTCAGGTTCTTTGTGTCTCAGCACAGAAGGAAATCAGCAAGAGACAAAATGATAGGCAAGAAATAGATTTATTAAGATAGGATGCTTGTGACATACAAGTGAGCAGGAACGAAGGCTCTGGCGCAAGGATTAAGTGGGTTACATTTTTATAATCCAAGGAAAGTGGGGAATGGGAAAAGACGGCCCTCTTCCTCATTGTTGAGTGGATATCAGGCTTACACATTACCTCCTCCTTTCTATTGAGTAAGAGAGTATTTGACCCTACAGGTTAAACTAGTAGTCATGGTGCTTATTCAAATCAGCAGAAGGGTGGTAACATATGCTAAAATGTTAAATCCTCTCAGGTTTCTGTTTGAGGATCTACTACTTTGGAATGTCATCTTTCCCTTAAATTCCTGTCCTAAGGATCATTACCTTGCTGAACTTGAATGCAGGCCTCATTTTATCTTTCACCTAATGACCTGAGGTATATTTCATGCTTTCATTTATGGTTTTATAGTAAAGCAAGCCTGCTTTGTTCTGACAGCTTTCTTGAGTGATTATTTACTTACAGTTGCCTAGGTTTCCCTCATTTTCTATGGTCCCCTACTGGGACTTCTACAACTCCATGTGTAACTATCCTACTCCATCCCTATCAAGACTAGCTGCAACTGTGTGGACTGTAGCTTGTTCCACTAGCCTTCCTGTGAGACTATACCTACTACCCGAATGACATCACAGATTAGATTCAATGTGTGCACAGATCCAAGCAGGGCATGTTGGATGAGGAAATCATATACTTTGTGTGCCTGCCTCACATCCTCTTGGGCCATCTGTACTCCAGTTGCTGCTGTAGCTCTCAGATGCCTGCAGGGGTGTCCTGACAATACTTCATCTTAGCTGCACAGCACAACACATCATCTGCTTCTGCATTATGTTTCCTTGTTCCCCCATGAGATGCCTGTAAGAACCCAGTCAGCGAGTCTGAGGCATGCCTATACCTGAGGTCAAGGGAGTTAACAGGGAAAGGAGCTAGTAGGTAAATACTCACTTTTTCCATGTCTGGAGGGAAAATTCTGCATCCATTCCACGGGGCTCTTGAGAAGGCCCCAGTAGGAATTAAACCCGTTACACTCAGAGGCAACGGGACAAGAGCACACAGATGATGGGTTTTCCCTCTAACCCTATTTCACTCTCAGCAGTCTCCCACTTGTTCTTTCAGATGATTTCTAAGACACTATCTACATACAACCTTTTCTCTCACTTTTCTCTCAGGCTTTACACCATAGGGTATTCCAGGCTCAAATGAGAAAATAGCTTTGAGTATGCTTTGAAAATTAAAACCAATATACTCATGTAAGCCATGAAATTGTCACCCTACACTTTCAAGACTGAACTACAAACTACAGGGTAGCTTTTACTGAGCGATGCTCTGTTACTTCATTTTCATCTTTGTGACCTTATGAGGTAGGAGGCTATACTATCACCAAGCCACAGATGAGGAAAGAGAGGCCTGGTATGCTCAAGCTAGGATTCTAGTCCAGATCTGACCTCCAAAGCCCATACGCTATTCCATTTCACTCTGCTCCTCTGCATGGCCTCCACCCTCCCTGCCTTCTCACCCAACAGTGGCCCCCAATCTACCGATACCCTATACACCTTGCCCTTTTTTGCTTCTGTTTTACTCTGTCAGCCCCTGTGATCTTCAGAGCCTAGATTGATGCCATCTCCCTAGACAAAACTGCTTCTTCACCAGTATTCCTATATCACTTTCTTTGAATCACTACCTTTTTTTAAAAAACTACTTTGTTATAACTGTTCTGCTGCATTTACCACTCTGCTGCAGGAGTCAGACAAGAGAGCTTAGGTCTAAAGTAGTACCAGATATGTAATATGCACTCAAATAATTAATACCTATTGAATAAACAGTTGTCAGAGTGTGTACTGCTTAAGCACAGGGTCTAAGTTTATCCTGCTGAC
>PVHT021183693.1:57814518-57827518 GCA_004024745.2 Catagonus wagneri
CACTACCTTTTTTTAAAAAACTACTTTGTTATAACTGTTCTGCTGCATTTACCACTCTGCTGCAGGAGTCAGACAAGAGAGCTTAGGTCTAAAGTAGTACCAGATATGTAATATGCACTCAAATAATTAATACCTATTGAATAAACAGTTGTCAGAGTGTGTACTGCTTAAGCACAGGGTCTAAGTTTATCCTGCTGACTATTATATTCTCAGCACATAGCACAGTCCCTGGCTCATAGTAGACACTTATTTGTTGAATGGATGAATGACTGAATGTGAATCTATTTCTTCATTAAATTGTGAACTCTTACAAAGTAGGGATAATGTAATGTCCAGCAAATGTTTGCTGAATCAAATATTAAGAAAGGGAAACTATTTAATGATTAATGGATTTATTTAAACAATAGTACATACAGTCATCATTGCCAGACTTAATACGAGATGCTGAATGTTTGATTCAGTTTTCCTTCCTGGGTAAGTTTTTCTTTCTTATCCTGTATAGGCAGAAAAAAAAAGGTACATTAAAAACAATGCATTTTGGCACAACCCATAGTTTAACTCTGAAAACCAGAAATGAAACACTCCAAACCTAATTCTAATTTCCCACTGTCCAAAGCCTACAGAGTATAAGTGAAGAAGTAATAATCTGAAGAAATAAAGGGACAGTAAGAAAACACTTCTATTGAAAAATATCTGTATTTTAGTAAATAGAATTCTATTACCCCACTAGAAAGCACACACTGAAAGCAAAATGCAAATACCTCCTGGATAGGTATGGCCTACCTTTCTATTAAGTAATAACTACCAGATGATCAAAATACATACACTCTAACAGGAGAGTAGATTGGCTAGTCTGAGCAGAGCCACATGGATGGGCTCCAGTGTAGATGGCAACGTGAGGGCTGGGGACTGGATTTGGGGGTCTAGTACCAGAGTGGTCTAGAGTCAAAGATAAGCTTGGCTTTCTGTACAGTCACAAACCCAGGCCTCTGATAGCAGTGATCCCCACCACAAGCTGCTTTTGTTTCTCTGCTGTTGGGGTGGTAATATGTTTTAACATTATTCACAAAATGTGACCAATATAACTAGAACTCATGCAAATAGGGAACATAGTAATATATGTATTCTGCTAATACTTAACCCAAGAAACATTTTTTTAAAAACAAAACTAAATATAAAAATTTGCAAAAGTGACATCTAAAGATAAATCAGAATAGAAAATTTTAACCTCTGCATATCTAATGAGAAAAAAGAAATTAACTTTTTAAGTTACCTCTACATTCTCTTGTTTAATATACACAGTATAACTTCCTTAGACCATCTAAAACGTACCAGGAAAACTCTTTCATGAGCTAAGTTCAATTCTTAGATATTTAAATTGACCACCTTATACTTTAAATTTCTAGAGCAGCCATTAAATTAAATTTGAAAGACCCAAGGACCATCACGATCTTTAAGGAAGTATAATTCTGTATGACTTGAAATGATAAAGCTATAGAGCTTATAATTGAAATCTTCTGTTTTAACTCCTCTAGAAAGGAATAAAGATAAAAGGGGGCAACTTAAGGAAGAGGAGAGAGTCAAGATGGGAGGAGCACTGGTGGATTCATCAAGCAACAGCACAGCCAGCACAGAGGGAACCTATTACACAGACACCAAACACGAGGTCCTAATACTTACTCTGTCAGTTTTGAAAATATAATACCAGAAGAAGAGGGGCCCAATTCCAAACAGAGCTCCTAAGAGCGAGGTCTTGGGAGTGGGTCTGAAATTAGGATAGATATTTGCTGATCTTGCGTAGGTCCAACGAATCAAGGCAGGATCTTCCTAAAATGAGTGAAAACAAGATATACGAAATTAAGTTCTGAGAAACAATCTCATCAGGACTTTTGTGGAGGGGCACAGAAGATGCCCTTCGTTCTCTTCTATACTTACAGGTATACCCTGAATATTCCTAAATTGTTTCAGAGAAGATCTTTCATTTCTAGTATTTGTTGAAGAATTCTCTCCTGATCTTGTTCAGATTTTAAAGATGCTTATATGTCATCGTTCAGCTTTCTATTTATTTAAGATTTAAGAATCCTAATCATTTTAAGCTGTCAGAGAAGCCACATTTTTTTTAATCTTTTTTTTCTATTCTTTTCTGGACTGTTTTTGGTTTCATTGTCTTTCTTAAAGTATAACTAACAGAACTACACAGTTATTTTCAATGAAGACAAACATTTCATGTGCTCTATCATACTGTGTGCTTTGTTTCTATGACCCTTTCTAATGCCTCCCCCACAATGGTCTTTCCAGGCTACAAATAAACTGCAGGAAGGGAAAGATTGAGGTAGGCTCTCAACTTTTATGTTTAAGCTGATTTTGCTGGTATTTTAAGAGTAAAATTACTGCATTTCACACTATTAAAATCGTTTTTTGAAAGGACAAGATTGTTAAAGAAAAATAATCAGATTGTCTTGGTTAAGAAAAAAAGTATCCTGCTGTATAGCACAGGGAACTATATCTAGTCACTTGTAATGGAACATGATGGAAGATAACGTGAGAAAAAGAACATACACACACACACACACACACATATGTATAACTGGGTCACTTTGCTGTACAGCAGAAACTGACAGAACACTGTAAATCAACTATAATAGAAAAAATCCTAAAAAAGAAAAAACTGTCAATTTTAATATATTTATACTAGAATAACTACATAAGAATAGCAAATCTATCCTAAACACATAATTATATTTAATTAGCTATATCCTCTAATGATTTTATAAAATTATTTGCTCCAATTAACTGACAGATAAAAATAAGGAAACAAAATCAGCTTTAAAACTTTAATCCTTGAGTTCCCGTCATGGCTCAGCAGAAACAAATCTGACTAGTATCCAGAGGACACAGGTTCTATTCCTGGCCTTGCTCAGTAAGTTAAGGATCCGGTGTTGCTGTGAGCTGTGTGTAGGTCACAGAGTCGGCTCAGCTCTGGCGTTGTTGCTATGGCTGTGGCATAGACTGGTGGCTGCAACTCCGATTTGGCTCCTAGCCTGGGAACCTCTATAGGCCATGGGTTCAGCCCTAAAAAAAAATAAAATAATATAAAAATAAATAAAACTTTAATACTCAGCTTTGAGGAGAATATTCAAGGTCTTAACCAACACCAAGAAGTCATTATTAGTAGACAAAAATAATTAAACTGGATCTTCCACAATAACATTTTAAACCAAATTATTTGCACAGACAGTAATGAAGGTGAAGACACAAGATACAAGTTCAAGGGGGCGTTTGAGCTGTATACCTGAAAGGATAAATACATCTATCTATTCTTGTATCTAGCCCTTTCTGCTCTAATATATTTCAATGACTTTCTTATGATGGAATTCTCAATCGGCCAATCACCTCTCTACACTTTAATATTTGCCAGATCTGTCTTCCAGAAACAGGCATCTCATTCTCATAAAAACACCAACAGCCCCATGACCTTCATTCATAGAACAAAGAACTGTGTTTGAGAGATGTTTCAAAATATGCACGTGGGAGACAGTTCTTTGATACCACTCCACATCCAAAGGACTATTTCAGCATCTGACACGGTGAACTCTTCTTGAAATCATTTCTTCACTCAGCTTCCGGGCACATACTGGCTTGGTTTTCCGCCTAACTCTCTGGCCAGGCCCTCTTGGTCTCTTTGCTCTCTTCCTCCTTATCTCCCCAGTCTCTTAATACTGAAGAGACCTTGTAGATCTTTCCTATCTACATTCACTCCCTTGATGATTTCCTCTAGTCACATGGCTTTAAATATCCACCTATAGGCTGATGACTCCCAAAATTATGCCTCCAGCCCTAGACCTCTAACCTGAACTCCAGATGAAACATCGCACCCCCTTGCTCAAGGCTGACATAATGTCTGATCAGCAAATGTGATGTACCCCAGTTTATTTCCCAATATTGCCATTCCGCTTCTATCCTTGAGCCTTTTACACTCTTCCCTATCTTGGTAAAAGGCAACTGCATTCTTCACTTAGGTCAAAGACCTTGGAGTCATCCTTGATTCCCCTCTTTCTCTTACACCGCATTATCCAATCTACCAGCTAACCTGACTGGCTCAACTTTCAAGATATAACCAGAACTGAACACTTCTTACCAACTCCACTGCCACCATCCTTGTAGCTGCCAACAACTAAGAAATCAGATTACTGCAAAAGGTTCCTAACTAGTCTCCCTGCTCCTGCTTTTGTTCCCTCACAGTGTCTCTTCAACTAACTAGCCAGCCGGAGAGATGTTAAATACAAGTCTTGATTATGGGACAACTGACTCAGAAAAGTCATTACAATGACCTATGAGGCCTGATGTGATCTAGTCCCAGGTACCTTTCCCATCTCATCTCTTCCTGCTCTGCCCTCACCTTTCTCTATGTTAGCCACAGTAGTCTCTTGAGTATTTTAGGGATTAACCAGGCATACGCATGTACTTGCTGTCCCCTCTGCCTAAAATGTTACTTTCTCAGAGAACTGACTGGCTAGCTCCGTCATCTCATTTTCTCAGATCTTCAATGTCACCTCTCAAGTGAGGCCTTTCTAAAATTGCAGCTGCTCTCCATCCCTACGACATACGCACACTCCTAAATCCCCTTCTCCTTGCTTAATTTTTCTTATCACTTACCACTAACTAACATGCTAAATGAAGCAATTTTTTAAACGTATTACTTGCTTCCCATTGGAAAGAAAGCTTTATGAAGACAGGAGTCTGGCTGTTTTGTTCTCCAGTGTTAGTGTAGCATCTAAAACAGGGCCTGGCATATAATACACCCCAAGCAATTATTTATTCACTGAATCAATCATTCTTAAAGATTAGGCAAGGAATTTCAATATATTGCTCAACATATGACTAAATATCAGGCACTCATTTACTTAACAGAACAACCAATGAGGCAGGTATAAAACTTAGGTTTTACACAGCTAAACTGAAACTGCCCTGGGTCACAGAACTGGAAAAGAGAAAATCTGGAGTCTAAATCTCAGCTCTGTCTGACTCAAGGTCTCATCTTATTTATTATGTGGCACATCAAATGCAATCATTGAGTATGTATATAATGAACATCTTTCTCAGTACCTTCTCCCAAGTAAACAAGGTTCTGGCTGGAGACAATACAGCCAAATGGTTAAGAAGATGCTCTAGGTTACATAGACAATGATTCTAATTCTGTTCTACCACTTGCTTAACAGAGTATCACCCTGTGACAACTTGTCCTTCCCATGTTGTCTTTCTCATATGTAAAATGGGGATAGTAATAAAGTTTAACTCTTCAAATAGCCATGATACTTGAAATTCATTCAGAAAGAGTTTCAGTAATCTCCCTCAATCCTTACAACTTCGTAAAATTCCTACAAAACACCAATGCAACTGTTGGGAAAAAAACTTTTTTCTAAAAAATCATATTTGACATATTTAAACAGCTCTCGTACAGAAAATTATCTTCTTAATAATAGCTATCGATCTACTAGGCATGTATTAAGTGCTGGGAGCATTATACAGACTAACTCATTTAACCTCACAAGGATTCTATAAAGAAATTATACTACCGTTTCCATATATGAAAACTGTAAAACTAAGGTTCAGAAAGGTTAGGAATTTTGCACAAGGTCATATAATTTGCCATTAGGTAGTGCCTTTGCGGCTGACCCCAAAGCCCAAAGCTTTAGCAAGCTGTAGGGATTGTATCATTAAAAGATGTAAACTGAAAAAATCACTATATTCTCATCATAGTGATGAGAGAACAGTATTTCTATGAACTGTGAGCTAAAAAGTGGAAAACAGCTTTAAAACACCCCCCCTCGTGTTTTCTGAACACCCATCACAAGCCAGGAACTGTGCTTGTCACGTGCCTTATCTCATTTAATCCTCATAAGAGCTTCATAAAATAGGAAGTACTATATAATCCCCAATTTTCAGATAGGAAAACCAAGGCCAAGCAGCAGAGTTGAAAAACTTTTTCAACATCACCCAGGCGGGAAGTGATCAAGCCAGGACTCAAATTCAGCCACTTGTGAACCCAGAACCTGTCCTCCTAAACACCAAGATATCTGTCCAAGGTCAAAGGGCTAATGCCAAGATCCTGTTCTCTGCGACTGGAAGAGGACCTGTGTTTAAAACACTCTTTGGGAATGGTGACCGCCCCCTGGCATGATCCCCCTTGGCAGGTCTAGGCTGCCGGGTCTGACGAACCATCAGGACTCTGGCCCTCTATTCCCAGCCGGCTGGCCCCTCACTTACGATGACCCCTATGCGGTTAGGGTCGTTGTACTGAAGCAGGTACTCCCGTTTAAGCCGGGATCTTATGGCCAACCGCTCGGCTTGTGCCTTCCGCGTTTCCGGAGATATGTCGTACTCAGCTGGGTCGAGAGTAGCTGGCAGGGTTGCCAGGCGGTAAGGCTTGTACTTTGGGAACGACATCTTGGCAATCCGGCGCACAAGTGCGCCTGCGCGGCCCCGAGGCCCGCCCCCTACGTGCTGACCTTTGTCCTGAGGAAGTGCGCCTGCGCTTTAGCCAGAGGTGGAAAGAATTTAGAAAGTAAAGCTTCTTAACCTTCCTCAGGGTCCCGGCCCTCTAGTAGCGGTCTGCGCGTGCGCAAGGTACTTTCCTCGCCTTCCCCCGACCCCGCCTCCCTCTCCTACCCCTGTCGAAAGTCTGCAGCTTCCTGCTCCGTCCTAGCAGCTTTAGCTTTACTGACTCCGCAGGGCATATTCTGTGAAGTTGAGCTAGCAGAGAGGAGAAATGGGACTGACTGTGGAATTCTCTTTTAGTGTAGGTCCCTCTCTCTGACCTGGGGCAAGTCACTTAACTTCTAGGAGTTTCCTCTTGCTTATGCTGGAGATTATGACCCCTATTCGCTCTACCTAGCAAAAGTGATGTGAGGATTAAATAAAATAATGATTAGATGCCAGCATACTTTGCAAAATATTCCTTATCCAAGAAAAAGAAAATAGCTTTTCAGTATATTACCACGTTATGCATAAGCGGCAGAAGTGTATTTTTCATAGGTATGAAACGTTTATTAGAATGATGTTACAAAGAAGTGTTGCCTGACTATAGGAGGTTAGGGGAAAAAATGGTATTGACTAAACCTCGGGAAGAAACGATACCTTATTTAAAACACTGAAACCTCTTAGTAAAATCCTTAGCATTCTTCGGGTGCTAGAATTAAAAAACACCCAAAGAGATATGAAAATAAGCAGAGGAGCATTTTATCTTACTGTGAAAGATAGTTTGGGGGGAAGAATGAGAATAACCTAAAAGGGAATATTCTCCATCCCTACCATCCTGCTTTCCCCACTGTCACCAAAGAAAAAGGGCTATTTCAAGTTGCAAGGCAGGGTCTTTGGTACTAAGCAGATATTCCTTAGGGGAAAACATGTAAACAATGTTTCCATAATTCAGTCCAGGAAAGTGGATCAAAAGAGAACTTCAGCTTGGATGAACCATCTGGGGACATGTAAGAATGTTGCGAAATGGTTGCTATCCCGAGAAGGAACCTAGAAAGTGTTAGCACTTGAAGTGATGAGGGGCAGCACTGCTGTCAAATTTATTCAACATTTTAATACTGTTTTTAAATATTTATTAAGCACTGTGTGAGGCATCCTGCGCGCTAGTCATTCTTAGTCAATCTTCTAGGCTGAGTGGGGGAAACAAAAAATGAAGGATGAGGTGATTGTCTCTGAGGAGCTGGCAATCAGGCAGTATAGAAAGAATAGACAGAGTATGATAATATTTGCTGAGCGGTTTACTGTCCAAATGAATATAGAGCAAAATGGGCTCAGAAGAATGGAGACTGAGGGAATGTAAAAAAAAAGTTTTTTTTGTGAGACAAATCACACTCAATTTTAAAGGAGTAGGGGAGGAAGAAGTTCTGTTTTTATCTAAGGTGTTTAATCGTATTAAGAAAATTTTAAAGATAAAAAGCTGGAGCAAGTTGAAAATTCTAAAGACTACATTGATAGTTTCAAAAAGCTTTTGTTTATAGATTAGACACTGATCTAGGAAGAAGGGCATGTTAAAAGAAGGAAAAAGAAAAGGAAAACAAAAGGAGTACATTGAGTACAAGTCAAATGACAAAATTAAAAAAAAGATTTACTAAGGTTAAGAGAGAGGGAGAGAGAGGAAGAGAATAAACTTCATCATTTCATTTGGATGAGTTAAGGGTGTGAACGCCACATTTGCTTGATTATCATAGGATCCCTTTTGATGACTGTTAAAAATATGGAGTCCTAGGTTTTGTTCTGTTCTTAGAGATTCAGAATCGGTCTTCCCGGGGAATCTGGAGTATGTATTTTTAACGATTTCCTGAGGGGATTCTTAACAATATTGCATGTTTAGAGAACATAGAGATGAATACAAAAGGTCTTCCTTTTCCCAGAAAATACCCTCTTAGAGTGAATCTATTTAAGATGGAGACCTAGATTCTGTAGTGAAAGAAAAAGATTTGACTGGGATTTATATTGAAATAATGCAACCAAAAAATTTTGAAAATGAAATTATTTTATATTTAACATGTTTTAGGTTGCAGTTACAACTATATGCTAATTCTGATAAATCAAGTGTTAATTTTTGGGGCTATTACTTTCATATAGCTCATTATTCCTCACTGCGTCTGATTTTTTGCAGCAGGGTCATATTTCCAAAAGTGTTGGAGGGTTTGTCCACTTTTCCCAAGACCCTCTCTCAATCCTTTGAAACCAAATGGTTTCCTTTTGAAGCACTGACATCATCGTCATTCTTAATGATTTTCTCTTTTTCATTTGTTACTTGGTCTAGCTCTAAGGTCCTCCTGTATTAGTGATACATTTTTCTGCATGTGTATCTAGCAGTGCGCTAGCATTATTTTTTATCAATTTCATGAGGTTCCACATCTTTTGCAAGATTTGCAATAGATTTCAATTGTCTTTGAGAGCTGGATATTACCAAATGGATGGCCAAGACTTTGATGGGATGAGTGTATGCTTTAGATTAGCAGATAAGCAGATGAAATAATTTAAGCGAGCAATAATTTCACAAGTGGTCTTACCATCAAAGAATAGTTCATGTTTTGAAGACTTTCACTTCTCTAAGAAGTCTCCTAATAAAATTTATCAGAATTTATTAGGACATGGATTATAGGGACTAAGTACATGTATCTGTACTTGGTCAGAAGAGGGCGGATGAAGTGGTGAAGTGGAGAAAGTGAGAAGTACATATAAGCAGGGGTGATCAAGCTATATAATGGGCAGAGTTTCAGGGAACAGAGAAGATAGTTGAATACAGAAACTCTAAGAAGGAGGTAAATTCCACCTTGCAACAATATGAAGAATATTCCTTCTCTTAATTGAATAGAATCATAGGTAAATGTGTGAATAAACTCTTAACTTTGGCATGAAAATAAACTGAGTGCCCAGAGATTTAATTAATCAGCGAGTTTTGACATTTAGTGAATATTCTCTTTTATTATTATTTTAAAAATCTTGTCCTAACATTGAATGTTAGCAAAGGATATATACTATCAAGCTAATGCAGGGCCCCCTCTTTACTGAGCCCTCTCTGCTACTCTGGGAAAGACCCTAAAAATGTATTTACATGGTCATTCTCTTTTTGTAAAATTAGAAAAAGTAAGCTGTATGAATCACAGTTGCCTGAGACTGCTGCGTCTCTCCTCTCTGACTTCCCTTCTATCACATCTTCCTCCTTTTGGATGGTATTGCAGTGGCCTTAAGTATTTGGGGGATCTTGCCAATGAAATTTTGGGTATAGTGAGATATATCTACTTGATTCACATCTATACCAGGTGGAGTTTAGTTCTTGCTAGCCATCCAGGTGCAGGATGGCTTCCAGAAATACCACTATCACCTAGTGTGCCATGAAGGTGTCGGATCAGAGCTTGTATTGTGATATAAACTTGTCCAGTGAAGGCTGGGCCTGAAAATAATGAGGGTAGAGGAGAACAAGGTTTGAAATGAACAG
Source organism: Catagonus wagneri (assembly GCA_004024745.2). Classification (NCBI taxonomy): domain Eukaryota; kingdom Metazoa; phylum Chordata; class Mammalia; order Artiodactyla; family Tayassuidae; genus Catagonus; species Catagonus wagneri. Next base: position 57,824,504 of record PVHT021183693.1, read on the forward strand.
AACCAGAAGCTAATTTGTGGAAAATTCTTCCACTTATCCTTGATTATTTTTTTTCTCAAAGAAGGCACCCCAAATTGTGTGAACTTCAGGTCCCATCAAACCTGGATCTTCCTGTTCGTCAGTCTCTTTGGGCTGTGAGGAGGAGATACAGAGTGCTATGTGAATGAATTTAACTGCAAAGAGTTCCAGGAACATGGGGAAGAAAATCATCTCCTCAGTTGTGTAACCACCCTAGGAACTTGTCTTCCAAAATTGAAATGAACAACAGTTCCAAGGAAGAATAAGAAAAATACTCCAGAGTTTTTCAGCGTCCCACCTAAGCCCACTTTATCTTTGTTTACCTAGCAATCACTCTTCCTTTAAAAAAGGATGTTATTGTGCTCACTTCAGCAGCACATATTGGAATGATACAGAGAAGATTAGCATAGCCCCTGTGCAAGGACAAACAAGTAAATTTGTGAAGCATTCTTTTTTCTTTTTCTTTTTTTTTTGTCTTTTTAGGGCCACACCCACGGCATATGGAGGTTCCCAGGCCAGGGATCTAATTGGAGCTGTAGCTGCCAGCCTACGTCACAGCCACAGCAACACGAGAACCGAGCCAATTCTGCGACCTATACCACAGCTCATGGCAATGCTGGATCCTTAACCCACTGAGCGAGGCCAAAGATCGAACCCACATCCTCATGGATACTAGTTGGGTTAGTTAACCACTGAGCCACGATCGGAACTCCCATTCCATTTTTTAAAAAATATTTAATTAAAAATTAAAAGAGGATATTATTGAGTCAGTTTGATGTTGTAAAATCTAGATTGCCCCAAAGCATCACATAAGAGGTTGGCTTTCATTGTATCCAACTCATCTGTGGCTCTTTGACTTGGGGACTATCCAAATCAGTATGTTTAAGATTACACAACTGGGGGAGTTCCCGACATGGTGCAGCAGAAACGAATACAACTAGGAACCATGAGGTTGCTGATTTGATCCCTGGCCTCGCTCACTGGGTTAAGGATCCGGCGTTGCTTTGAGCTGTGGTGTAGGTTGCAGACGCAGCTTGGTTGCAGACGCAGCTCAGATCCCGTGTTGCTGTTGCTGTAGCGTAGGCCAGCGGCTATAGCTCTGACTGGATCCATAGCCTGGGAACCTCCATGTACAGCGGGTGCAGCCCTAAAAAGCAAAAAAAAAAGATTACAAAAATGGTTTTACCCGACAGATATACCTAAGTCAAAGAAGACTCACATAGAACTACTATCTTCAGAGGTAGTATTGTATCCAAAAGACACTGAGATTACATTGCTCATCCATTACAAACAGACATCACTTTCTGTATGTTTCTACTATAGATTTTGCTATTTTAGGGGGCAAATCTCTCCATTTTATTATAGTTTAAAATTGTAGCTACTTTTGATCCTCTTCTCTTTCAGAAGAATTTTAGTAGTTCATTCCCCGGCCAGGGATCAAACCTATGCCACAGCAGTGACAATACCAGACCCTTTAACGGCTTGACCATCAGGGAACTCCAGGCCTCTTCTTTTAGATTAATTCCTTCTACATTCTAGATTTCATTGCTATTTTTAATTGTTTTATGTTTTCTAAATAATTGTTGCTGGTGTATTGTAATATTTTCAATGTTTGTATGCTGATCTTGGAACCATTATCCTTGTTGAACTTTTTATTAATCCTATTAACTTCTCTATACATTCTTTTAGATTGTTCTGTGTGGTCAATTGTATCTTGTGAAAATAGCATATTGCCATTTCTGTTCCGAGTTTTATAGTTCTTTTTTTTTCACTCTTATTGCATTAGCTAGGATTTCCAGCACAATGCTGTAAAATAGTAAAAGCAGTGAATCTCCTATTTTGTTCTCAGCTCTAATAGGATATCTTCTGTTAGCGCACCATTAAATATGCCTACTGTAAGGTTAGTAGAAGCTCTTTATCAGGTTAATAAAATTGCCTTTTATGTCTTGCAAAAAATTTTTAAAATCATGAATCACTGTTTAATCGATCAAATGCTGTTTCTATGTTTCTTCGTCTATTGTCATTTGGTTTTTCTCTGTTAATTTGTTAAAAAGGAAAAGAAAGAACCTTCGTAGGTTTTTCTGATGTGGTGTCATTTTGTATTCTGGAATTAACTCTACTTCATGATCATGTGGGTTTTTAAATATATTGATTAATTAAATTTATGAGCATTTATTAATAGAATTTCAGCATTTGTGTTCATAAGTAAATTTGGCTCTTATTTTCTTATCTACTTTTGGTAATATATTTAAACAAAATGAGTTGGATGGATTTCCTTCTTTTTTTAACTCTCAAAAACAGTTTGTACAAGATAAGAACTAAAATTCTTGAAAGCTTGGTAAATTATTTTATAGGGCTGAGTCTTCTATATTTTTTCAATGGAGACTTTTGGCTATCAATTCAATTTCTGTAATGATTGTTGGTTTGTTCAGGTTTTCTTCTGGAATCATTTCGATAATTTACATTTTCTTAAATACCTTGCTTTAAACATTGCCGTAGAATTTCTCATCTTACGATCTTTTCAGTCTTCACTGTCTTTATAATCTTCTTTTTCCTTCTTTTTTTTTTTTTTGCCTTTTGTCATTTTAGGGCCACACCCGCAGCATATGGAGGCTCCCAGGCCAGGGGTCCAATCGGAGCTGTAGCCACTGGCCTACGCCGCAGCCACAGCAACGCGGGTTCCGAGCCACGTCTGCAACCTACACCACAGCTCACGGCAACGCCGGATCCTCAACCCACTTAGCAAGACCAGGGATCGAACCCGCAACCTCATGGTTCCTTGTCGCATTGGTTAACCACTGCGCCACGACGGGAACTCCTTCTTTTTCCTTCTTTTACTGTTTATTCATTGCTCCTCTCTTTCTTCCTCAGTACTGCTAGAGGGAGTTCCTATTGTGGTTCAGCAGTATTCATAAGAATGCGCATTTGATCCTGGCATTGTTCAGTGGGTTAAAGATCCTGAGTTGCTGTTAGCTGTGGTGTACATCGCAGATGGGG
>PVHT021183693.1:57828518-57859106 GCA_004024745.2 Catagonus wagneri
GTGATATTACATGGTATTTCTCTTTCTTTTTCCGACTTACTTCAGTTAGTATGAGAGTCTCTAGTTGCCTTCATGTTGCTGCAGATGGCATTATTTCATTCTTTTTTATGGCTGAGTAGTATTCCATTACATATGTGTATTACTTCTTAATCCCTTCATCTGTCAGTGGACATTCAGGTTGTTTCCATGCCTTGGCTATTGTGAATAGTGCTACCATTAATGAACATAGGGGTGCATGTAACTTTTTGAATTATAGTTTTGTCCAGATACATAGCTAGGAGGAGGATTGCTGAGTCATATGGTAGTTCTATATTTAGTTATCTAATGTACCTCCTTACTGTTTTCCGCAGTGGTTGTACCAATTTACATTCCCACCAACAGTGCAGGAGGGTTCTCTTTTCTCCATACCCTCTCCAGCATTTGTTATTTGTGGACTTACTGATAATGGCCATTCTGACTGGTGTGAGGTGGTCCAGTGTTCTTCTTCCAGCTGCTTAAGCAGAATGCGTATCTCATTTCTGTATATATGTGTTTTATAATTTTTATGCGTGTAATTCTGTACATTTCACTTTAGCTACATCTACTCAAGTTTTTACTAGCGCTTTCATGGTTGTGTAGCTCTGAGTATTTTGTAATTTCCATTATATATTTCCCTTAACCCGTGATTTATTTAGAAATGCAAAAGATATTTTGTTTCATCTTTTTATTGTTAATTTCTAACTTAATAGCATTATTGTCGGAGAACTTTGTATAATATTAGTCCTTTGAAATTTGCTGAGACTATCTTTGGAACTTTATATGTGATCAGTTTTTTGTTCAATTTGTTTTAACAAACCATCTTTTTGAAAGGTAACGTACATATCAAAAAATGCATAAATCATACTTATGCTGTTCAATGAATTATTACAAAAGTGAACATATCCTTGTAATCATACATAGTCATTTTTTATTGAAGTATAGTTGCTGCACAATGTTATATAAGTTACAGGTGTACAATACAGTGATTCACAATTTTTACAGGTTACATTCCATTTATAGTTATAAAATATTGGCTATATTCCCTGTGTATACATAGTCATATTTATGATAGTTCCATGTGAGCTTAAAAACAATGTATATTCTGTATTCACTGCGTGCAAGGTTAGATCAAGCTTGTTAATTGTGTGGTTTGGATCTCTCATTTATTTATTCCTCTTTGTCTGATTGATCTGTTTCTAATATAGAGATGTATTATAATCTTCCAGTGCCATTGTGGCTTATTAATTTTTCCTTGAGTAAAATTAGAATACACAGGGTGAACTGAAGGTGATATGAAACATTTTAATGTGCATGTATCTGTGAATTGTTTTTACCATAAAGACAAAGCAACTCATCCATAATGGTTTGCTCACTCCATCCATTTATTGTGCTGTATAGAAACCAACCAGAAAAAAAAAATTTCTGCTTAAAATATACAGTGCTCTTAGAAACACATCTGTCATGTAGACATATCCAAAAGCTTATGAATATTACATTTTGCATTCCTCTTCTTCAGAGACAGTCTTTTCATCCTAGTCATATATCTGTTCTTATTATGAAAGTCACTTACATAAGCACATATTTGTACTTGAAAGGAACAATAAGTTTCCTACAAAGTGTAAGGTGACATTTTCTTACTAGCTGACAGTGTAACATAAAAGAGGATTAATCCTCTTAGCTGAAACTATGTCATGCTTTCTTCTTTGGGATAAAGTTCTACCCTGCCATCTTTTGCTTGGGAAAAGCAGTAACTTCCTAGTTCGTATTCTTACATACATGCACAATTGACATACCTCCATTTTTTTTCCCATACAGCAGTCAGAGTGACCTTTTAAAATATCCATTATCCTGTTTTTCCTAATTAAACTCTCATGGGACTTTAAGAACTGATGAGTTCTCTTCTCTACCTCTCAGCCACACTTGGCTTCATGCTCCCTCCCCATCACTCACTGTGTGTGCTCCAGCTACACTGGCCTCTCTTCAGTTCTTTACTTCCACAGGGTCTTTGCACTGACTTTTCCCTCTACCTTAAACATTATACTCTATACTCCTCTTCATCCTCCAGAACTCACTTAATTCTATAGTCCCTTAATTAATCAAAAAGGTCAAATTCTCTCAGGAGCTATGATGGCATTACAGACCTCTTCCGCATAACCCTAACTAAAATCCTAATTTTACTGTTTGTATTATTTAATTAATCCCTGTCTCTCCCCACCCCACACTTTGAAGACCAGGACTATATCAGGCTTGGCTCACCCTGCATCCCAACACTGGCACAGTGCCTGGCACACCGTAGCAATAGTGAATGAATAAATGACCTGTTGCCTTTCTCTCTTCAAGAAGAACATATTAACCAAACATGCCTACACCCTTCTTGTTGCCTCTGGTTTCATCTCATCCTCACTTCTAGGCTATACTTCATACTCATCACCTCTCTCTTCCTTTTGCTCCTAACCCCAAATTAAAAATTCAAGTCAAAAAACCGTCGTCTAGTGATATAGATTTTTACTGAAGATTTTGTATGGTTGCAAAGGAGAAGTTACATCACAAAGAAAAATGGCTTAACAATTTCATTTTAACATCTGCTTTTCCTCCTAGTCCTTATTTCTACAGCAGTTTGGAGTTGTCTCATCCCTCTTCTTTTGCCTCCCGGCCAAGTCAGTTCTAGGAGCCCCTCTAGCCAACCTAACTTGTCCTCCACCTGCCCCCATGGCCTAACTCAGCAAAATAAAGCACAGCCATAGGCCAGGCCACTATTCCTAGGGTCCTTATTAGTTCATTTGGATTCCTGCATTTAAAAAAAAAAATTGGAACAGAAGGAGTTGCCCCTTTTTTCATGTTTCCCTTTGCTTGATGATATCCTTCTCCCCACCAGTGTGGCCTTATGCCATCCCTGCTGTTTGTGGCTGACTGAAATCTTAAGTCCATCAAGGTTCACTTCAAATGGCTGATTTTCTGGAAAATTTTCCATAAAACCTCCAAGTAGAAGTGATTTTTCTCTTCCCTGAGTATGTGCATTACTTCTTTTATTCTGCTTGCTGTTACAGGCAATGTGATCCCCCTCCTCTAAGAGCAAGTTCTGTTTCTTACTGTACCTGTCTCCTAGAGAACCCGGCTCAGGACCCTGTGCACAGCCCACTCCAGTCCTGATTGAATTATAATGAAATTGTTCATATATCTTCTTTTTAGGCTTTAGTAAAAGCCTCTTCAAGAAAGCGACTGAATTTCATGTTTCCAAATGACAGATAGCCAATATTTCAATTTTGGAGTCAGCTGGCAGAAACACCCCCCCTGTGAAGGAGCTCTGTAGACTGTGGGTGGGTGCAGAACAGCTCTGGTTGAGTAGTCCTGGAGAGAAGTTCTCTATCCAGGTAAAAGAAAGAGTTGACATTTTTGCCTGGGTTGACTCTTGCTTTCTAAAAGTCAGCGCTAGTCTAACCCCTGAAAGATTATCAGGGCCCCTGAAAGAGTCAGAGTCTAATTAATTATGATTTGCTGTAAATGCCAGTGAGAAGGCTAACAAAAAATGTCAACATACAAATTTACACTCCTGAGGCCTAGAGAGAGACCTACTGCTATCGATCTCTATTCTGTTACCATTACCATGATATTCAGGAGAATGGATCTTTTCAGTGTTTTATAGTCACCTTGATCAAGAAAAGGGGAGGAGGCCCAGTGATGAGGTTGCGTCATGTGTATATGGCTAACTGAGGGCAGCTAAAATATAACTTACATCACTTGCTCAAATTTGCTGCCAAATTGTACTTATGTTCTCAATAAAACCATAAATATCTTTAGCTTCTTTTATTCCTGTAAGAAACTTCATTACCCTGGATTAAACAAGGATAAAAAGTAAAATGAAGGTCTTTGGCTTATTATTTTTAATGTTTTTTTTTCCATTTCATTATAGGAACACTTAAAAATAGAGTGAAAAATTAAAATATTTTTAAAATCCATATTTCTACAACCTAAGGACAATCACAAGATTTTTTGGTCATTTTTTAACAAACATTTTTTTTCCATGTAGAGGATGTATTTAAAACATTGTAATCAAAGTGAAGTAAGTCAGAAAGAGAAAGACAAATACCATATGATATCACTTATATCTAGAATCTAATATACGGCACAAGTGAAACTTTCCACAGAAAAGAAACTCGTGGATTTGGAGAACAGACTTGTGATTGCCAAGGGGGAGGAGGAGGGAGTGGGATGGACTGGTTAATAGATGCAAACTATTGCATTTGGAGGGGATAAGCAATGAGAGCCTGCTCTGTAGCACAGGGAGCTATATCTAGTCACTTGTGATGGAACATAATGGAGGATAATGTGAGAAAAAGAATGTATATATATATTTATATGTATAAAACATTGTAATCATGCTACAGAAGCATTTTCTATCTTAATTCTGGATATTAATATCTATAATATTATGATACATAAAATTCCAATAAGAGGAAATAATTATAATTAACTTTCTCCTGTATTTGAACTTAAATTTGGTTTAAAAAAAGAAGTATAGATAAGTACTTAAATAAACACTGATTTTCTAAACATTTTACTTTTACTCATAGAGCTATTTGCATTTTTAAAGTTCAGTTTATCTTTGCTTCTCACCCCCTGTTGTCTCTTCCAGATGCTGTGCCCACCTCCAACTTTCCTGGCATCTCCTGTCAATCCCACAAGGTTCTGGGGTAAGCAGATGCAATGCTTCCTTGACAATCCCAGCCTGGAGTATGAACTCTTATAGCCCCCTATCATCCCTGCTCAAAAGGGCGTGCTCTTGATTTCTCCTAGTTTAGGCTCTTCCTGAACAGAAACAACCAACTCCCAGAAAATCAATTCAGTGGGAGCCGGTTTGTGAATGACCACTTCTCTAAATGGCATGGTGAGCAAGTTTGAAGTCTGTGGAACTTAGCAAATTTTGGAGATAGACACTTAGAGCTTCAGACATGGGCCCCTATCCCAGTGCCCCTGCAGTTCATCACCCCTTGATCATTAGGCAAAAATCCTGACCTCTCTAGTCTTAATTTCCTCATCTGTGAAATAGATCCCAAGACAGAGGTTTGGAGATAAAATGAGGTCATGCATTCAGAACACCGGATGTGGGACCATGGTGATGCCACCTGATCAAAAGTCATTAGATGACATGTTCCTCTCTGGAGGGTGGTAGGAAGGATCAAACAGTTGGCAAAATGTATGCTGTTCTACATCAGAATCCTAGTTTCTCCTCTCTTTTAAAATCCAGCTCCTAGCAGTCTATTTATTTAAAAGACCAGGCCCCCTTTTCTTCTAAATATTCTAAAAGTATAAAATCCAACCAAAGTTTTAAAACACACTTTTGTGGTTGTTTTTTCACAAGTGGTAAAAATACTTGGATATGATATTAAAATATCAGAGTAACTTCTGTTTTTTTAAATTATCGGACTTTCAAATATACACAAAAGGAGAGGAAATGATATAATGAACCGACCCCATGTGCTCATCCCTCTGCTTTTACATTTTAAAATATTCTGCCAATGTCATTTTATCTGTCCCCCTACAGGTATATTTCACTTTTGTTTTTGCTGGATTACTTTAAAGCAATCTCTGATAGTGTTTCATTTTACTCATAAATACTTCATCATATATTTCTAACCGTTAAGAAGGTTTTTTCCCTACATAACCACAATGCTATTATCACACGTAACAAAATTATCAATAATCTCAGGAGCATTTTAAAAATAGGATTCTGGAAAAAAAGCAAGCCAAAGGAGTGAGTAATATAGAATTTCAAGCACTAGGGTAAGCAGTTTGGAAAGATGCTTTTGGCAAAGTGGGTACTTTCACTCTTGTAAATGACGTTACAGAGCCAGATGCCACTTTCTCCTACATATTCAAAATTGGATTTACTTTCTTACCCCAAAATGTATTCTCTAGTTCAGTCCACGGCATCAGCCTCTGTCCAGGAGCTCAAGTTCAAGACCCAGAGTCCTTGCAGAGTCTTCCCATCCCCTCCTTCTGGCACTCCATTTTACCAGTTTTAAAGCCCTAAATCTCAGAGTGAATATTGCTCATATCCATCCCCTCCCCTCCATTCTCATCTCTGCTCCTTTGGGTCCCCATTATCTATCTCTGCCCTCAGGTATGCAAGGATCTTTGTTTGGGTTCCTGCAGAAACAGTGCCAAGACAAAGATTTGAGTGTAGATTATATATTCTAGAGGCGATCCCGAGAGACCTGGGAACTGAGTAGGGTAATGAGACAACGAAGTGAAAGAAGCCAATACAGGGTGTGCTATTAAGCACTGCAGGACACTGGAGCTCTATCCTCCTGGAAAACGCTGGGGTGCATCACAGAACACACCTTAGCGTCATTCCAGCTGGCAGGCATGGAAGCTGGAGTATCTATCCACCTCCTCTCCACCCATCATTGCTTGATGGCTGCCCTCAGGGCCAAGAAGTTCCCAGCACATCCAGCCTGCACTGTAGACAGGCTGAGCATGTTGCTAGTCAGAATGCAGAGGGTACAGACCTTCAGTGGATAGTTGTGCATATGCAGGGGACATGGCATACAGGCTCTCACTATATCCCCTCCATTCTTACTTTCTCCCCACACAGAGGCCAGAGATAACTTTCCAAAAGTACAAATCTGATTCTGGCACTTCACTGTTCAATAAAAAGGGAATATGGATGATGCTAAAGAGCAGCGTTGCTTATCTCTCCTGAGTGGTACTGAACCATATGATCCTGGGCACCTTTGGATTACCTTCTTCGAGTGGACAAAGTTTGCATTGGGCTTGAAGTCCAATTGTGTATTCAGTGGAGAGAGAGCTTTATTCATATGTTTGTTTTTAAAACCTTGTTTATTTACAGAATAGGTTGGGAGGGGAAGGAACAAGTGATTGCTTCTGGTGCAGCCCTTTACCTCTCAATAGTTTTCCATAATCCTTCCCAGGCAGTGGAGTGCCTTTCTCCATCAATGCCACTGCACCAAAGCTACGTGGCAATACTTTGTTCTTCTTTATATAGTCACATTATCTGGGAATCTCAATGTGATTTACAAGCTTACATAACTTCTCCAGTGAGTCAGCATGCTCATCAGGGAGGCAGCATGGTGGGGGAAAGAACACAGCATTTGGTGCCAGTTAGAACAAGTTCAATTCTTGCATCTGCCACTTCCTAACTGTATGTTAGATAAATTATCCTACCTCTGTAAGCCTCAGTTTCTTCCTCTAATTAAATGGGGATCAGAATACCTACCTAGGAAGGTTCTATAAGGATTAAATGAGGTGAAGAACATGCAGTGTGATACATAACAAGTCCTGAATCAGTGTTCACCATGCCCATCCTACATCGTGATTTTACACATCTGGTAGCCAGTTCTTAAATCTTACCAGTGTGCAGTGAGTGCAAAATGCTGATTTATCTTTGTCTGCTTTTAGCACTAGGGGATTTTAGATAAAAGTCCAAATCAGTTCTTTGTAAAGGAAAATTATTCTTGTTCTACTCTGGGCAAAACAGCCACATTGTGTGTGAAATAAATCTGTACCAGAAAGGGCTGGGATGCTCCAGGAAGGACTGAGCGGGCCCTGCCTGGCTCAGCCTCAACTGCAGTGGCAGCCAAAGAACACTGGCATTTGGAGGAGACTTGTGAGCACAGGGTGAGACAGACAGCCAGAAAAACAGAATGTGCAGGAGAGGATGTTAGATCCCATCTGCATAGCTTCTCACTGCAGTGGGGAGCAGTTAGGAATAGCGTTGCAGGATGCCTTTCGCTAGAAGTGGCAGCATACAAATGAGGGTGCTGCTGTGCTGGCCAGGGCTGGGGCCGATTCTGGAACTATTTTTCCAAAGTGGTTGGAACAAACGCCTGCACGTTAAAATAAATAACTACATACATACATAGATACGTACATACATAAAATCCCTGGTCAGCAAAGGAGCACAGCCACAAACACTCTTCCCTGCCGGTTGCAGTGTTCTTAGGGCAGGATTACCAGACAAGCTCATTTCCAGGATCTTTATAGCCAGCATAATACATAGTTAGCAGTCAGCTAGGGTAAGCAGAAAAAGTATTCAATTAAGGAGTGTTCGGTGAATGTAATGTGTCCATAAGAGCAAAGAAGCCTCTGAGAAGAAAAATCAGGAGCCAATCTTTGAACATCGGAACTATAGAACGTTAAAACAAGGAAGGGCTTTCAGCTCATCAGGCTGTTATGGTGATATTTAAATGCTAAAAAAATAACAGAACCTTTCCTTCAAATAAAGCCTTGTGCAGACTCTCCCCCTGAAAGCCAAGTAAGAGGGATGCTGCTCTGAGTAGCGGAGGGGAGGAGGACAAGAGGGCAGTCTGGTTCTGGAGCTGCAGCCTGTGAGCCTCACTTTAGATCTCCCAGTGTGGCCCAGAAATATGTCTTGGAAATCCTGAGGCTCCACTAACCCCAGTGTGAAAATCTCTAGTCTAGTCCACCTCTCATATTGTACAGATGAGGAATTTAGGCTCAAAGCTTGGAATTGATTAGTCTAAGGTCACTCAACCGAGTTGAGACTAGAGCCCAAATCTCTTGATTTTAAGTTCCTTAGAAGTGGCGCAGCAGATTAAGGATCTGGAGTTGTCACTGCTGTGGCTCTTGTGCTGCAGCTGTGGCAAGGGTTCAATTTTCCTGCCTGGGGAACTTCTGCATGCTGCAGGTGCAGCAGCCCCCTCAAAAAAAAAAAAAAAAAAAAAAAAAACGAAGTTCCTTGCTCTCTCCTAAAAACCATCTCACCCCTGTCTTTAAAGATAAAGTTACCTCTTGAAATAGCTTATTAAAGTAAATGAGAAAGCCAGAGGCATCCAAGTGTAAAATACTGGCTTTGGAAAGGATCCCATTCTATCTTCTTGTTTGCTGGACCTAAGTGCAATTTCTTACTACATTTATTTTAAGACCTTTAGTATGGCAGTCACACAATCCAAGGAGAACTGCTAAATTAATGGTCTCTTAAGACAGGATAAATGTAACCAGTTTGTGCCTTCTAAAAAACAACTTTACAACAGCTTAGTATTTTTAAATTTTTTAAAAAATATATTGTCACAATAAGAAAGGAATCTGAAATGAATCGCAGATGGAGATGGCCAAACCAGTGCTCTCACATAGCAGAGCATAAAGCATGACAGACTCCTGATCTGCTTTCTATTGTGAGACCTTGGACAGTCACAACTTCTCTGCACCTCAGTTTTTTTAATCTACAAATGATTAAGTCATTGAAGTTACTAAGTCGATATTCAACAGAACCCTGACACAGAACTTCTCAGTGCTCTGGGTGAGCCAGCACTGTGACTATTTCATATACAACGGAGGTCTCTGTCTTCAAGGCTGAGGACCTTGCAGTGTAATTACTATAGCAGAGAGTGAAGAAGCAACGTGGAGACAACCATGGGATGAAAGGAAGAGGGAAGAGGAGAGCAGAAGGAGAGAAAAACAAAGGCTCTTCTTTCATGCTTCAGAGGACTGGATTTTGGTCAGTATCCATCCTGTACATTTATGTGACGCCTGTTAACTTAAGTCCTCTAAATGGCAAGGTAAATGGCATACACAGATGAAGAAAAGAAAAGTTAAGATAATAAATTGAAATGCTTACCGTGTTTTTTCTGGGTTGTATGATTATGAATGCCCTGCATTTCTTCCTTCCTTTATCCTTTTATGTATTTCCTAAATTTTGTACCTTATCTATATATTACTTGTGTCCTCCTCGCCAGAAGGTAAGCCAGATAAATGCAGAAATTTTTGTCTGTTTTTGTGCACTGTTGCATTGCCAGTGCCTGGCATTTCATAAGTGCTCAATAACTATTTATTGAATGAATGTGTAACTTAAAGTGTATAATTAAAATGATATAAAAACAGACACACAGATCAGTGGAACAAAATGGAGATCCCAGAGATAAACCCACACATATACCAACAATTAATTTTTCAACAAAGGAGCCAAGAATATATAGTGAGGAAAAGAAGTCTCGCCAATAAATGGTGTTCGAGAAGGTGGACAGCCACAAGCAAAAGAATGAAACTAGGCCACTGTCTTACATCATACACAAAAATCAACTCAAAGTGGATTAAGGACTTAAGTATTTAAGACCTAAAGCCATAAAATTTCTAGAAAAAAAATATGTTGTAACTTCCTTTACATCGATCTTAATGATTTTTTTTTTTTAAGATCTGACTCCAAAGGCAAGGGAAACAAAATCAAAACTAAACAAATGGGACTACATCAAACTAAAAAGCTTCTGCATGGGAAAGGAAAGCATCAACAAAACGAAAAGGCAACCTACTGAATGGGAGATGTCTGCAGATCAAATCATATATCTGATAAGGGGTTAATATCTAAAATATGTAAGGAACTCACACAACTCAACAAGAAACAACCCAGTTAAAAAATGGGCAGAAGATATGAATAGCATCTTTCCAAAGAAGACATACAGATGGCTAACAGGCACATGAAAAGATGCTCAATGTCGCTAATCATTAGGGAAATGCAAATCAAAACCACAGAGATATCCCCTCACTCCTGTTAGAATGTCTGTTATTAGAAAAACAAAGAACTGTAAGTATTGGAGAGGGTGTGGGGAAAAGGAAACCCTTGTCCGTTGTTGATGGAATGATATATTGGTGCAGCCACTATGGAAAATAGTATGAATCAACTGTAATTTTTTTTTTTTGTCTTTCTAGGGCCACACCTGTTGGCATATGGAAGTTCCCAGACTAGGGGTCAAATCAGAGATGTCTACAGCTGCTGGCCTACGCCACAGCCACAGCAACGTCAGATCCAAGCCACATCTGCAAACTACACCACAACTCACAGCAACGCTGGATGCTGAACCCATTGAGTGAGGCCAGGGCTTGAACCTGCATCATCATGGATGCTGGTCAGATTTGCTTCAGCTGAGCCATCATGGGAACTCCAACTGTAATTTAAAAAAAAAAAATTTAAGAAAACAGTATGGGGAGTCCTCAAAAAATTCAGACTAGAACTTTCATATGACCTGGCTATTTTTCTACTTCTTGGAATTTATCTTAAGACAATGGAAAACTCATTTGAAAAAATATGTGCACCCCTATGTTTACTGCAGCATTATTTACAGTAGCCAAGATATGGAAACAACCTAAGTGTTTATCCATGGGTGAGTGGATCAAGAAGGTATGGTATTTGTTTACATACAGCTGCTCTTCAGGAAGACATCATATTTTAGAATTTTGTGTAGAATAATTTAGCCAACTCTGTCACATATATAATATATACTTACACTGTGGAATACTATGCAGCCATAAAAAGGACATTTTACCATTTGCAGCAATATGGATGGACTTAAAAGGTATTACGCTAAGTGAAATAAGTCAGAGAAAGACAAATACCATATGATTTGACTTAGATGTGGAATCTGAAAATCAAAACAAACAAAACAAAACAAAGGCTCATGGATACAGAGAACACACTTGTGGTTACCAGAGGGGAAGAGGGTCATGGGCGGAAGGCGAAATGACTGGAGGGGATCATTTGTATAGTGATGGATGCTAACTAAACTTACAATAGTGATCACCTTGTAGTGTTTACAGATAGTGATTTTTAATGTATGCCTAAAATTTGTATAATGTTATGTACCGATTTTACCTCAATTAAAAAAAGAAAAATGTCATTTTCAAAAATTGTAGGTAATACAGATCATGTCTTAAAGCAATAGCAGTAGCTTTTAATTCTTTTGGACCACAGCCCACAGTAAAAGAAAATGTTTTAAATTGTGAATCAAAATACATAAATCAACACATATATATGATATGTAAAAAAGATTTCACAAAATAATACTTTATTATTATTACTTGTCATGCACTCTGGTATTTCCCATCTAACCTCCCAGCAACTCCATGAGGATAGCATTCTTAGCCTTGCTTTACCCAGGAGGAAAGTGAAGCCTACTGAGGTTATTATGAGCACCACCCTCTAACCGGCTGAGCCAACCAGCCGAGTTTAGAGAGGTTAAATACTCATCCCATATCAGTAAGTGGCCAAGTTGGTTTCTAACAAAAATCTCTCTGATGCCAACCCCCATATTCCCAACTATAACACATCCTATTTCCTAATGGACTTGCTTTGGGTTTTCCACTCAAAGCACTGACCCATTTGGTCTCACTTTAAGTTAGAAATGTTCAATTAAAGATATTAGTAGCATGTGGTAGCAAATAATAAATGGTTATCAGTGGGTGTATATAAGGGAAAAAGAAGTAACGATTTTTTAAAATGCAATATCCTAGACATTTTATTTATGTTACTCAACCTAATCCTTCCTACAACTTTCAAATTAGGTATCATTTTTTTTTCCATCTTACAGATTTGGATGCAGAGAGGTTTAGGAACTTTTTTAAGATAAGTATCTCATGTAGCTGTTGGACTGTAAGCTCCCTGAGGATAGAGACTGATTTTTGCCTTCCTGCTCCTATCTTCAGTGTCTAGTGCCTAGTAGATCAATACACATTTCCTAGAGGAATAACAGAAGGAAATGGCCTAATGTTAAATCCTGATCTGCCCAACTCCTAAATCTAATTCTTTCTACTTCTGAACTCATAATTTATTAAAAATGATTGGTATTTGGCCTGTGGTTTTTAATCCCTTATTTACTGAATAACTGGAAGTGTTATGAGCTCTGGTTCCAATGTCTGTTTGAAGTTCTAGGTTCTAGGTACATAATTAGTTACTGAGTTCCCATCTCTTGGCTGAGTCTATAATTAAGCAAGTTTCATAAGACACAGTTAGACACAGTCCCCGGTTCCCTAAAATGCGTTAACATTCACCCAGAGGACCAGACTTGGAGAAAAACACAGGACTGGAAAATATTTACTATACTCCAGTATTATTGCTCTCCCATGTTGCCATAAGCAATTACAGAACAGGAAAGTGCCTTTTTTTTTAATCTAAACATAAATTTTAACAGACATACATTCTCATGTTTCTTCACAGTGCACCTTAGAAAAACAAATTTTGACTTGTTAGCGCACAATGATGTTAACATATTACCGTTTTTGTCCAAGAATTGCATAAAGGTAAGTGAAAGACACTCCAAGCACGCTGTTCTAGAAGGGTACGTGCAGATGCACCTGGGACCTTGGCCTGAGTAATGCTTTAAGACTCAGCAATGCAGGTCCAGTGATCTGTGAATTGTCTTTATCTTCTGATAAAGAGTGGGCGAATAAAGTCATTTCTCCTTGCCTTTCTCACTCACTCATGTGTTGACCAAAGTTATATTGGCCACAGCAGCTGTCATCCTAGAGCACTTCACAGGGCCTTTTCAGTTGTGTGCTCATTTATTTCTTCATTCCTCTACTTCTTCCAGGTATTTTACTAAGAGCTCTCACAGCTCTTAGGGAGCTATAGGAGAAACGCAGTAAAAGCTTCTAGACTCTGTGGGCATTACTGATAATACACCTGGAACTCAGGTGTGACTGTGAGGCCCCCAGCTGCTGAGCTGGTGACTTAACTATTATCGGCTTCCTTCCTCACCAGCTCCTGAGATCCTGGAAAGTCTTTCTTGTTACTGCGACCTGAGGAGTGTGATCCTCCCTTATTTCCCTCTGCATGGGGGTCACCATGACATCAACACAAAGGTGACTATCTTGCCTTGAGTGAAATTGCACCACCCATGTTACCATGACTGAATGATTAGAGAGGTGTCAACCCTTTACACATTACTCAGCTTAAGAAGGTGCAGGAGCCGTTCAGCTATGTGGATGATTCTCTTCGCTTCCTGCGTTGAGTTTCGCTCCCTCTATTTCCAGTCTGTACTAAATCTACTGATTTCATTCAAAATATTTTTTAGCTTCAGGGTAGGACTGGCTCTCCCAGAGTCAAATATTCTCTTTATATTCTCCTTATTTCCTGCTCTGAGTTTCCCTCTATTACATCTGCCCTGGTCAAAATCTTTTTGCTTTTTTCTTTTTTGTTCTCCCCACAGCGTATGGAGTTCCTGGGCCAGGGATCAGATCTGAGCCACAGTTGTGAGCTATGCCGCAGCTGCAACAACACCAATCCTTAACCCACTGTGCCGAGCCGGGGGTTGACCATGTGTCCCAGCACTCCAGAGATGCCACCAATCCCACTGTGCCACAGCAGGAACTCCAAAACATTTTTTTTTTAAATAACAGTTTTATTGAGATATAATTCACCCTTTAAAGTATAAAGTTCATCGTTTTTTTCTTTAGTTTATTTGCAGAGTTGTACATCACTGCTGTCTATTTTTCTTACATTTTTATCACCTCCAAAAGAAATCACTTACTTGTTAATAGTCATTCTTGAGTCCTCCCTTTCCCCAGACCCTGGCAACCACTAATCTATTTTCTGTTTCCATGAATTTGCCTATTTTTGACATTTCATATTAATGGAGCCACATAACACATGGTCCTTTGTGACTGGCTTCACTCAATTAGGTTGAAGTTTTCCAGGTTTATCCATGTCACACATGTATCAGTACTTCACTCCTTTTTGACTGACTAATCAATTGTAGGGATAAACCACATTTTTTTCTTTTCAATGATTTTAATTTTTTTTCTGTTACAGCTGGTTTACAGTGTTCTGTCAGTTTTCTATTGTACAGCAAGGTGACCCAGTCACACATACATGTATACATTCCTTTTTCTCACATTATCAAGCTCCATCATAAGTGACTAGATATAGTTCCCAGTGCTATACAGCAGGATCCCATTGCTTATCTATTCCAAAGGCAATAGTTTACATTTAACCTCAAATTCCCGGTCCATCCCACCCCCACCCCCCGGCAACCACAAGGTAAACTACATTTTGCTTATTCGTTCACCAGTCAGTGGACACTTGGGTTGCTTCTACTTTTTGGCTCTGATGAATGATGCTGCCATGAATGTTCCTGTACAAATTTTTGTGTGGACATTTGTTTTCAATTCTCTGGGATATATATCTAGAAGTGGAGTTGCTAGGCTGGCTCAGATCTTAAAGAAACATTTCTAATGATCTTCATGCTTATCTGTTTCCCAGGGGACAGGTTTCTCTACGGTCATTAAACAAAAGGGGAATGACCAACAGCAGGAACTTCACCAAGTACTGGACACAACACCTGCTTTTCCAAGTCAGATACAAACATCTCCATTCTAAACAGTCTGTGCCTTTGAAGGACTGTGGCAGAGCCAGGCTGGGGATTGGTCACTGCAGTGACTCACAAACAGCAGCTTGCAGCACCCAGAGGAGGTATGCAGAACCAGCCTTTTCTGCCTAGGATTTTTTAATCTTATAAGCAAAGGAACATTGACAGTTATGTCATTCCCTGCTTAGAACTTATTTCTTGGAATCTAGTCTCTCGTGTCATGTCAGGAATCTTAGATTATGGTCTCTGGGGTATGCGTAGCATGAAATAAACAGTTTACAACCTTGGAATCCTAAATTGCCCTTTCCCTACAGTCTCCTCTCAGCCCTTTTACAACTGAAGTCTGCCCTCTGCTGGTCACAAGCAGCCCAAACTCACACCACAAAGCCACTGAACAGTTTTCTTCTAAATTCATTTCTTCTCCAGGAACATTTTGGAAATTGCTACAATTTATTTAGCTAGACCAATACAAAGAAATGACATCTTCTGAAAAGCATTCCTCTTTTATTTTTTACTTTTTGATGTTTGTAGGTTTTTTCCTTTTATTCAACAATAGCAGAACTGGATCAGTTTCAGTTATATATAAATATAACTTTCATTTGTGATAAATAACCATTATTTGCATTTACACACTGCCCAGACACTTCTGCTCCTATTGACTCATGAGTCACTAAAATGCTTTCCTATGATAAAAATGGACAAGGGCTGTTCAAGATAGGAGGTACTACAGTGTATGGACTGTCAGCCATACCGTAATTTTCCAGTGGTAGTTTGTAGGCTGAGTGGTGAGTAAAGAAGACCCAGAGACTGACTCTCCTCAAGCTCTGTAGGGTATCCATTTGCCCTGTCAGAAGGCTGGGTGGCATCAGGCATCTGGGGATCTCAAGCAGACATGGCAATCCTTTCTTTCTCTTCCTTCTACATGGAGGGCACTCTGGCCCAGGAAACAAATGCAGGGGCACATGAGAGGTGAGTGGGGAAGGAAGCCAGAGCCTGGGGAGATCATGAGATAGTGTGAGCAAAAGGCTGAACCCATGATAAAAGGAAAGGAAGAAGATAAGGGAGGGTAAGGGAAAGAAACAGTGGGCAAGGGCAGAATTGAGGACTAAAGAAGTGACTCCATTTTTCCAAGGACCATTATTACTACTTTCTGCAATGCAGTTCACTGTAAGAATCTATTTAGTTAACAAAGGAAGGGAATCCTTTCTGATATTCCAGAGTCCTTGAAAATAATCCTATGCCTCTGACCTAATGTTTTAGGAACATTTATACTTTCCGCCTTGAGAGAAACACAGCACTTTTATGAAAGAAAACTTAATTTTTAGAGAGATGGTTTGGATTTTTAACCTCTGAGTAGCTGAGGGATGGGGAAACAAGGACTCCTTTCTGTGAGCATACATCCTAGCCAGAGGTCTGGAAATCTGCCCCCTCCCTCAAGGTGATCCTCAAGTACAGCCAGAGTGGGAGCCCCACTGCCCACCCCAGGGTCACCCTCCCTCAAAGGGTCTGCCTACTCCTGTCAGTCGGGTCAGAGCTGCAGAAGCCTAGGATCAGGGTGTAACAAATGCTTGCGTCCTGATCTTGCTCTTCCCCTCCATTTCCCTCTTGCCTCCTCCCTCACCTCTGTCCCTGCTGCTCTGGACTCAAGTTCTCTCCTCCCACATTGCCCCTCTCTGGATTTTATGACTCAAAACTTAAGCACTTTAGGAAAGCCAGGGCTCAGTGTATTCCTAGGAGTGGTTGCTGCTGCCCCTTTAAAATCCGACAGAGTGTGGGGGTTGGGGGAAGCGGGGAGGGAGAAAGAGAACCAGGTCTTCTGTCTTTCCTCCCAGAGATAAAGGTTATTTTTAGCAGTAAAATCGGCTTGGCATTTGGGGAAATTTGTGTTTCTCTCCTTCCCGTCCCAGGAGTTTTGCACATTGCAATTCCTCTTCTTTCTGAGGGGAAGAAGATGAACAGGGAGAAAGAGAAGGAAAAAAAGGGCGCGCCATCACTGTTTTCTTCGTAGGCTCTTCTCAGGACTTACTTTGGAAAGCTGGCCTGATTGGTCAGAACTGGGCAGGGAAGTGCCCTCACCCTATCCCCAGAAGGTCCGTTTAATTCTAACAGACACTTGAAGTGAGAAGACTAAAGGCCAAATTAACTCTCTTCAGGCCTTGCCACAGCATTTTGTATGTCGCACATGTTCAACTAACGCTTGCTCAGCCAGTCTCCCGCTTGCACCTTCATTTAGGCTGGGTCTCCCAGGACAGGCTTCGGGGAACTAGGAACTTGAGAAGATAAAATAAATAAATAAATAAAAAATAAAAAAGGCAAAGTGTGGGCAAATCTCGAGAAGACTTACGTAATCTGATTCCACTTTGGAACCAGACGGTGAGATTCGGCAGAGCCGCCAGCAGGGGGAGCTCGGGCAGTGTGTCAGAACATCAGCGCCCAACTTGCCCAGAGCCAAAACCTCCGGATAAACAAAACAATGAACCTTTGTGATTTCTCTTAGGTTCTTAATCCTAGGAGGCTCAATCCAGGACAGCCTGATTTACGTCCTAGGGTCGCCAGCTAGCTTCTCCCAGAACACTAGCTGGGTCCTGGATGTCTTAACAGGTCTCTCCCTCTCCCTCTGTTCTTCCCTCCCAAATTGCTTTGTCTTCCTCTATTTTTCATCTGTTTTCTCAAACCGTCCCTGTATCTCTTTATGTGTAGCTCCTTCTGTAATTCCTCTTTCTCTGAATCTGTTTCTGTCAGTGTTTCTTTCTTGTTATTTTTCTGTCTGGTTCTAGGCTCACTAGTAAATGTTAATGAGACGTAAATGGAGATGAACCCACTCCAGACTGAGCTCTGAAAGATTTCAAGTTCTGGCAAAAACGAACACTTAGAATAAAATGTAGAATAATTATTCTACACGGGTTCACCACTTAGCTGTTCAGTCATGTCGTCTTAATATATATCTCCTGGCTCCATCCTCCAAGCCTGCTACCCTTGCATCCTACAGTGCTGCCTTGCCAATTGGTTGCTGCCAAGCTGCTACCCACCTCCCCCTCCCATTGATCTCCAGGGGTTGTCTCCCTCCTTGAACAGCCCAATAAGGTTTTTCAGGTCTTTTAGAGAAAATGCCCACACCAGAATAATTGTACTTCCAGTGACACGGTTTTTTACTTCTTAAGTGAGACCCAGCCCAGAACACACTGGAACTCTTGGGATTGGGGATTGAGGAGCTCCAGGTGAGAAACTGGTGAGGGATTCAGCTTTGCAATCTACCTGGAACCTCTTGCCCGCCAATATTCAGGTGTTCCACCTGGATCTGGTCTACTCTGCCAGAGTATCTTCACTCACAGTGACTTTCTCTCTGGAATCTTCATCATTGTCTTTCTCTCCAGACTGACATTTGAGGACGTCTGGCTTAATCTTATAGTCTGTATATATCTGACCCCTATGGGAGACAAGGTTTAAATTCTTTTCCTGGACTTTGAGCCCTGGGAATCAAACGTAACTGAGTGTGTATTTTAAGGTTACAGAACATCCCATGACAGTCAAGGTGCACCCCTGCCATCATACCTGTAGCTTACAGAGGCCAAATGAGGGCCCTGAGTATGTATGGCATATAGATGGCTCCTCCAGGCAATGCTGCTCAGCAGGTACTGGCTTAGTTCCAGCCCCAAATACTGTGACTATGATGGTGGTGGTGAAGTAGCCTCCTCATTTCTCCATTTCGTGCTTACATCCTCATTAGGATGAGTCTCCCAGGACCCATCCTATGTCCAAATCTATCCTGTTCTATTCAGGTCCTCATTATTTTTCAGGTCCTAATTATGTATATCCCTGAGAGGCAGATCCTAACACTAGATCTGGTAGGACAACACTAGATCTGGTAGGACAGGAGTTCCCTGGTGGCACAGCAGGTTAAGGATCTGGCATTGTCACTGCTGTGGCTCAGGCCATTACTGTGGCAAGGGTTCAATCCCTGGCCCAGGAACTTCTGCACACCACAGATGCAGCCAAAAAAAAAAAAGCAACCAAAAAACAAAACTGGTAGGATATGAGACCATTAATTTTGGCACTTTAACTTTCTTTAAGCTTCATGGAGCCCAGGAAGGTAGTGGTGGTACGGTCTGATCATACCTTTTCCCGCCTTGCTAAGTACTTAGTAACCATTATCATTTCCTAGTTTCAGAACGTGTTTGGACCAAGTTTAAGGCCAAAGTAGGGAGCAGGGGGCAATCAGGCAATATGCTCCAACATTTAAAGGCACTAACCATTTATTCAGCAATACTGGGCCCTGACCACAAGGGAGAGGCTAAACAAGACATAGGCCCTGTCCTCAGGGAGCAGATTCTTCAACTGGCCTGACTACTGTGTCTCTTAAAAGGAGTAAAAATGAAACTGCTGCAGAAAAACCCAGTGCTGCAAAGTGCTAACATCATCAGGCAGGTTGCCTCTGCAGTGCAATCCATAATCTCTGTGACTTCCAGAACCAAAAGAGTTGTTATATGACTTTCTAAATTAAGCTTTTGCATTACTTTGGAAACTTACAAAGCATTCCTTCCCACAGACACTGTTCCCAAATTAAACACTTTGTGCTTGTGCAGCTGTTCAAATGTTGGTGAATTGAAGATGGAAATGTTCTTAGGAAGGGAAGAGAGGTGGGTCCCTAGAAAGGAGAGGGGAGCACTGCGGGGGTGTTTTTCGGGTTTTTCTTTCTTTTCTTCCTTTCTTTCTTTCTCCCTTTTTTCTTTCTTTCTCCCTTTCTTTCTTTCTTTCTTTTTTTTTTACCAGTAGGTGGGATTGAAGAGCTGGGGCTCAGGTAGCAGAGATTATAGAACAGTTGAAGAAGCTTATACTCAAGTTAGTGCATAAAATGTTTTTTAAATTATTAGGTCTAGATAAGTGTAGGTTAAGGGGGTACATTATGATCAAGAATTTAAAAGCATGCTTTTTAGTGGAAAACTTGGTGAGTGTCTCCCCCTACCCCCAGTCGGTGGGAACCAGAGGAAATAAACATAAACTGCCAAGATGGTGTCTTAAGGTCATTGTGAGGCCTACTCTTGAAGATTTGACAACAGTAAAACACTAGAATGGGTCATAGAGATCGGCTGGGCATTCACCCCAGAGGCTTTTTTTGAAAGAATGTGGTTTTGTGCTCTACACTGCTGCAGTTGACATCCAACAGAGGCAGAGGCAGGATCTGGATGAGCTGGTTCCCCAGGTTCTCTTCTAGATTGGGAGAAAACAGAATTCCTGTAACACTAGAGGCCTTGAGCAGCAGCTGGGAAGAAAATGCAGAGATAAAAGGCACGCAGTTACCACTGGCCCACCTCTCACCATCGTGCCAGGGCCCCTTCTGTCAAGCCACTCCTGTGTCATTTGTTTCTTAACTTGTGCTGAGATCTTTGCCTCCAAAGATGTGAGCCATCTTGGCAAATGTTTTTTTCTTCAAAGAGCCCTTTCTCCCAAAAGTTTTGCCTGCAATATTTGAACTAGCTACCAGGCCTCTCACTTTTCCACACGCACTGTCCCCACCTTATCTCTGTGTCTCTTCCAGAGGCGCAGTCATTATTTGGTGGTGATATAATAGGAAACATAGATTCCCCTTGGAAACCGTTTTCATAGGGGTTGCCTGGGTGGTAAGGGTTGGAAATAGGGCTTAGAGCAGAGTAGAGTGAGGAGGTAAATAAATCCACATTTAGCCAGATGGTATTGTCCATGCAGCTAAAGGAGCAAGAGGCCCAGCCTGCAGCAAATAGTGCCCCAGGGATCACAGAGGCAGACGGCTGTGCTAGACCCTGGCTGCCTGGCTCCCCCTGTGGTTCCAGGGCCCAGCCCTGAGAGGCTGTCCTCTGGTCTTGTCTGTGCCCCAGGATAGCTGTTTGTCCCTGGGCCACTTATCCTCTCTAGGTCTCGATTTCATGATCTGAAAGAGGAAAATATTTGTGCAAGTATCTCTAAGGTTCCGATAAACTGTCATTCTACAGAGCCTTGTGTTTCGGTCTTAAATTTTTTTTTTTTTGGTCTTTCTTTTTGCCTTATCTAGGGCTGCACCTACAGCATATGGAGGTTCCCAGGCTAGGGGTCTAACAGGAGCTGTAGTTGCCGGCCTTCACCACAACCACAGCAACGCGGGATCCGAGCCACGTCTACAACTTACACCACAGCTCACAGCAACGCCGGATCCTTAACCCACTGAGCAAGGCCAGGGATTGAACCCACAACCTCGTGGTTCCTAGTTGGATTTGTTAACCACTGAGCCATGATGGGAACTCCTTGGTTTTAAGTATTAATGATTCCTTTTACCTGTTTGGCACTTTATGATTTATAAAGCGCTTTCACATATTTGTCTCATTTGATCCTCACAACCATGCTATGGGATAGGTAGGACAGAGATTATTCTCTCTATTTGAGAGATTAAAAAACTGAAGGTCAAGAAAGTTAGATAATGTGAAATCACACGGATAGCAAGTGGAAAGCCAGGACCCCAGCCCAGGTCTTCTTAAGTTGAGCTCTGTTCTTCATCTTTTTTTTTGAGGTGGGGGTCTAGTGTGCTTTTGAAATCAGGTAATCATGGATCATCTGTCCAGAAAAATGAACTGGGGATTTTTAGGTGCTTAAGCTCAAAATGGACCTCAGGTGAACTCCTCCTGCTCTTAGCCATCCTTATGAACTCTTGCAAATATGTAAATGTCTTGCTTCTCTGACCAGATTGCAAACTCCTTGGAGGTTTAGGCCACGTGTTTTCTCTTCCTTCCTACACATCCTGCAGCAAGCATCACAGAGCCAAGCACCTAGCAGGGGCCGTTACATTGTCAGGAGAGGGAAAGCAAAGTAAGAATGTGAAATACGTAAATGGGACAGATGTCCATTTCCACATTTGACCACTTGTCTGACGAGAACCGTTATCCTTGTACAAGCTCTGCCCTAGACAGTCACACTATTCCCCAAATCCAAGAACACAGCACAGTCTCCCCTGACAAGTGCAGCAATATCCTCTTCCTCAGCATGATTTTCCAGGTACAAGATAGGCTCATAGGCGCAAAGAACCATGGCCTCAGTGATCCCATGCCCCAGGAGCCTGATATAAGTAAAGAAGGCAGATTGGCTGCCTTAGCTGGGGAGTGTAGGCAAATTAATGGGAGGATCTGCTCTGAGCTAAAGTTGAGAGGAAAGGTGGTGCTGAGGCAGGAGCAGGCAGGAGCATTGGAGGGAAGCTGCCAGGGATCTCTGGATGGCTGGGAGAAAGAGTGCCTTCTGCCAGTGGGAGAGACGGGGCTGGCCTGGGCAATGAACCGTAGGGCGGAGCCCAAGCCTGTGTGGGCTCTCCGACCGCTTGTGCACACTTGTCACCAGACCCCAGTGCAGTCTTGCTTCACATCCCTAGACCTCTGCCCTCACCAGTGACTGTGACTTCGGTTCTTTCATCAGAACTGCAAGGAAGGACCACTTAGTGATAATTCAAAGGTAAGGACAATTGACTTGATAAACAGAAGTGACCCTAATTTAAGACCTTTGCCCCATTATTACCCTGCCATCTCTTTATTATCTTATATCCCAAGTCCTTACTTTCCCAGATTTTGTAGAAAAAGAGAATGATTCTAAAACTCGTAAGCAGGACCACTCCCAGTAAATGAGACCATCCCATACCCCAGGGACTGACTCAGTTGAGTTCCACTGGCCAGAAGATGTTGAATCCCAACTGAAGGAGGAATTGTCTATCTCTTCCCTTGTAGCTACCAGTGACTCCACTATGAGAAGACCTTTAGGGTTGTAGATAGCGGGCACCCTAGAGATTACCTATTCATCCAACACCCTCACTGACAGATGAGTATTGTGATAATGTAAGTGTCCAAGGCCACCCAGGAAGTTAATGAAAGAACCCAGAATCTTGACCCAATTCCATGCTAGCTATTCTCCTGTCCTACCTGAGCTTGACCCTTTTAGATGCCAAAAGCCTCCATCCAGGGGCAACTCTAAGCAACCAAGCAAGGAAGATCTAAATTTGCAAAACTTCTTTGTGAAAGCAACTGCTCTTTAGCAGACTTCTTTTTGTTACAGCCAGGACTGGGAACTCTGTCCCTGTGCCTCCCTGCATGCATTCTCCTCTCCCCCCATTTGCTGTTCAAAGAGGCTTTCTGGCTGCCAATCCTGCCCACCCTGGCCATGCACAGCACCAGACCTCAGCCACTAATCAGACAGGCCTGGTGCCTCCTGGGGGTATGGCACCCTGTCAGTTTCAAGGCAGACATGGAGAGCCTTACACAGATACTTCATAAATATTCTACAAATGAATAGCTAAGGTTCCAACTCTTCTGCACTTCCTTTAGCTCACCATTTCCAAAAGCATCCAGTAAACGTGTATTCAACCTGTAGATCAGTCCAATCAAATAAACAGACATTTATTGAGCTACAGTTGGAAAAGCAATGTACTAGGTGATGAGATCTATTTAAAAAACCAACCTGAGTCCTGGCCTTCAAAGAATCACAGGTCAACTTGAGGAGACCAGGTGAACTTATATTTGAATTATATAGCAACACAGCAATACAAGAAGTGCCATGAAGCAACAAATGACCGTTTGCAAAATTATCAGAATAGGTAATTTTGGTATTGGTTCCCAAAAGAAGACAATGCTTTGAACTGAACAAGTCAGGGATGTTTGTGGAACAGAAAAAAAATCCACTCAGGACTTTAAAGATGGAAGAATTGAGAGAGGAGTGGAGAGAAGGGAAGAGCATTCCAGAAACTGGTGACCATGAGAAACTGTATAAAAATAGAAAAATGCAAGTGTGTTGATGGTAGCGAGTAATAATAATCATAACATAGATGATGCTTATTATATATCAGATACTGTTCTCAGAACTAATATTTATTCATTCTCTTGATTCTCGTGCAATTCAAATTACTTGTATTATTATACCATTTTTACAGTTGAGGAAACTGAGACATATAAGTGACTGAGCTGGGATTCAAGCCCAAAGGCTACACATCCAACCACTGCTTTGTACAGCTTCTCTCATTCTGGTGCAAAAAGTTGATTTGTTGTAAAGATGTGTTGGGGGAAAACCATAGAGGCTCTTGACTTGATTTTGTGGGCAGCAGGGAACCATGAAAGATTTCTGAGCAGGGAAGTGTGTCTGAATTTAGGTTTTTAAATTGAGATGCTCACAGGTAGAAAATTTTAATGACATATCCATATAGGAAAAAAAAGCACAGAGAAATATATTAGCACATACATATAAATGTTCTTCCTTTTCACCAAGGGCCTTGTCCAGAGTTACTTCTAGTGGCCTCTCAGATCTTATACCACCAGATAATCAAATCCTTGGTTGGTGGTACCAGGTAAACAACCAAAAGCTAAGTGGCTCTCAAATCTACCCAGGCACGAGCTCCAAAGCTGGGGGCAGAGATAGGCTTGGAGGATGGTGTATGTAGGAAAACAGGAGAATCAGGAGAGAGTAGGAAGGAATTGGGGGCAAGGGGATGGGCGATGTCAGAGAGCAAGTGAGAGGTCAGTAAAACGAGTTGAGACCTCAGTGTATAATTCAGCAATACCTTAAACAGTACTGGAT
This sequence comes from Catagonus wagneri, assembly GCA_004024745.2. Lineage (NCBI taxonomy): Eukaryota > Metazoa > Chordata > Mammalia > Artiodactyla > Tayassuidae > Catagonus > Catagonus wagneri. The sequence continues at coordinate 57,853,202 of PVHT021183693.1, forward strand.
CAAAGCTTCTGGAAGAAGAAAAAACATTACCAGCTATTTCCTTGAATATGTTATCATAGCAGATAATTTCTTTAGTCTCTTCCCTCTTTGCAAGCTGAAATGGTAATATTTTTTTCATACACAGAATGCTTTTATTTCTCTCTTTTTTAAAACTCAATTTCGCTAATACATTCCATCAAGGGCTATAAAACTGAACTCATTCTCATGACCATCCACTATAATGAATGTGGGACAGATGAAGTAATAGGACCTCTGAAAGGGTGGTAATTGAAATAAGAGCATCTTTTATTTTTTTCCAGGAATTGTATGCACAAAAGAGCCTGCTCAATCCAATGAAGTGAAAACATTAGGTAATTTGAATCCTGAGCAGCTATTAGATAATTGTTTGGGATGGGACTTTGGGAACAGTCACAGGAGATGAGACATCTTCCTGTTGAGATGGACTTTGGGGGATATCTGGTTTGTGTGAATGTTGTTCAGCTTTGAGTCACAAACCATGGGTTGAAGGGCTGGCCTCAGTCTGGGCTCCAGGCAAAATTATGTACTTACGCTTGTAAATTGTGGTATTCAGTATAAGCATTTTGCAATTTATGGCCACACTTTCGTGACCCCACTTTTGGAAATGGACTCCAAATCTGAGTTCCAAGCAGCTGCTTTATGTCCACCCACAGGAAAGCAACAGATAGATGATGTGGGGGTAGGGTAAGGAATGTTCGTGAATGCCCAAATCTTGTTCTCTTGAACATGTGTTTTTGTTTGAAGAATGAGTTGATTCATTTGTGTTTGAGTGAGGACAATAAATATTCTAATGTAAGAAAGTCATTACATATAGACATATCCTCTTCAATCACACACGGTGTCAGTAAACTGTGGCTGTTGGTCTCTCCCACCTTTGCTTTCTTCTATCTGGGAGGACATAAGCCTGTGCCTGACATTGAGTCATTTCTGGCTAGGGCTGTGCATAAGGGATTTGGGAATGTCACAATCCCACATTCTAGGAACCAAGTCACTACTTTGGACTCCTATGTTGAACGAAATGCTTCGCTTTTGGCTAGATCTGGGATATCTGGCACCAGGAACAAACCTGGGTGCCCATGTGGCCCCAGAGCCACAGTTCTTTCTATGTTGGCCCTTCCCTGCATGTTGGTTCAAGTCCCAGAGGTGAACTGTTGCCTTGGTTTTCCCTCATGAGTTCCGACTCATGCCCTGCCTGGAATTCTACTTCTTCTATCACTAAGTACTCTACCCAAACTTCATCCAAACCTTATCCCTTCTTTCTACCAGCTGGGGTTTTCTGTGATGCCAGGTCATGAAATGAGTGTGCCATAGGACAGGCTCATTTGTCTTATTGGACCCTCATATTGATTCCTGTTCTTTTAAGTCAGTGTCTCTCAACAGAGTGGTACCACCTCTTAGATATATTGGAAACTCCAGGGGACATTTTTGATTGTCACAATTGTTAGGAAAGGCACCGGTGGCATTTAGTGAGAGGAACCAAGGATGCTGGCTATCTAACCATGTGTAAGGCACTACACCAAGAAGTGTTGTGTGTCCTTTGTAACCTTCAACAGTCACACTGGACATTTGGGTGGAAAAACCTGTTTCTAATTATCTGGCTGTGGAACTCAATCCCATTTTACTTGGAAATACAAGTTACTTTTGCATATTTTACGATACACTGACATTTCTGTAAACACCCCCTAAGCATAATCTAGGGAAGAGAAGATTGCACTGTGTTTCTTCAGAACTTTACCAACAATAGTCACAATTTCAGAAAAGCACATCACTGCCAGCAGATTCTTTCTTGTTATGTGAGCTGTCAGCACACATGTCTGCATTTACATTTGTCTCTGTCACATTCACTCTGATCTCGAAGCAACTGCTTCATTCTACCTTCAAGTTAGTCATCCCTAAACATTAACATACTCCAATACATATTATTTAGTTATAAATTATTCCTATTCTACCAGTAATTTTTGTTTATTTTTTTTAGTTGGGACATTGTATTAACTTTTTTTTTTTTTTTTTTTGCTTTTTAGGGCCACACTCACATCATATGGAGGTTCCCAGGCTCTGGGTCAAATTGGAGCTGTAGCTGCTAGCCTACACCACAACCACAGCAATGTCAGATCCAAGCTGTGTCTGTGACCTACACCACAGCTCATGACAATGCCAGATCCTTAACCCACCGAGCCAGTCCAGGGATCAAACCCGCAACCTCGTGGATGCTAGTTAGGTTCGTTTCTGCTGAGCCATGACAGGAACTCCTGTAATGACTTTTAGAAATACGTGAGTAGGAGGTTTATTATTTGTGAATTTCTTTTCAGAATAGTAAATGGGACCTAACAAAACATTCATTTAAAAATAAGCCATTGGACGTGGTGAACAGACTTCTAGTTGCCAAAGGAGAGGGGGAAGGGAATGCAATGAACTGGGAGTTTGGGGTTAACAGATGCACACTATTACATTTGGAATGGATAGACAATAAGGTCCTACTGTATAGCACAGAGTGGGATAGACCTTGATGGAAAATAATATTGAAAAAAGAATATGTGTATGTATGACTGAGTTGCTTTTCTATACAGCAGAAACTGGCACAGTATAGTAAGTCAACTATAATAAAATATTTTTAAAATGCTGATTAAAAATAGATCATTGGATCTGATGAGGTTAAGAATCCTTAACCTAAGTGGATACTGTGATACTGTCTGTGGAAGGCAGCAAACGACCGAAGTTGGGGTTGGTGCATTCCTGGGAGAAGGCTGTAGCTGCCCACCAGAAGGGCTCATGGGTAGGATCCCCTTGAGGAACTGATCACTTTCTGAATTCCAGTATTTATCCTCAGAATTTTTCAGAATCCCAGGGTCACTTGAATCATTCAAATCCTTGAGGTTACTCGTGGCCAGCATACAAAGTTGTAGTGGGAGACCTGTCTTCCCAGGGACTGAAAAATTTATATCCACTGCCCAGGGCAGCCTGTCCCAGGATCAGAATGAAACAGATGCTGAGCAAAGGACACACAGGATACTGAAGAAATCAGAAGAGGCACCCCCGTCCCACAACAACCACAAAAGGCAGGGTCTGTCTTCAACACAGGGCTTGGGTATGCACTGCCTAGTTAAGATGCCTGGGGTTTTTATTTCCTGTGGTCCAAGCTGATTGCTCGCACTCTCACCGACCTTCACACAGTCTTCCCCCAGGCAGTGTACAATTCATTTAATTAAGTATTTTCTGTGAAATGACATTCACATTCTGGACCTGCCTTCCTCTGATTACACCCAAATTGCCTCCCTTGAGCAGAGTTTTGTGAGGTCTGTGCTTTCAGGCAGTCTCTTGCTTTACTCCCATAGATGACTAATCACATCCATTGTCTGTGAATTTTACTAGTTAGACTCAGAAGGTGACCTTATGTCCTTGGTGGCCACATTCATGAGGAGGGAGACTACCCACTGTTGTTTCCATATCCTGCCAAAACTGATGTCAGAAATGACATCTCAGCTTCTTTTCCTGAAGACTGGGGCAGTTTTCCTGATTCTTGTCTCAATGTGATAAAGAATATCCCTGCCTCACTCAAGCTCCGCACTGACTGCCCTTCACTGAACCTGAGTGGCAAAGTTTCAGCACAGATCAGTCTGGAGACCACCAAAATTATGACAATAACTGATTATGTTTCAGAAGAGATATCATGAGTATTAGGGTAGTTGAGGGTTGGGGTTTTGTTTGTTGATTATTGTTTTTCTGTATTCAGTGACTCATATAAACTGGTCAGAGTTGGAGTGATGAGCTGACTAACTGAACAGTCTAGTTAATTAAGAGATAGTTTATGTAGCATAGATGAACAATGATTTTTCAAAGAATTACAGTTCATTCAGAATGTATATTAACTATAGTGGAGTTGCCATTTTTTTTTCATGGTCCAGAAGGGAAAAGTTCTGGGAAGTATGCTCCCCTTAACCCAAACCTCCGCAACTCTCATTATCACATTACAGACTGAAATAGTGTTTCCTCCAGCTTTTTGTCTCAGTCATTCAAATTCTCTCAAGTCCTTATCAATGTTCTCTGTTCTCTTTGACTTCCCAGAGTTGAAACTGTTCATATTATTTCTGCATCAGTAGGAATCACTCACTTTAATTTTCTTGTAGCTTTAGCTCACTCTTGAATCACTTTCATTAACTTTTTTGATTGAGTGTGAAGAAGTTTCTCTGACCAAATCAAGAATTGATGTTAGTATATTTCTGTAAGGCTTTAATTTAATGCTGTCCATTCTTCTTCATTAGAAGATACAGTAAATATAGCACAAGTTCATAGCTTTCTCCAAGAACTTTTAAATTTTTTTCTTAATGAATTTTATTTCAATTATAGGTGTACATAAATCATCACAAGTGAATTTTACAGATTTTGTATCCCAAACCCACAGTGGATCTCCCCACCCCCCAGATTGTCTTATTTGAAAAACCAAGTTTTTCCAATGTCTGTGAGTCTGTTCTGCAAAGAGGTTCATTGTGTCTTTTTAGTTTCCACATGTAAGCCATAGCATTGGGTGTTGCTGTCTAATTGTCTGACTGGTTTCACTTCACATGATAATTTCTAAGTCCATCCATGTTGCTATAAATGTTGGTAATTCGTTCCTTTTAATGGCTGAGTAATATTCCATTGTGTGTATGTACCATATCTTCCCTATCCACTCCTCTATCGATGGGCGTTTAGGTTGTTTCCATGACCTTGCTATTGCATAGAGTGCTGCAATGAACACTGGAGTACATGTGTCTTTTCGAGTCATGGTTTCTGCTGGATAGATGCCCAGGAGTGGGTTTGCTGGATCAAATGGTAATTCTATTTTGAGTTTTCTGAGGAATCTCCATACTGTTTTCCACAGTGGCTGCACCAATTTGCATTCCCACCAACAGTGTAATAGGGACCCTTTTTCTCCACACCCTCTCCAGCACTTATTGTTTGTAGACATTTTGATGATGGCCATTCTGGCTGGTGTAAGGTGGTACCTCATAGTGGTTTTGATTTGCATTTCTCTAATGAGGAGTGATGTTGAACATCTTTTCATGTGTTTATTTGCCATCTGCATGTCTTCTTTGGAGAACTGTCTGCCTAGATCCTCTGCCCATTTTTGGACGGGGTTGTTTGTTTCTTTGGTGTTGAGTTGTAGAAGCTGTTTGTAAATTTTGGAGATTAATTCCTTGTCAGATGAATCATTTGCAAATATTTTCTCCCATTCTGTGAGTTGTCTTTTCATTTTGTTTAGGGTTTCCTTTGCTGTGCAGAAAATCTGAAGTTTAATTAAGTCCCATTTGTTTATTTCTCTTTTTGTTGTCCTTACTCTGACAGATGGATCTGAGAAGATGTTGCTATCATTTATGTCAGAGAGTGTTTGGCCTATGTTTTCCTCTAAGAGTTTTATAGTATCTGGTCTTATATCTAGATCTTTAATCCCTTTTGAGTTTATTTTTGTGCATGGTGTTAGGAAGTGTTCTAGTTTCATTTTTTTACATGTAGCTGTCCAGTTTACCCAGCACCACTTATTGAAGAGGCTGTCTTTTCTCCAATGTATATTCTTGCCTCCTTTGTCATAGATTAGTTGACTATAGATGCATGGATTTAATTCTGGGCTTTCTATCCTGTTCCACTGATCTATATTTCTGTCTTTGTGCCAGTATCATATGGTTTTGATGACTGTAGCTTTTTGGTATAGTCTGAAGTCAGGGAGCCTGATTCCTCCAGCTCCATTTTTCTTTTTCAGGATGTCTTTGGCTATTCTGGATTTTTTGTGTTTCCAGACAAACTTTAAACTATTTTGTTCTAGTTCTTTGAAAAAGGTCATTGGTAATTTGATAGGGATTGCATTGAATGTGTAGATTGCCTTGGGTAGTATAGTCATTTTGATAATATTGAC